>CM051402.1:237338-797890 GCA_028052125.1 Melia azedarach | reverse complement strand
CTCTCAAGTTGAGATGGGAGGTGAGCATTTAGACTACGATTAGATATTCAAATTTTAATAGAACTCTTACCATTTGACAACAGACAATCAATGAATAATGACCCAAAGGTTTTCTTTTTTTTAAGCATGTCCACTAGTTGCTGGCATGAAGGTTTCAATCAAGATATCATTTTCAATGAGAAAAGAAAGAAGGAAAGATATTGTAAACTTCTGCTGGGTACAATGCATTGGTTATGTTCAAACCTATAACAGCAACGCACGACAAAGAAAGTTTAATTTTTCCAAGCTATATTTTTCCAGCAAAAAGTTACTCACTAGCTGATAAAAGTATGACTTTGACTATTCAATTATTTAATAATAAAGATATTATTAATTAGTGGTTTATACATGTTAACTTGATCTCCAAGAAGGTCCTTCCAACCAAAAAAACAAAACCAATCTCCGATTAGTTGAATGATATATAATTTAATATAATAATCGATCGACACGAAGTATGTTTTTTCTTAGTGTTTTCTAAAAACAAAAAATGCTCTTTTACTAGGTTGTTATATTTCCTAAAGTACTATGCTTAAAGCACAAGTCTTTTTACATAGAGAGGTTATCTTTTGCTGATTTCTAAAGCTTATTTTTGGAAAGAAAATGTCTATTTTTAAACCTATACTACTATAATATATATACTCACTGCGATGCAACAGTATTATATTATTATCACATCTACCTTTTAATATAATATTTATAGCATAAATTAATTATATAAATTATATAGCAACAATGTAATTAAAATATTGCGTCAATTTGTTTTTTTTTTTTTTGCAAAATAAATTTAATTATAGGAAAATAAGTTTTATATACAGAAAGAGAGAATAAAACTACAATTGATGTATAGATATAGTAAAATCACATCAAATAGGCACTTGGATTGTACAAAATATAATTTAGTTAGGAGTTCATATATCAAATGCATCCAAGTAATAAATCATTTTCTTCGCAAATCTTAACACAGCACAAAATGATCATTTTCTTATACATAGCTATATACATGTACATGATATGTATAGTTGTAAGCAGCAGTTTGTATTACTAGTGTTAAATTTTCATTTCTTTTAGCTTCAGTTTTTTCAAAAACTATGCGTATAATTAAGACAAAAAATACAACAAAAAAAATCCTCTTGTATGTATGTATGTATAAGAGTGTGTATACATATGATCTCCACATATATGATGCTCGATGGCGTATGTATACATGTGTGTACGTATATATATGTATAAATTACATATATATATATATATATAGAACTTACAAGAACACTGAAGCCGGTGACGCTGCTAAGAGAAATGGCCAAGGCGGTGCTAGAAAGAGCAAGTTCACCGAGATGACCCACCATCATCACTGAAATAAATTGCAGAGAGTTCTGGGATAGAGTTTACTGCCACCATTGGAGCTGCTATCTTCCCTAACTTCTTCCACTTCCCCGATGAAACTCTCCCATCCTCCAGCAGTACATGACGACAGAGCTTCTGCTTCTACTTTCTCTTCTCTGATGCTTGCTTTTGGTAGTAGCAGACTCTCTTCTATGTTACTGATATTCTTACCCATGGTGAAAACAGTTGGAAATTTGCAGAGACTGGAGAGGTAGAGAGGAAGAAGAAGAAGAAGAAGAAGAAGAAGAAGAAGAAAGGAGAGAGTCGTGAAAGTTTTGTGTTGCTTCACATGTTTTGGATTTTACATGGGAGAAAAAGCATCATTTTCTATAGAAAGTTTTTAAAATAAAAAAAAATAATGTTTGGCTGTGGAAATTTGTACGGCAAATGAAGTTTACTACAGTCAATATATGGGATACTGTCATTTTCGTTTCTAGAATTTAGAAAATAACAAAACATGATATAATTTTCTCAGCTTTAACAATTTAGTCCCTATTCTTCTAAGTTCTCTACATGTTATAACTCTTCCTTTATGCCGGGGACTAAAATATTAAATTGAGAAAATTATGTTTTAATCTATATTAAACTAAATTTTAGAGATAAAATAATTTAAATTCAATTTAGAGCTTATATGTAGAGCAAAAGCATATATATATATATATATATATATATATATATATATATAAAAGGTAGAATTAACAGCCTTTTTATTTTATATAAAATCTTACATCAAATATAAGTTGTTAGATCTGAACATATCCAACAGTTGATATTGCATTTGATATATACATTAATTATAAATATATTAATTATGTATTAATTATATAGTCAGATGCAATTTCAACTGTTGGATGTGCTTAAATCTAACAGTTTATATTTGAAGTAAAATTTTGTGTTAAAAAAAATTGTTAATCATACCCTTATATATATATATATATATATATATATATATAATTAATAACGTTTTCTTCTTCTTCTTTTTTTCTTTTTCAATCACTTTTTTGAAAAAGAAGAGTAAAGATAGAATAATAACATAACAATATTATTGAAGTGTTTGTGTTAGGTTCCCAATGTTGTGAAATTTTGATTAGAGGTAAAGGAAAAAGATATATATGAAAACTAAAGTGAGAATGGGCATGGGCATCTTGTCATGCCCCTTATCTTTATTCTAAAAGTTACAAATTCAAATTCTTTTAACGCAAAAATAAATTCTCTTCATAAAAATTCTTATATATATATAAAAGATAGAATTATATTGAATTACTCTTTTGGTCTATTCTTATTGTTGTTCAAGTTCTATTTAACAAAAATGTTATTGAAGATACCCTAACTTTTTATTCTCCACATTTTTAATATTTAGTGTAAATTAATGTTCTTAGTTATAAATGATTCTTATTAATTATTGAGGCTTTAATTCCGTGGTCACAAAACCACTTTCTAATTAAGAAGATAAATTTTCGAATCTTATCTTAAGTAAGATAACTCTCACAATATATAGAGTCTTATATTTATTATACATGGAATTTATCATATTAAAATATGGGTATAATCTCTTTTTCGTAAAAATAGATACCGTCCATATTTGAGCTTAAAAGTTTAAACAATGTCATATACGATTTAATTAAGATTCTCGACAGATCTTCAATATAATATCAATAGTTTGTATATGTAATATGTAATACTTCGAAAAAAATTCTCATTTTGTATATAAATTTTTTAATAACTTTAAACTATATATTGATTCAATATATTTTTTATATTTAAAATTAAATTAAGGGTATACAAAAATCTAGTAAGTACTAGACCAGCCATCACATCCTTAAAATTTTATGCAGTATCTTAATCGGACATGAAATCAAAGATGAAGAACTATAACCATACTTACATACCATTCACAAAATTATTAGGTCTTTCTCCCTAAAATCAAAATCGAAATAAACTCAAGTCATGTAATAATACACTTAGTTGTATTGCTAATGTGTAATTTTAAGTTTTTATTAAAAACATAACAAAAAAAAGTAGAACATACAGTAAACACTCATATTTGGTACATATTTTTATCAATTACATTATATTACAGAAATTCTTATTTATTGTATTAATGTATTAGGCTTCGTTAGATATTTTTATTTGTCACGTCGACATTTTTATCTACATCAATTGTCACATCGTATTAAAAGCAATTTCATTTATAACATCTTATTATAGTTAAGTCATGCTCAATTAAAAATAGAAAAAATTTTAATAGTAACCAACTTTTGGACCCAATTTTCTTAAATGATCACTATTAGTCGGCCTGCTATTAAAGATGTTTTCAATCGAACTAAAAAAATATTTTTAATAATGTTTCATAAATTTAAGTAGAATGTTATATATATATTTCAAAATACAATCATCTTTATTTGTCTAAAATTATATTTAATGCTGAAGGAAGAAATTAAAAACAATAATAAAATGCAATGATAATAATATATATTAAAAACTAATTTAAAATCAGATCAAATTATTTAAAATTTTATTTATTTGATTATGTTTCTTAATGTTTTTTAATAAAAAGAAATTAACCAATTTCCCTTCATAGTAAACTGATATTCTAACTCAAACAACCCTAGCTGGGATGAAACTTAATTAATATTTTCAAGGTTTGTCTTTCTCCATCCTCTCTATCACACAGCCTGCACCATTGACCTGACCAAGTCCAATTTTTATATGTAATCATAGAGCAACAAATTAACAAGCTGACAATTTTGGTGGAACCACTTTTTTTCTATAAATTATTTTCCTAATGTGACATATTTTTGTCATTTTATCAGTTGACAAAATGAACACAGTAAGAACTTAATACTATCATTCCAGTTCTTACCTGTTAAATTTTTTGATAAACAATTCTTTAGCTTAATATCAAAGTCAATTTAATCAATAAATTTTATTTATTTTTATCTTATATCTTTGTTTGAATTTTGTCTACAACTATTCCTTTTTTTCATCTACTTTGTTTTCTTTTATCTTTCAACTTTCATTTAGATTTAATCCACCTAATGAATATTACTGATTTTAATATTATAAGTTAAAAAAATTATTGGATTAATACTAGTATTTGAGCTCTTACCTACTAGTTTAAAAAAATTTGACTCAAAAGAGTTTCTTAACCTAAAAATTAAACTAATATTGTTAATATACACAAAAATAAAAGAATACATTAATTGGGACATACATAACATTTTTTATGTGGTGGAGGCAGTCTTTTGCTTTGCTTCATGGCTAAATCAAGTCTCCAGTCTCCTCTTATTCCTAACAATGAAAGAGGGCATGTTCTTGATGGGGAAACATCTCAACAGGAAGATTGTTCTTGCAGCAGAGAAACTGTTTTTGAAGAAGCAAAGAAGCAGCTATGGCTAGCAGGGCCTCTTATTGCAGTAAGTTTGCTGCAGTATTGCTTACAAGTGATATCGATTATGTTTGTTGGTCATCTGGGTGAATTAGCTTTATCTAGTGCCTCCATGGCTTCTTCCTTTGCTTCAGTCACTGGTTTCAGTGTTTTGGTAAGTGGGATTTTCCTATTTCTATTTAGAAGTGATTATATAGAAAGTGGTTTTTTCTTATGCGTTGGGAAGTGCTTAAATAGGAATCATTTTAGTTCAGTTATGCCTCCTTTTAAAATGAAAGTATCTGGTATGAACCAACAGTTCTCGAGAAGTACTCAATAATTGCTTATCTAGTTCTATAGCATTTTTGTCCGTTCCAGCCGAATAACACAAAAGAGGGTTAAAAAAAGCACTTTTGGCTATCTGAAAACACTTCTTAACTTTGTTAAAATACTCATTACTAAAATCACTTCACTGAGAAGCACTTCAATACTAACTCTTTGTTTCAAACGACTTAATCTCATAGTTGGGAATGGGAAGTGCTTTGGAGACACTATGTGGACAAGCCTATGGAGCCAGGCAATACCGTATGCTTGGTATTTACACACAGAGAGCAATGCTCACACTTCTAGCAGTAAGCATCCCTCTTGCAATAATCTGGTTCTATACCAGCAAAATTCTCATAGCTTTAGGCCAAGATCATGAAATATCTACTGAAGCAGGAACTTTTAACCGTTGGATGAGTCCTAGCCTTTCCGCCTACGGCATTCTTCAATGTCTGAACAGATTTCTACAAACCCAGAACAATGTTATTCCCATGTTGATCAGTTCTGGATTCACAGCTTGTCTGCACATTTTTGTTTGCTGGGTTCTGGTTTTCAAGTCTGGCCTGGAAAGCAAAGGAGCTGCTTTGGCAATTACTGTTTCCAACTGGGTAAATGTGTTTTTGTTGGGAATATATATAAATTTCTCTCAATCTTGCATCAAAACATGGACAGGATTTTCGGCAGAAGCATTCCATGATGTTATAGGCTTTGTAAAGCTTGCACTTTCTTCTGCAATTATGATCTGGTAACTGTAATTTCCTCCCAATGTCCTGTTACAATTCTGTAATTGTCTGCCATCTCTGCTGGTTTTGGTAACTTTTGCTGTTTTTCGAAGCAGCTTGGAATATTGGTCATTTGAGATGGTTGTTCTTCTTTCTGGTCTTCTTCCCAATCCAAAGCTAGAGACATCTGTGTTATCAATAAGGTAATCCCTTTTATTGTCAGATTCATTAGAATGAAACAGATTAGTTGAGTGAAATTTCTCATTAATATGCTTCATTTTCTAGCCTTAACACATGCTGGATGGTCTATATGATCTCTGTTGGTCTTGGTGGTGCCATTAGGTGAGTTTAGCAAATTTTCCATCCTCTTTAACCCAACAAAGATGAAGAGAACTGTTTCAAGTAACCATCTCTTTTTCCTTCCAGTACGAGAGTATCAAACGAATTAGGAGCTGGGAACTCACAAGGTGCAAAAATAGCTCTCCGAGTCATGATCACCATAGCCATCACACAAGGCTTAACAGTTGGGATTACAACAATTTTGGTACGCAAAGTTTGGGGAAAACTCTATAGCAATGAAGAAGAAGTGATCAAATACGTCGCAAAAATGATGCCACTGCTTGCATTATCTGACTTCTTGGACGGATTCCAATGTGTACTTTCAGGTAGCAATCAGAAGAACTAAATTCAATTCTGCCCTGAGTTTTCAATATAATTGTTATCCAAATCAGTCTTATATATACTTTTTATCCAGGAGCTGCGAGAGGATGTGGGTGGCAAAATCTCTGTGCCTATATTAATCTTGGAGCTTATTATGTTGTGGGAATTCCTTCTGCTGTGCTTTTTGCCTTTTTCTTGCATATTGGAGGCATGGTTGGTCTCTGCTTTCCTTTCTCACAGACATAAATTTAAACACTGCCTACCAAAATTCTTAAAGTTTCAATTGATGTAAGCAGGGTCTTTGGGTGGGAATCATATGTGGCCTTTCAATACAAATTATTGCACTTGTTACAGTAAATGCATGCACCAACTGGGATAATGAGGTATGTCACAATTTTCTTGCAAAAATGCATAAAAGTAAAGATTTTGTCCATTTCAGAGGTAAGATTTTCTGCTAAAATTCATTCTCATTCAATGTTGTTTCATTTCTATTCACTTTACAGGCAAAAAAGGCAATGCATAGAGCTCAAAAAACTCGAATTCCTGTAGAGTAACATTTTGCAACAGATCATACAGCTAGTAAAAGGAAACCATGAGAAAAATTAGAATATTAAACACTTGGTGTAAAGATATGATCCAAATATTGCGCATATCTACATTTTGCAATAAGTAGAAGGAATACATAGTTCTGCTCTGCCTATCATGCCTTCTAGCAACTTTTAAGTAAAAGCTCCTGATACCAAAGACTGGCAGATATTTTCCTTTGATAAATTGCAGTTACAAGAACAAAAGTTTATGAACAAAACCCTAAACACACAAATCAGATGAGTACAAAAATTCTTAACTTTGCATTAGCAGTTTAGCAATCCAAGGCACAAGATGTTACAACACATTTCAATTGAGACTTTATACAGTATTTCATGTCAAAACCAAGCTTCCTGAATGGCACGATTGAAATCTTGAAAAATCTTCTCCAGGAATGAGCACCATATGAAAAGTCAAAATAGCTATGTGAAGTTTGGTGCATAGTAAGTAAAACCATGCAAACTACTGCTCATCAGAAGGATTAGCAGGTGATGGGAGACGCTCTTCTCCATTCTCATTTATCTCAGTGGCATGGTCAGGTGATGGAGGACTCCCTTCTCCATGCTCATTATTTTCAGGATGAAAATTGATTGGGAACTTTGTTACTCTAGGCTTGTCAGCTAATATATTTCTTTGCACTCTATCAATCAAAACTTTTGGGGGAGGCTCCTCTCGTAGCTGCTCATCGTCATAATCATTGTTCACATAGTATCCCACACGGATAAACTCCTGTCCCATGTACGAACATGTTAATAGCAGTACTGTGACACCAATAATATCCTCTTCACGGATTTTTGAAGGGTCTGGAGGGTCTGCCTGTCGACACCAATGAGATATAAGATAACGTAATTTCGTGTATATTAATCCTGAAAAACTAATTTAAGGACATCCAATAGGAAGAAAAATCAAGAATTACCTGCAGGACAAAACGATAGTTACCAATATTAACAGGGCCGACAAGCACACTTTCTAGGAGCTGGTCATAAGTCTCATCCTCAGCAGATCCTACGTAAATGAGTTTCCATTCCAAGTCTGCAACAACGGATTGTGATAGGGCATGATTATTAAGGGAGCACATGCAACAAAAACTGATTTCATAGATGCTTTAAATTGAATAAGAAATATATTAAAAGAGGTCAAAGAATCAAGAATGAACATTTGCAGTTGGGAAATGAGATTGCCCCAACCCGAGATATTTAGTTGCAACAATATTACAATACCATAAAATTAATGACAAGTGATTTTCTAAATTGGTAATTGATGTGAGAAATGTCAGATCCTTACACATGGAGAGCAAAAAATTATTAACGCAAACCATTTCCCTCAAAGGTTTCCATCCTTTTATCTCAATAGTACATTTTCTAAATGGGATGGTGCATTGTTATCACTCCATTCTTTGCAAACCTAGGTTTAGCTGCTTAAAACAAAGATTCACAATCCTCTGCTAATTGTATCACTGACTAACTCTTCCTGACTTCCCATTGAACAACTTCAAACAAATTTCATGTCAATATATGGTAATTCAATCCAGTTACAATGGTTGACAAATCTGAAGATTTAGTGACTCTTTCTCATGAGATGAGATGAGATTGAATCCACAACCAAGAGCCTCCTTCAATAGACATTTAATAATAGTGGCAGGGGAAATGCACAAGTCTGTCCTCACAGATTTTTTGTTGTGTCAAGATACCAATCAAAGTGACAAAGGAAAACAAGGATGACAAAAGCCCTGGTTTTTAAAATTGATCCAAAACCCAGCCTTCACACAAATACTTCAACTACACTACCATCATCTTCCATATTCAGAGACTAAATTACACAGAAACCCTTTATATAAAATACTAAGTATGACAATTAGCTATGAGAAATCTCTTTTCCGCTTAGCAAAATAAAGTCAAAGCTTCCACATTTTTCTCTTTCCTAAATATAACAAATTATGAAACCAAATACTGATGTAAATTACAAAAAGATAATTTCTATTAACGAAAATGAAAAAATTTCAGATTCAAATTCTCCAAAGATTTACATGTCAAATCCAAATTTCTTCCATTTCTTGGGTTATTTTAAAAAAAGAAAGGACCGTCTCACAACAATTTACAAGCAACATGAAACCAACAAATTCAATGAAAAATAAACGTTAATGGTAACTCAAAATCAACTTTCACCTTCAAAGTTAATTTGCATTTCAGAAAAATTCAAACCTTCTAATCAAATGGATTAAACCCAAAACCAACCCACCCCAGAATATAAACCCCTGCATAAATGCTTCAAATTCATGTATAATAAGATAAATTGACACAATCAGAAAACCCTATATCCAGCTCAATCACAAAAACTCCAACAAAATCGAAAATAACGAAAGAGATTTGAATAAAATTACCGTCTTTAAGAGGAGTCAAGCACTCGTACGAGATTTCGAACTGAAACGGATTGAGAAACGCGGCGGGGTTATCCAAAACGGTGACGTTTGTGATATTGACGGCGCTCATAGTCTTCCGACAGAACAAGATTTCACTGATTTCGCTGATGGATTAACTCTACTCCTGGATTCGATATACTTCATCGAAGAATTGAAAAACCCTAGGTCGTGAGTTTGGGGAGGAGAACGGTGACTGGGAAATGGCGGTGAAAAGGAACGGTGAATTGCTTAGGAAGAGTTTGCGGGAGATTGAAGAGTATTTTATATTGGAATGTTTACCGGCAGTAGCCGGTGGTCGGTGTGGAGGGAAAGAAAATTGCAAGTTGGCGGGAGTTTTTACGTTTGAGTGAGAAAAAGTGGAAGTTTTTGGGGCTATATTATAAAATGAAAATATTGACATGATCGATATACTCTTTTTTTTTTTTTAATTATTAGTATTTAAACAAGGCTTTTAAGTTATCTTAATTAATGACACCCAAATTATATTTTATTTTAAATTGTTTGATTATTTTTTTGGATCAATTGTGCCATGCTATTTAATTGAATTGGAGATAATTATACACAAGCACTTAAATAACAAAGAAGGAAGTCGTGTAATTAGTAAATTGAGTGGCAATCAATATATTCATTCAAAGTTGCTCTTTGTGCACAAGAGATTTAATTGATTGATTGAAAAATGAAGAAAATAAAATGAGTTAAAATAAAAAAAGATTGAATGTAAATTTTTTGATAGAGATGAGACAAAATAAAGATAATTTAGTATTCTCGATTGTACTTTTTTATCTACACCATATTTTTTAATTTATCTATACAAATAATAAGAACTAAATTCTTGTTCTTGTTTTATTAATATATATATAATAATGTAAATTAAAATTTATTTTTATAATATATGTATTAATAAAATAAACAATTAATTATATTATTTTGGAAGTAAAAATGTATAGATGGACAATATTTAATAAAAATAAAAGTATATAATTCTTATTCTTTTGTTTAATAGTAAAATATATTTTTAATATAATATTGCATATAAATAATACAATAATATTTTTATTATATTTTTATTTAATATATAATATAAATAAATGAAAGTAAGAAACTTATTTTTTTAGAGGATCTCTTTATTATTGTCCCGATAAATTTAAGAAATGGTGTAGCGAATAAGAATTAAAATAGAAAATAAGGTGAAAAAGAGGAACGTTTTCCTACCCGCTCATTATCATTCATGTATTTAACCTATAATTAGATGTTACTATTTAGACTTGGTATGGTTGTAAGAAGATAAAAGTCTTCTATTTGGGAGAACTTGTCTTTCAATCCTAATTTTCTCCCACCATATGTGAAAATTAAGATTGCTTATATTATAGTGTAGTCAGTTTTTTTTCGAATTTGAAGAAATTTGTAGTATAATGTTTTGTTTTTATAAAAAAACCCTCTTACAAAACAGTATTATCTAAACGAAAATGAAGTCGTGGGCTTCTGAATTTTTTTCTTTTTAATAATCAGCCTTGGTACTAGTTATCTATATCTCAATGTATCACAGTGTTTGGGATTTACTTTCGAAAAAATAAGCCCATTTCCATGAGTGGGCTTCATGTCAATAGCTGGTTTGAGCCCCACTCCTTCAATTATTCTCTGTTGTTTTATTTTATACCAAGCAAAGATTAATATTCTTGAATAATTTTTATATTATAACCATCATATTATATGGTGGATTTTTTAGTACTTAAATATTTCCACTTAATCTTAAATACACAATTTATCAATTAGTGACTAAAATTTAAAGCAAATAAATAATATTTGATTACGATACCTCAATAATCGTTTCAATTATAAAATTACATGAATTAATGGATAAAAATTTGTGTTTATAATTAAAATTAAAAAAATAAATCAAGGAAACTCTACTTATTCAACAAAGTGATTAATCGAATTTTTGAATTTTAAAATTATTGTATTATTTATTTCTTAAATGTTACTAATCATTAATAAGCTAAAATGTTATAACATGTATTTAATTGCATGACATTATTTTTAATGTTTTATATTTTACTAACTATTGCATATTTTGATTTTTTTATAATGAAATATACTTGCTTGTGAAATTTATAATTATAAAAAATGAAATAAATAACAATATTTACCACTTTAATGGACAAAATAATTATATACTATTTTTACTAATATATTTTTATTACAATTATAATTCACCAATATTATAATCAAGGACCTATCAGAATAAATTTTCTCTTGTGGTTATAGATATAGATTTAATATTATCAAATCTACTTATTATGAAATCTAAATCATAGATTATCAATGTCTTCTCATTGTACCCTAATAACTCATATACATTGCATATTTTCATAAAAATATTTGATTTTCTTTTTACTGATTTCATAATTATTTTTTTCAAAATTTTTTCTAAAACAAAATTTATACCCCAAAGCATAATTTTTGTTGTCATCACCACATGATCAATCAATTTTTTAAATAATTTTACAATACTCAATTTTATGTAATTGAGACCATTTCAAATATAAGCATATCACCAATTTTCTAAACTTATATTTTATTTAAGAAATTTAATTTCTTTAATTTCTAAATACACAGTTGACTATTTTTGTTACCTGAATACGAGAGGAACAATACCTGGAAGGGTATTACAGTCATTTCGATGGCTGACCAAAAACTAACAAGCCAAACGACGCCGTTTACAACAAATAAAAGGCGAAAATCGAAAAATGTTCCATATTAAACCACGTAAAAGTAAAAAATAAAAAAAAATTAAAAAGGAAAATTTATCGAACCAGCGAATACATATAGTGAGCTGAAGACTTCACATCAAACCCTAGTTCACACAATTTTCTCTCTCTTCTTTGAAGCCGAAACCAATGGCTTCACGCAGACTCTTAACCTCTCTCCTGCGCTCCTCCGTTCGCCGATCTCCGTCGAAATGCACTCTCTCTAACTCAAATCTCTTCTCACCTTCCTCCACGCGCCGTGCTGCTCCTTACGGCTACCTTCACTCGCGCGTGTCCGAGTACGCGACCTCAGCTGCAGCCGCTGCACCGCCGTCACCTCCTCCCGCGAAATCGGATCCCAAGAAGGGAGGAAAGATAACCGATGAGTTCACTGGAAAAGGTGCGATCGGTCAGGTGTGTCAGGTTATCGGTGCCGTCGTCGATGTGAGGTTCGACGAGGGACTGCCGCCGATTTTGACGGCACTGGAAGTACAGGACAACTCGATTCGATTGGTGCTGGAGGTGGCTCAGCACATGGGTGAGAACATCGTCAGGACTATTGCTATGGATGGTACCGAAGGTTTGGTTAGAGGCCAGCGTGTGCTCAACACTGGTTCTCCTATCACTGTAAGTACTTTTTTTTTTCTAAATTTCACTTTTCAAAATCAAATCTTTATTTGCGAACCGGGGAATGCTTGTGTTTTTAGTGACTGTGTAGTTGTAGATCTGAGTTCTGTTGGGGTTTGATTCATTGGATGGGTTGCGGGACAATGTGATTTCGGATTTGTTAGGGGATTTTGAAGGTGGAAATGTATTTTTTTTTTTTTTGGGTTTTGTTGAGTCTGATCGTATGAGTGGAAAACCCTGAGAATGAAGTTATTATTTTGCGTGTTCTACTAGTAACCAAACAGTAACAGCAAGGTCGGTGATCGTGCTCGTGTTTGCTTTGACTTGAGATTTAATATGTTATATGGGTTACTGGCTGTGTTTACTATTTCATGTTTGTTTGTTTAGGTAGTAAGTTTGATGTTGGGTTTTGTGAAGACAATGAGTGTAGCATTGTTTTTTCTGAACAATTTCAACATCTATGTGTTATAGAAGGTGCTTCCCATATTTTGATTTTTCTGTTCTTAATTGGCTTTGCATATGTGCTATAGGTACCTGTTGGGAGGGCTACCCTTGGTCGTATCATCAATGTCATTGGAGAGCCTATCGATGAGAGAGGAGACATCAGTAAGATCTGGAGTTTTCTTACATCAGTAGTTTAGAAACTACTTGTTCAGTTTTATGGAAGTACTGTCCTACTGGTAGTAGCTGGAATTTTCTGACCTTTTTATTGAATGTCCAACAGAAACCGAGCACTTCTTGCCTATCCACAGGGAAGCTCCATCTTTTGTTGAACAAGCCACTGAACAAGAAATTCTTGTCACTGGTATCAAGGTATTTAATGTATTTCAAATAGTGAATGCATTTGGATTTTTTATTACTTTTCCGTTCTCAGTATAAGAAAGAAGGTGATGCTTTCATTGGCATGATTCATTTGCTGTGGAATATAGGGAGATTATGGTTTTTTACTCAACTATGTTTGCCTTGCTTTTTACCACAGGTTGTGGATCTCCTTGCACCATACCAAAGAGGAGGAAAGATTGGGCTTTTTGGTGGTGCAGGTGTAGGCAAAACTGTGCTTATTATGGAACTTATCAACAACGTTGCAAAGGCTCATGGTTTGTTTTAAATGCAGATGGCACTTCTCCTTTACATGAATTCCTCTTGTTGTTTTATCGAATGCTGCTTGTTTTTCTTTGATCAGGTGGTTTCTCAGTGTTTGCTGGTGTCGGGGAGCGTACTCGTGAGGGGAATGACTTGTACAGGGAAATGATTGAGAGTGGTGTTATTAAGCTAGGGGACAAGCAGGTCAATATTATTCTGTTTGTGATTTAATTTTTCTGTTTTCATTTTGTTCACCAAAGTTAAGTACTGAAATTCTACATCCTTGTTCCTTTTTACTCTGTTGTATCAGGCTGACAGCAAATGTGCTCTTGTGTACGGTCAAATGAATGAGCCCCCAGGTGCTCGTGCTCGTGTTGGTCTCACTGGATTGACTGTTGCTGAACACTTCCGTGATGCTGAGGGGCAAGATGTGCTTCTTTTCATTGACAATATTTTCCGTTTCACTCAAGTGAGCCTGTTTGTTAATGGTTTTTCGGGAGTACCTTTATCATGTGTTGGATGTCACTTATGTTGTAAATCCTCTGTGCTCTTCTGTTGTCCCCCTGCAGGCTAACTCAGAGGTGTCTGCTTTGCTTGGTCGTATCCCATCTGCTGTGGGTTACCAACCAACTTTGGCTACAGATCTTGGAGGTCTTCAGGAACGTATTACAACCACCAAGAAAGGATCCATTACTTCTGTCCAAGCTATTTATGTGCCTGCTGATGACTTGACAGATCCTGCTCCTGCTACAACCTTTGCCCACTTGGATGCTACCACTGTGTTGTCACGTCAGGTAAGATACATTTACATTAATCTGTCCTAGATAAAATATTGCTATTGTCCTCCAATTAATTTGCTGCCTCTTTTGACAGATCTCCGAGCTGGGTATTTATCCTGCTGTCGATCCTTTAGATTCCACATCTCGTATGCTTTCTCCTCACATCTTGGGTGAGGAGCACTACAACACTGCTCGTGGTGTGCAGAAGGTTCTTCAAAACTACAAGAATCTACAAGATATCATTGCCATTTTGGGTATGGATGAGCTCAGTGAAGATGACAAGTTGACTGTTGCCCGTGCTCGTAAGATTCAAAGGTTCTTGAGCCAGCCTTTCCACGTTGCTGAAGTGTTCACCGGTGCCCCTGGCAAGTATGTGGAGCTGAAGGAGAGCATTACCAGCTTCCAGGTACCCCTTTTTTGTGTTATCTCTGAACTCATGCATGCCCCTCCAGTCACAGACATACAATTCTATACTTGTATAGGGAAATATGGATATTATTTCAACGTTGCAGTTTGCAGAGTCCCCCCTGAAATATATACCTGGTCAAATAAATACTTTGGAGCTCCTGTTATGCACCAATTTTTTGAACATGAATCTAAGTGTAGTCTATTTCCAGCTAGGTTGGAATTATACTGTATTCTTTATGTAATGTATGTTGCTGAAATTAGTGGCCACGGAGAAATGTTTTTACACATGAAAAGCTGTCATACTGTTGGTTAACTGCTGTATATATTAACCTTTGTTTTAGATATTGTGGCTAGAACCAATGGATTTTGGTTACCACTCGTTAACCATTGTTTTTAGGATTTGAGGATGATTAAAGTTGGTCATTTTATAACTGTGATGAACCATCTTTCCCTTCTATTCGTGATGGTCAATCAATATTTCTTTTGTCACTTTATCAGTATGTCAAGACGGATTGCTAATCCACAACCCATGATTAATCAACTATGTTGATGGTATATAATACCAGCCACCAATGAGATTTATTAGTGTTGTATCATTTTCTTTGTCAAACTGAATTGCTTGGATGCTGCTGGAATCATAATTTAATTTGGTGCATGGCTTTGATAGCATTATTCATAATCTTGGTTGAACTTTTTATTGTTGCCTTGTAACAGGGAGTGTTGGATGGAAAGTATGATGATCTTTCAGAACAGTCGTTTTACATGGTTGGAGGTATTGAGGAGGTCATTGCCAAGGCCGAAAAGATTGCCAGGGAATCTGCTGCTTAAACCAAATCCTTCCATACTCCACCGCAGACTGTTCCCTGTTCTTTTCCAGTTTCCTTATCTTGATTACTGCAAAAATATCAAATAATTTAGGTGATGCTGGCCATGCTGGCAACAGGATGATGTTCATTTTTTGAGACCAAAAACGTACCAGGAACTTCTATTTCTTTTTTCTTTTTAATGTTATTGCAAAAGTGTGAAATAGGAACAGAACTGGAGCCTGTCCTGCTAAAAGAGCCCGCCTTTTTCTTGTTATTTAATAAGGGAAAAAAAGAAAGGCGGACGTGTATATTTCCTTTTTGATATTTTCTGAGAATCGGATGCTTTTTTTAATTTTCACTAAAATTACAATTGACTGCTATGGTTTGATTTTGGAGCGAGCCTTTTGTGTTTTTGCTTTGTAGTCTGTTGGTCTACCAACATGTTAATATTATTTACTCCGTTTCTCGGTCTCAATTTCACCTTTCTGAATTGGCTGCTGCAAAGGGTTCATTGTATGCTCTCCCTGGTGATGCAGCCAGAAGTTTTTAAGTGCTAGTAAAAAGATGGTGTTCTTTTAATTTTCCAATTCTCTCTGAAATTTGGAACCAGTCTTTTTCATACTTGAAAGCTATTTCTTGGGTGTAATTCAATTTTTCGTAAATTGAGGATTACAATGAAGAATTGAAGTGAGCCGACTGCCTCGTACTAGAGATTTGTCTTAAGAGGTTCAGGAAACTTGTAAAAGGTCACCCGTGTGTTTATAATTTTGTAAAGTGGAATAAAAGTTTGATTGTTTGTCTCATATAAGACGTTTAACTCCGTAAAAATCGTATTCTTAAAACAATTGAAAAGCGTTTAAATTATATTTGACATGAATAAGCAAATCAATTATACAAGGACGTAAATATACTTTTAATATGGACTTTTTTTATCAAAATTATAAAAGAAGGGGAGTATAATGACATTAACCTGTTAGAAAAAGAAAATGAGACAAACAAAACGAAAGAAAATTCTCAAGTCCGTTTAACAAATTAAGAAAATTCTCAAGTCCATTTAACAAATTAAGCTTTCATCCAACGGCCACGAGCAGCCGATCAAAATTCCAACCTATTTGGCAGACCAATCCCCAAAACCTTTCCCTACTTATCCCCCACGTTCACAGGATCAGCCTCTAACATGACACGTAGATAACTCTCAACCGTCCGCTTAATATTCACGTAAACGGCTCTGATGAAGCGCCACCTCATCACAAAGCCAGACCACTTTTAGCGCCGGCTTTCTCCAGTCAGCGCCACCGAACACTCTCTGGAACTCGCTCGCTTCATATACATCTAACATGGCCCTTACTCTCTCTCCATCACCCTGCCTCCCCCATGTGCATGTTAGCAATTCCCTACCTCCCATGTCTATCCTACGCCGCCTCCCACTGATCCATCTAAAACCCCACAAACGCCGCCTTTCCTCTCTCGCCGCCGCCGCCGTACGTCAAGACACTACCGTCTGGACTCCGGCTCCGCTCGCCGAAATCTCTCCCGCCGCCGAATCGCTCTTCCATATATCCATCGACGTTTCGGACGCTGCCGACCTTGCTTCTTCGCATACGAGCCCAGGACAGTACCTTCAGCTCCGCGTTGCTGATGTGGACAAGCCTACGTTTCTTGCGATCGCTTCTCCTCCTTTGTTCGCTGCCGCTAGTGGCGCGTTTGAGTTCTTGGTGAAGAGCGTGGCCGGCTCGACGGCGGAGGTTTTGTGTGGGTTGAAGAAAGGTGATGTTGTCGAGATAAGTCAAGTTATGGGGAGAGGATTTGATGTCGATCGAATCCAGCCGCCCGATGAGCATCCGACGGTTCTGATTTTTGCTACCGGATCGGGAATCAGGTAAGATTTCAAAATCCAATTTAAATTGTGGTTTTATTAATACGTGTTTTATTTTTATGGTGGTTTAGGGTGAATCTGGAGCTTCCTGCGACGCACTTCAGCAGGTAGCGCCTTCGAGTGCTTCTCCAGGAAGCAGCTCATGTGTTTCTTCCAGGAAGTGCTTCTGTGCGTTCAAGGAAACACTTTTATAGGCTAAGAAAACGATTTTGCATGTGGCAATGCTTTGGCTGCAGATGAAGTGCTCTTTGGAGATCATGAAAGCATTTAGAATTAAATTAGAATGTTTCTTTTTGGAGCAACACTTGACAGGTGCTGTTATAAGAGAAGTTTCCATAAGGGAATTAATTGAAGTGCTTTGGGACAAAGCACTTGCTATGTGCTTCTCCAGAAAGGCAAAGAAATGTATTTGGATGCTGGCAGTGTTTTGACAGTTGAAGATGGAAGTGTTCTTTGAAGCTAATAGAAGCACTTAGATTTTTTTTTTGGGGGAAGGAGCACTTGATAGGTGCTATTACAGAAAGCAGTTTTTATTAGAGAAATTGTTGAAATGCTTTTGGAGAAAGCACTTGATATGTGTTTCTCTGAAAAAGGCTTTCTGACACAAAACATTTATACTCAAATCACTTTTTTACACGAAAGCAGTGTGATAACACCCTAAATATGGTTATTGTTATGAATGTTTACATGACTTGGTATTCTGTTTTGTCCAGTCCAAACACTCTTGATGTGGTTATTCTCATGAATTTTCACATGACTTAGTATTCTGTTTTGTGCAGTCCAATCCGTTCTCTTATAGAGTCAGGATTTAGTGCAAAAGAGAGATCCGATGTGAGACTATATTATGGTGCTCGAAATCTTACAAGAATGGCTTATCAGGTTTGTATACCATCTGTGTTAGCACTTAGAATTCTGGTTCTGTTTTAGCAAAAGAAAATCATATCAATATGATTGACGTCGTGTTTGTATTTGTTTGCCTTCTAGGATAGGTTTAAAGATTGGGAAAGTTCTGGCGTTAAGATTGTGCCTGTGTTATCGCAACCAGATGCTGGTTGGTCAGGCGAAGCTGGCTATGTACAGGTGCAATATTATGTTTTTCTTTTGTTCACTTCACACTTGTTGTGACACCTGCCAATGAAAATTATCTGCTCCTAACACCATTGTTTGCAGGCTGCTTTTGCTAGGGCCAAGCAGATTTTTAGCCCCAAGGGCACCGGTGCTGTGCTTTGTGGCCAAAAACAGATGGCTGAGGTATGCTACCATGCTTGTTGAAAATATTTTCAGCATTTTATAAATTAATTCATGATGATGCTTGCTTGTTTCATGGTGTATGTTAAATTTGGTATGAAGTTGTACATAATTGTTTATGTATGAATGCGTTTTTCTGTTGAGTAGTTTGTTACAAATGCATAATTTTGCGCTACTTAGGTAGAATGGTCTCTCCTTTATCATTTGGTGATTATAAAAGTATTAAATTTATGTATAAGCTCGCGGATCAAATGACAATCCGTAGTTTTGTGGATATGTTTTAATTGGGATATTGTGGGTACAGTTGACATGAGCTTGAGATACTCATAGTTGTCTGGCCTGAAAATTTGGAGTGATTTTGCGTAGTGCTGAGAAAAGTTAACTCAATAAATCTTTATATGTTGGCTTGGTCAGCTATTTGATTTCTATTTCTCCACTTGGCTCTGTCCAGGACAAGAACTTGTGGTTAGTAAGATTCCCATATGCTTTTATAGCCCTATGGTAATGATATAGTGTTTTTTTCTTTGCCGCTGTGATTAAGGTCATTTTAGTTGCAAGTTACTAAAGATTGCACGTAAAATGTGCATGAAGCAGGTTGTAGAGGTAAATACTAGCACAGATGGCATAGCCAGTTCACGATTTAGGCTTAATTTAATGCTCAGAATTAGACTGGACTTTGGTTTGGGAAATAGGATTGGAATGAACGAGATGAATTGGAAATTAGTCTAGCTTTTTGATGGCCTAGTTTTGTCTACCTTCTGTGGGATAAAGAATTAGACTGGACCGTAACTTCCACTTAAACATACAGTCATCAGACATCAGATTGGAAATACTACCATCTTGGTATATTCTTGGAGGGTAAAAGTCACTGCTACATTTCGAATTAATCATGTAATGCTACCTGTAAACCATTCAGAAAATGATGGGTAACATGTGAGGGTGTATTTATTTTGCAGGAAGTAACTTCAATTCTAGTAGCGGAAGGAGTTTCTACGGAGAAGATTCTGAAGAACTTCTGACATGGCAAAATTCATATAGTCTTCCTACATTGTTGTATTATTGCTGAGCACAGTTAGTCGTGATTCTTTAATCCCACTGCTGAGGATCATATCTCCCAGGCAAATAAAACCAGTTCTGGAAATTTTGATTATCATTGTACTTGGAACAAACTAAATTATAGGATTATATGCCAAAGGTGTGGTGGGATAGCATAACTTCAATGCATTAAATGATTCTCAGAAGTATCATCAAAGCAAAAGTTAGATACATGTAGACGAAATCCCGTATGTTTCAATTTCCGTTTGCTTCAAAACTTCACCTATTAGCAGATGTTTGGAGTTTGAATCAGAAATGTTCAAAAAAAAAAAGTGTCAATTCAAAGTTTCAGATACAGAATGATGTAATGTGGTATTCAGCGAAGACTATTACATATGTGTGGAGCTATAGCATTTAATGTTATCATACAGCTTTCTGATTTTCAGACTTATTCATAATCTTAAAACTCTTTAGATCATAGTTTCAAATTAGAAGAAATACAAGATCCGTAATCTTTATCTTTTAATGTAAGATTTTTCAATATAATAATTGAAATCGTAAACATTTAACGATTCTCAATAGATGGCCACATAACTAGCCGTCTTTTACAAATCTCCTTTCCTACTCCCTTTGAATCTTAAATTTTCCTTCATCCAAAATTTCGGGCACAGCAGTGTACGTCGTCTCCAAGAAAAAAGTAAAAAGAGACCAAGGTCATTTAGATGTGAATTTAGAGCTCAAATGGCATTCATAAGACTCCGAATAAGTTTCAGCATCAATCACAAATACCTAGTCCAAGTCAGAGTTTTAAAATACCCCATCAAACCCAAAAAATGAAGAAAGTAAATCAATCAATCACCATGATCAGTAAAGACTAAAGGTTGCCCTACATATCCTGTTGATCTTGGGAATCTTTGCTGTTCTTCTCAATTCCTTTTTTGTCGTGTTCATTTTGGTGATTCCCATTTGGTTCTGTTGAGTTTTGAAGCAACTTATTCTTCTCCCCATCTGAGTCATGGGGCTCAATTCTTTCCTCATCGGAATGATGGTGCCGATGTTTGTGATGATGGTGGCTGCTTTTGTGTTTTGCTCTTTTACCTGTATCTTCATGATTGTCATCAGATGACTTTCCTAGAGAGTGGCTCCTCTGATCATGTCTGTGCCCATAAGAATCATCAGATTCTGAGTCCTTGCTGTGTGATCTCCGGTGACGTTTATGATGCCTTTTATGACTTTTTCTCCTCATTGCGCGAGCTTCCTCATCAGTTGAAGAATCTGAAGCACTAGACCCTGACCGGCAATGTCGTCTGTGTGACTTTGCACGACTTCTCTTTCGGACTCTACTGTCATCCACTTCACTAGAAGAATCTGAATCACCTGATTCCAGCCGCTGGTTGTGCTTGTGATGTTTTGCATGATTTCTTCTGACTCCATTATCATCATCATCACTTGAAGAATCAGAAGCATCTGAATCAGATCTTGAATGATGGTGTCTGTGTCTTCTGTGATTTCGCTTTTTCCTCCTCTCTTCTTCAGATCCACTCTCATATTCATCACTACTATCATCACTGAAGCTTGAAGATCGCCTCTTTGGTTTTCTTCTTGATTTCTTCGCCTTCCTCCTCTCAGTGTCACCTGAATGCTTCCTGTGCTTCTTGTGGCCTCTTCTCCTTTTCCTTCTACCCCCATCACTGCTATCACTATCACTGTCAGAGTCCGAGTTCGACACAGATCTTTGTTTATGCTTTGCAGCCCTTGACTTCCTTTCCCTGGCTTCAGCATCAGCCTTCGCCTTTGCAGCAGCTTCCAGCTTCTGCTCCCATTTCAAAGGGGCTTCTTTCCTTTCCAAAACTCTCTTCTTTTTCTCCTCGACCAACTGGATGAACTTCTTGCAGTCCATTTATGTATAAAAACCAGCTCAATATCTGCATTATGGTATGATGATGGCCGAATGGACATCTCACAGAAGAGAAAAAACAATGTTAGTTCTTCCATCATAAAACCAGAACTTCACTAAGTTGGCAATGGCATACATTAGTTGAGAAAACAAAAGCTTCACATTTCTTTTTATACAACCTTGAGAACATACTAGCTAATAGACCCAAAACAAACTTATAACATACATCAGTTATAGAATAAAAACAATTTGAACGTGTACATTGCACAAATAATGAATGCAGTAAGGCATTAAAGATTTTACAGTTACAATTACACCTAACAAAACACTCATTAAACAGCAAGATGGTCCTTTAGATCAACCTAGAAAAAGTAGTCTTAATCTAATTTCTCAAAAAATTAATCTACCCTCAATATCATCTAATGCACCAAGCACCACCACTTCTATATCAAATCTGAAAGTATCAGCAGTTAAATCCAGCTAGGAGTTAAGGTCCTCCATCTTGCACAGATTTTACTCTTTCACAATACTCCATTGTAATATTTAGAGCAATGCCAATCTATTGACATTCTTTCTGCCAAAAAGAAAGGAAGTATTCAACATAAATAACTCAAAATGACAATTGTTTCATCTAATTTGTGATTGCATATAACATGAAGTTGAATGATGTTAAGTAAATCAACTGCCATAATATGCCAGAAAATGAGATTACAAGATAAGAGTATATAATCAGAGAAAAATTTGATTCAAATTTCTTACCTTATATGCAAAAGTAGCACAATCACCAGACTGAGCTTCCTCAGAAGTTCAAAACCACAATTCTCCACCACCAGAAACTACAGAGATCTATAAACAAGAATCAAAAGTTTCTTGGTCAGGAATTGGAATATTTTACCTAACTACCACATAACAATTATGCCCCTCAAAGCCCCAGATAAAACCAAACAGGGACACATAAAAAGGAGAAGATATTAAAATTAGCAATCAAATTATAAGCCAAAAATAAATAATCCATCGCAAAATCCTTAACTAAGAAGCAGAACTTCTTGTACAATATCCTTCCTTTTTACAAGGCAAACTAAACTAAAATAAACCCTAAAAAGCAAAAACAACTAAAATAAATCACTCAAAATAACATACATGACAAACTAAATTAAAACGTCTTGCCAACACAGTGGACTTCTTACCAACAATCCAAAAAGAAATAAGATCTGACAATACAAATTAAACTATAATAAACCTTAAGAGCTAACCAGCTATAATATAACAGTTAAAACAAAAAACAAACAGAAAAACTAAAAATTAAAAAAAAAAGGACTTCCCTTCAGAAACCCATTAACGCCATAAACCCTAGCGAGTTAAGCAACTGACACAAAAAACCCTTGGAATTACAAAACAAATCTAACCACAATATAACAGTTACAACGAACTAAAGAAAATAGTTTTAACCCTGAAAATAAACCAGAAAGAGCTATTTCCAACCGAACTACTAACACAAGAAACCCCAACATTACAAATCATACTAAAAGTAACGCAGAACGCGAATTTACTATTTATCAACAGCAAGGTGGTACTACAGATTACAAATTACATTCACACTAAACCCATTAACCAACAAGAAAAGCAGAGTCGTTGGAATCTTACCTTAACTGAAGATCTATTACAGAGAACTTCGGGAAAGACGAAGCAAGAGCGAGAGAAATCAGAAAGATTGGGCCTTTCCTTGCTTAAAAACTAGGGCTTGACTTTTCGTGTTGTACGATCCTCTCCAGAAACTACTGTTTTACTTTTTTTTTTTATTTGGCAATATAAAATTATTAACATTTTCTTTCAGCGACCTACGCGCACATGGCATGCCGGATGGCGCGTGGAGTCCGAGTCGAATACAGCGTTCTTCAGGCGAATCCGCTGTCGTTTTAGTTTATGGGCAGGACCATTTGGTCGGTTGTCACTTGTCACCGAAGTAAAATTATTCTTTAATTACTCTCAACGGCATAATAACATTTGCGTCCCTAACTATGGCCAAATAGCAAAATAAAACATGATTTTCTCGGTTCTCGCTCTTACCCTAGTACCCATTTGTTAATTTGTAACAGCTTGAAATTTTATATATATGTAAATATTAATTTGGCTAGTAAGAAAATTTTATGTCTGTTGATATTAATTAGGCTAGTAATAGTAATAGTTAGTTAATTTGGCACCAAAGAGAGAAGCAAAACAAAAACAAAAGCAAATAATAAGAGAGAAAATTTAAACAAAATTGGATATTTCATCAGTGTGTTTGTTTATATTTAAGGCTATAACAATCAAGAAAAGTGTAGGCCGGCCTTGTTGAACAAAGAGAGTAGATATAAGAACTCCTGTTGTGTTAGCTTAGAAGCTCTCTTCTCTTCAAACTGTCCCTCTTTCAACACACCCAAAACCTTGTCTTTGAATTCAGACACCTCACCTTCTGCATCATCGTTATTGCCAGCATCATCCTCCACCTCCATTTCGTCATCAGTTCCACCACCCATCTCCATGCTTTGATCCAACATATCCATTCCAATATCTGTATTTACCAAGGAACCATTTTCTGAGGAATGTAGCGCCTGCAGGGTCTTGTAGTTCTTCTCGAGCATTGAGAGGACATTCTTCTGCCGGAAAATTGAGCTTAGCGTTTTGTTCTTCCTTATGAAACAAATCCTTATAAATCCATCCCACTCCTTAGCATTGACTTGGGCATGGGGCTTCCTAGGCTCAATTCGAACAACTGAGGAATCCACCTTAGGTGGAGGACGGAAATTGTTCTTCCCAACTTTGAGGAGGTGGGATACCCGAGCATAAAGTTGTGTATTCACAGAAAGACGACAGTAGAGCTTGTCACCTGGCTGAGCAACTAGTCTCATTGCAAATTCTTTCTGGAACATAATAATTGCACATCTGAATGCCGGTTGGTGAAATAACAACTTGAATGTAAGTGGAGAGGAGATTTGGTATGGGATGTTCGCCACGCATATATCAAAATAGGGAAGATCAGTTTTGAGGACATCACCTTGAATGACCTGTGCAGAAAAAAATTAACTTTTTGCTAATTTATTAAAACAGTACAACATTCAGATCACATTCTGCCTTTGGATAAATTATGAATGTCAGCACATAAAAATAAATTGAAAATATATACTGTGTTGCTTCTAACGTATAAAGCTGACAAAATTTTAATGACGTTATAGATTAGAGGACATAAACATATCAATGATTAACACTAATGAGGACACAAGCATCTAAAACTAAAGTTGAGAACATACTGGAGGCTGATATCAAAGAACAATGCTTAACTTGAAAGAAATGTTACTGAATATATCCCAATTTACACAAATATTTCCAGTTAATCAAAAAGCTTACCTTCAAACGGTTGGAGAAAGGGGTTCCTTGAAAACGACGCTGCAGCTCGAGAACCATACGAGGGTCAAGCTCAACAGCAATGACCATCTTGCCAGCCTCTAGAAGCTTTTTTGTGAGATTTCCAGTACCGGGACCAATCTCGAGAATGACATCGGTGCTTTTGATGCCAGCTTTTTGAACTATGGAGTCCACTAGTAAAGGGTTCTTGAGGATGTGCTGGCCTTTTGATTTGTGGAATGATATGCCTCCTTGATATGGCGCAGTTGTGCGCTTTGCTTTCTCTTTCTTAATCTTCCCTCCAGCCATCTCTTTCTTAATTTTGCCTACTCCTAACCAGACCAATGGCCTCAAAAGCACAAAATCACAATTCTCGCAAACCAACCCACAGAGATCTATTAAGAAGAAACGAAAACACTTTTTGGTCAGTGATCGTAATGTTAACGATTCTATAACTTAATACAAGGATTAACTCAACAATTGATCCAAAATGACAAAGAGGATTTCAAAATCAGCTGCTAAATTATAAGCTAAAACACAGATTCTACCAGAAAACACACAAAAAATACATCAAAGCTTTTTGAACAGTATCCTTCTTTTATTATAAAAACCAAACTAAAAATAACACTAATAAGCAAAAACAACTAAATCAAATCACTCTTTAATTAAACCACCAATCACGTCAAGCAATAACATATAGGACAAACTAAAGAAAAAATGCCTGAATAAATACCAATGTAAATTACAAACCGGAAGAGATGAAGTAAGTCGATTCGCCAAATTCGGTTCCTAAACAGCAATGAGGGTTGCGGCGTGGGACAGGCGACGGCTGCGTGTGTCTAATACCCGCCAGTAAAGGGGCCGCGGTTTGGCGGCAGTAGTTTGCAAAATTGCAGAAGTAGAATTTAGGGTTTACTTTATTTTGCACAATTGGGGATTTAGGGGATTTATTAACTGGGTTGGGCCGTATTTTCATTTTTTAATGTTTCCTTTGAAATAGGCCCACGTTAACGTAACCCGTCTTACACGTTTTGGCTGGCCCGGGGCCTTGTAGTTTTTTTTCCCTTCATTTTCCTTCGTTAAGAAGAAAAATAAACACGCAAAAAAAAAAAAAAAAAATCCCTCGGTCAATACACACTAATCTTCTTCTTTTCCATCCTCGACTTCCCCGATCAATCCATCAGTCAGTCAAATTTTCTTCTGATTCATCATAGTTCACCACCGCAAACATGGCGGCAACTCCATCATCGTCGGCAGCCGCCACAACCAACATCATGTTAGCAATCTATGAGAAGAAAACGACGTCGATCGATCTCTACCGTCCATTGCGCAACTACATCTGTCTCTTGTACTCCGAACGCGAAGCCGTCAATCTCGAAGACGATCTCCAAACCGTTAAACAACTCCGGTCTGACGTAGAGCGCGTGCCCGACCCTACCCCCACCACGCGCCGGGATTTATTGCAGAATTACTATAAAGCTCTTTGCTTGATCGAGACACGGTTTCCTATTTCTCCCGATCGAGACCACATCAATACGGTGACGTTTACGTGGTACGATGCGTTTAAGCAGAAGCAGAAGGCGAGTCAGCAGAACATACATTTGGAGAAAGCGGCGGTGTTGTTTAATTTAGGTGCTGTTTATAGTCAGATAGGGTTGTCGTTTGATCGAACAACGGTAGAGGGAAGGCGGCAGGCTTCACACGCGTTTATTGCGGCAGCTGGGGCGTTTGCATATTTGAGAGACAATGCCGCGACAAAGGCGAGTGTGGGGAGCTCGACGACGGTGGATGTTGGTGTTGAGTGCGCCGGCATGTTGGAACGTCTGATGCTGGCGCAGGCTCAGGAGTGTGTTTTCGAGAATACCATTGCTAAAGGAAGTACGCCTGTCGTTTGTGCTAAAATATCTAGACAAGTGAGTGTTTATTATGAAATGTGATTAAAGTTATATTATGTTTTAGTAATTGGTTGCTGTGGTTTCTGAAACTTTTTGTTAAGTTGGGATTATATATGCTGGTGAGGCTGGGGGAAATTCTCGGTATTAACGAAGAAATTTGACTAAATTTAGTGTACTTGCTGATTTGAAAAGTTAAAATTGTTTCAAGGTGTTGGACCTTTTTTGTTTATTTTGATTCTGTATCTTAATAATTTTATGGATTGCAAATTTTGTGAATTTGTCAGTCGTAACTAGTGGTACTATAGGAAGTGTGCTATCTGTATCAATAATGAAATTGTACAGTTAGCTGACTAAGTTTACGGATTCTCTGGAACCATGTCAATTTAGTTGTGCCTCTACTCAAGTGTTTATTGGTTGATCACTTGTTTAACTTGTTTGATGATGTGTATTGTTACAGGTTGGACTATACTATGAGGAAGCTTTGGCGGCATTAAATGTTGCCCCTTTGAAGGATCATTTTGACAAGGCCTGGATATCTCATGTGCAACTTAAGGCTGCCCTGTTCTATGCTGAAGCTTGCTATAGGTATAGTTTAGAGCTGCATGAGAAAGAAGAAATAGCAGAAGAAATTGCACGGTTGAAGAGTGGGATTACTGCTTTAACTGAGGCAAAGAAATCCGGAAAGGCTGCAACACAGCTTTTGGATGCAATTACAAAGTTAGAGGCCAATCTTAATCGCAACCTTGAGAGGGCTGTAAAAGAAAATGATAGAGTTTACCTCATGAGGGTTCCTTCCCCTAGTTCCTTACCACCTTTACCAGCATTTTCAATGGTGAAGCCATTGGCTATGAATGAGGTACTGGATGCAAGCAAAGAGAAGATGTTTTCAAGTCTCGTTCCGGATAGTAGTGCAAAAGCACTTTCCAGGTACACTGAAATGGTTGATGATGTCATCAGGACACAAGCTGAGAGATTGCAGCAAGGGAGTGAACTAACCAGAGTGAGGCTCCGGGAAATGGACCTACCAGATTCTATTCTTGCTTTGGAAGGGAATATTACTCTCCCTACAGATCTGAAAGAGGATGTGGAAGCAGTGCAGATCTGTGGTGGTCCAGCTGGCTTGGAAGCTGAGTTACAGCAACTTAGGGATCTGAGAAGGGTGAACCAGGAATTACTGGTCCAGACTGAGGAACTTTTGCAGAAAGAAGCAACAGAAGATGCCCAATTCAGAAGCCAATTTGGGACTCGATGGACCAGGCCGCAGTCCAGCACTCTGACAAAGAATTTGCAAGATAGGTTAAATAGACTTGCTGGTAACTTAAAGCAAGCTGCAGAAAGTGATGCCCGAATTGAGCGTTCAGTGAGAGATCATTCTGCACTCATGTCAATCCTTGATCGCCGTCCGGTATGTGTTTCTAACCGTAAAACTTAGTTCATATGAGTGTAATTATAAGTGTTCTAGTTATTTTGCATACTTATATTGTAGGCCATGTGCAGTGTATTGATCATTTGTGAAGTCTGAAATTTTCTGCCAATTATTGTTATGTATAATTCAAAAATTTGAGCAGCACTAGCAAATAAGATGGCATTTACAATTTTGAATGGTAGTGAATCTCTTAAAGGCAATTATTCTCTCTCTGTACCTTTTTTATCTGGCTGGGATATTTCTGCAATTTAAAGTCTACTTTGTTGTCAATTATGACAGTAGTGGCAGAGTTTTTTTGATTTAGTTGATTGAGCCTGTTCTCATTCAAAACTTGGCTGCTTTAGCTTTCGTGTTGTTTGTCAGCTGTGTTTCTTTATCATCTACTTTCAAGTTGAACTTTTAGTCGAGAAATTTTCTTTTAGGTTTATAATTTAAGTCATTGCTTCTCCTGCCTGTGGGAACTAATGCATCTGTTATAATATATCTGTCTTTTGCTCTTATCAGATAGAATCTGCCCTTCCAACTCTGGCTCGGCCAATAATGTCTTTGGATGCCACGGAAGATGCTATTGTGGGGGCTCTGAAGCAAAGCTTGGTAATTCTTCTTTCCATGCTGAACTTTTGTTCAATTTTAGTGAATTTGTTATGAACTGTTAATTATTATTTTCTGTTTATTGCTTTCCCCTCCATCTCCCGCATCTCAAAAGGAAAAAATAAAAAATAAAAAAAGAGAGGAAAGAAAGAAGAAAAATAAGGGAAAAAAAGGTTAATTAAAGGTGATGTTCATTTTGTAAAAGACATTTTTCTTATTCCACTATCAAGGATATCAAGATCCCTATATTTGCTGCAATTAACTTAGAGGACAGTGATTGATATATTTGTTTTTAAAAATATTTTCTCATAAAGACTGTTGTTTATCCTATCATCCTATTGGTGAACAATAGAAAGCTTTTGGTAAATATAAAAGCAATATAGGTGGGAGTGATATTATGTCAAGTATTATCCAAATGTGACAGCACAAAAAAATATGAAGTTTGGATTTGTGGTAGAAGGAAATCTTTCTCTTCATAGACTTGTCAGAGTAGTACTACGATTATATAAGGAGAATTTGGTGTGCCATTTTAGGTTGTCGACAAAAGTTGAATACTTGACTCTCAGGGTCTTCTTAGATGCATTGTGTAAACCATGACAATTTTTTGATATATGTTTATTGTGACGTCAGTTAGAGTAGTGGGACGAGCTTATAAATTAGAAAAGATTGTAGTAAAGAACATACCGTACGAGTTAAAAAAGTGGGCAGGGAGTTGGTGGGAGTTGACTATGACCATGTGCTGATTGCAAAAATAGTTGAGCTCTGCTGCATGAATCCTTTGCCTCTGTTTAACCTTATCTAGGATCATAACTTTTTGTAACTTTAAGTTGGTCTGATAACATGTAGAATCGATTATATGCTCACTATTTCAGATACTAACCTGAATAATTGCCTGCTTATCAATGCAGAGACAATTGGAGACTCTTGGTGCTCAAAGGGCGGGTCTTGAAGACATGCTGAAAGAGATGAAAAGAAAGGTTTGCTTCATAGTCTTACTGATAATTTTGTTGCTAACTTCTCTATGTGTTTCTGTTTTTTCTGTAATTCCTAAACATGGACATATTCAGGAATTCTGCAATTATAGATACTGTAGGGATGAATGTCTCCTTTCCTCTTATCTTATTCCGTCAATGACAGAATAATAAGTGTAAAATGATGACTTGGATAATATTTTCCCTCCTTTGGAATATGTGCAGCTCCCTGGTGGAAATGTTCTCTTAATTTTAATTTGTTGGTGTCATAATTGCTCCTTTATTCCATAACTTCTTTGCCCAGCATTTTATTATTGAGGAGGTTAGCTGATTGTACAGTTTGTATTAGGTAACTTTTAAATCGCGCCTTCTTCTAAGAATGACCGCACTTTGGGTTGACAGGACACTGTTGCAATTGTTTCTGTTTCACTTTTCAGAGGCTTTCTTTCTTTTTATTTAATTTGTTACTGTGGATGGTGGAATATATTATGAATGATGATTGCTGATTTTACTCATTCTTCTATTCTGCCAATTTTAATGCTGCCTTTTGCTTTTAGTACACACTTGGCTTGGTTAATTTTACTTATATATGTGGGTTCAGGATGACATACTACCTAAATTAATGACCTCCACTGGATCATATGAGGATCTCTTCAGGAAGGAGATATCAAAATATGATCACATTTGTGAAGAAATTGCACAAAATATTGAGGCACAGGAACAGTCGTTGATGCAAATTCAGGTCCATTTCTCTCTTATACCATGGTTCCTTAAAATTCTTTGGCTCCTTTTAATATTTTTAAATATACTTGCTTTCTATTTTTCTTAATTTTGTATTTGATGTTTTCATGTTGATTAATGTTTGACATTTAAAAGAATGCTGATGGTTGCTAAAAGATGTCCTTTAAGATACGGAGATTTTTATCTGTTGACACTCTATGTCCTGTTGATTTGAATCTGAGAATGTAAAGCTAGATATATGATTAGTAAATCCCCCAGGCCTTGGAGCAGGTGGTACATTGGTCGGATTGTGCCTCAAATATTTTGATTTGGAAAGAAAATCACATGGTTGGAAAGGAAATAGACCTAGAATGTGGATTTAGAGGTGCTGAAAACGAATGTTTTTACAGCTTGTAGAGTAAATTGGCCATAAAGATTTTGATTTGGAAAGAGGGTACTCAATGGGGGAATTAAGGAGAGAAAAGGGAAGAAAGAATCATCAGAATGCTAATGCTTTTGTGTACCCCTTCCTTGGGGGGAGATCCAGGGGGGAGCTTCTGAAGGCCAAGGACTGAAAATACTTGTGTGAGTGGTTAAATGCATTAGGCATTTATGAGGAGAATAGTAACAAAACTAACATTCCCCTTTTAGCTGCTCGTCTTTTCCCTTCTAGTTGCCAAAGGTGAGTAAGGCTCAGCGACAACGACTCATATCTGTGTTTAAATATCTTTGTGCTTAGTTTGATGACACTTTTAGTTATACCTTGAAAAAATGCGATATATAGATATTGCTAACAGCATATAGCAGCTTCTCTGGTATAATATTGTACATAAAAAAAAAAATTTAACCTTAGTCTGTATAACATTTGCTTTTCATTTGTATCTTTCGAGTTAAATCATCCTCGACTGCTGCACAGTAGTCTGTTCCCTTTTTATCTTATGATATTGAATTTCTGTTTCATGCTGGTAGTTATGCTAATTTCTTGAATCAGTTGATGTAAATATGTGATTTTTTTTTTAACAGGCTCAAAATGAAGAGTTCTCTGCTATCTTTAATCTTGAAGATTATAAAGGTAAGCTACATTTGCCTCTGGTTTAACAGAGTTCTAGTATGTACTTGAAAGGAATTTTCATGGTTTTGTGGTTAAAATGACATTTGAATATATAATACCTTTACATAATCATTTCTACAGTTTTTGAGTTTCAATGGCATGCTTGGAGGTCTTTATATTTTAGGCATTATTTGAAGTTGTATTTTATTGATTTATGTGCTGCATTCAGGTTCTTGCCATAATTAATTTTCTCTTCTTTTAATTTTATTCATTTCTTTTTTTTTTTGGGTCAGCATCTCGAGAGAAGTGTTATAAGCAAATTCAAGCTGCCATAGCAAAGTACCGAGAAATTAAGGAGAACATCAATGAGGGATTGAAGTTTTATGTTACCCTTCAGGTAGGAAATTTCTTATTTGTTGTTTAAGGTTTGTTCTACTTCTGTTTAGCTGTGTATGAAAATAAGAGGTTATTATGTGAACAAGCATCCGTTTGGTGGATGTCTTATATGCTCTTCTCTGCTAAACAGGATGCAATCACAAATATCAAGCAGCAATGCAGTGATTTTGTGATGACCAGAAGCATCCAGTGCCGAGAGATGATTGAAGATGTACAGAGACAGATGGCGGGTCTCAGTTTCCAGGATCGCAAGACATCTGGTTCATTTGACGGCAACTACCCTACAGTTGGACAGCCCCATCAAACTCAGAGAAGCAGTGCACCGCTGCAAACAGATCCCCAAAATGCCCCTATCCCGCATCCCCAAACTCCTTACTACAGACCTCCCGAGCAGCCAACAATGCCTGGGTATGGTCACCCTCCTCCTCCGTATGGCAACCCACAGCCATCACATCCTTACCATCCTGCCCCTTCACCTGCTGCTCCATACCCTCCACCACAGGCTCAACAACAGCCACCACCGAGCCATGAGTATGGCCAACCTGCCTACCCAGGATGGCGAGGCCCATATTACAATGCCCATGGACAACAACCTGGATCTTTTCCTCGGCCTCCTTATACAATACCATCTCCATACACTTATCCTAACCAAGGTGGCTACTATAAGCAATGACCGGGTAGCATCTATTTCTCTCCGCTATGTAATGTTTGTTTGCAATAGGTAACTTAGTTCCACTGTCAGTGGAATGATTTGATTCAGCTAGATATTGCCTGTGATTATATTTGTTTGTTGACTTGCATGTTAATTTGCATTTGATTTGCATAGTCATCTAAAGTTTTATGTATAGCTTGAAGATTTCATATATTGACGTTAATGCTTGATACAGATTTTGTCTATGAATAAATGAGAATCATCTGCTCAATCAAAGTAGATCTTGCTGCCAATTTTTTATTGCTAAAACATTATGTGAGATCGGAAATTTATTGCTGTATGGTCATGGAAATAATGTCAGGTCCATCCCACGGTTTTTCGGTTTTTTGTTCCTTGTTAATTAAGTTGTAACAAAAGGTCATGCAATGTTACATTCAGTTGTATTGTATGGAATTGAATTATTCTTGCATTCTGCTGTGTTATACAATCAATAAGAGAGATTTTAGAAACAGAACTCCTCTAGAAGTAAGCAGTAACAAACAATGATTAACTACTACAAGAAATTTATTGTTGCTAGTACATGTCGAGTAAGGAGGACGACTAGCTAAATGCCATGAAAGTTCAGAGCTTGAAGCTCGAAAACTTCCAAATCATAAATCAAATGCGTTTGAGGAAGATGAACAGATCAAACATTGGAACGTGGTTAGAACGTGAGAAGAGCCCAGATACGATGAGTTTTTTTGTATAGAGATTAAAAATTCGATGAACTCGCTTCCAAAATCTTCTTCAATTATTCCTTCCACGGCAGCTCTAATCGCCAATGCAAATTTCTCGAAGCTTTGCCTGGTTTTATCAGCCATTTTTCGCAGGAATTGCTCCATTCTTTCAATCTTAAAGCACCCATTTCTCTGTATCAAGGACTCCAATTTTGCTGGAGATGGAAAGTATATGGGCAGGTTGAAGGAGTCTACTTTGTCTTCATCTAGCAATCCCTATGCATATACGAGGCAAAACAGTAGTGCGAATTATGAACTACAGTTTTCTTTTGTCAAATAAGTGTGAAGTAATAGCATCTAGGTTTCTAATTTACTTTTTTCAAATAAAATATAATTGGTCTATTTATGTTTCGTAGACCCCCCCTAACTTGGTAACTCCCTTTCATTGACATAACTAAAATATCCTTTCATATCACACATGCAGTATTACAATATTAACCATTACAATGTAGAAGTATCAATCTTTTGGTGGATTTGCAAACAAACATCCAAAACGTTGATCTCTCAAGAGTGGATTTTAAATTTATCAACTCAATTAAATCCATCAAATCTAATAAAAAGGTTGATTAGATTGGATTGAATTTCTTTTGCAATTATATTAAGGATACAAATTTTCATATAATATAAAGTTCTATTAATATAAATTGTGTTACAAATTACAATGTTATATTATTGTCACATCTATTTCGCAAAAGTATAGGACATAACAATAATATCACACTATTTTAGTCGTATAAAAGCTAGTGTGTATTCCTAGTACTACTGTTTCTTATTTGATATAAATACACAAATTTTATTTTATTTGTGAAACATGAACAATCAGGGACCTAGATGTTATTATCCCTATTTAGCATATTCTATGGAAAAAGTCGTACTTTTTCCGTCAAAATTCTTGGAAGATTGGAACTTCCTCAATTGGTTCACTCTTCAATTCAATCCTGCCCATTTTAATTACTTCCAATGTATATAAAGAAATGGATAATTCTAATGTCTTACCCTTTTAGCCAGCTCTAGAACCACAAGATCAAAAACTGCAACCAACGAGCCTGCTCCATTTGGTATGCCACGAAACCTCCACGAAAAATCTCCATTGCTCTAGCTCTCAGAAATCTCTCCATGTCATTTTCATACTGACATGAAAAAACCTTCTCTACTTCCTTGCTTCCTCCATGAACAACCCTCCCTTTGTTCCATGCAGCGGAGTTTTTGTCTGCAACTTCTTCTGGAACTTTTGACAGCCAGTGAGTTGCATAAGAAGAATGCACAAAATGCAATGAGTTTTCGGGGAACAGCCGGCCATAAAATGTTCCCGGCACACCAGCGGCCAATTAGTTTCTGTATGGAGGGAGGGATTTGAAGAGAGAGTTGAAATCGTTGGAGGTGTGATCATTGAAGAAGACTTGAAATTGTACGTTCAGTTCGTGGAATTAGGAAGTGAGTTCTATGGATTGGATCATATTTTGGATGGTTGAAAAGTGTATTGGGTCCAACTGAACATACCGAATCTGCAATTTTGAATGAATTTGAAGATGAACATAGTGGCTTTACATCAAGCTTCTTTGTGATTTCTTCGGATAGCAATGTCTTGGCTATATCTAGTCCTCTTTGCTGCAAAATACAGAAGGAAAAGAAAGCTCAAGTTTATGAAACCATTTCGTTCGTTCATTTAACTGGAAGATTAGGGTTTTATTTTAATACGTTTGGGATTACTTGTTAAAAAATATTTTTTATATATATTAACAAAGAAATTATTTAAAACTCTTAAGTAATCTTATATCAGGAGAGGATTATATATAATTCTTGGCAATAAAGTACTGGTTACAAATAGTATATTTAAAGTGCATTTGGAAAAAGAAAATATGGGAGTAAACCTGTCCTTATTAAAGCAGATTTTCGGAGTAGACTACCGTGGGAGATCCCTGATCCAAATCCGAAATAGAAATATGGCGAATTTTGAAAAGAAAAAAAAATACAAGTGCATTTGGAATGATTTCAAAGAAGTGATTTACAACAAAACATTCCTGTCTATTTCAATCAAATCAAGCGCTGGACCAAAAAAACAACTAATCTCTTTCAACAATTATAAACATTTTTACCCATGCAAAAACGCTTTCAAAAAGCACTTTAATTTTCTTCTCAAAGCTGGGGATCGTAGAAACCATTATGAGCAAAAACACACAAACACGTGTATTTTATTTTATTTTATTTTTGAAAAAGAAAAGAGAGAGAAATGATGAGTACCTGATAAAACTTGGAATTTTTGGCATAGTTATACTTTTCTTCTCCACCAATCATGGGATAAGATTTAATTGAAGCTGCTTCTTCTCTGATTCTCTCCTTAGTTTCCATCTGATCTTCTTCGATTTTCAACAACAGAATTAATTAATTAAAATTAAAGTTAAAAATGGAGATTGACGTACTGAATCAGAGATAACTTTCAGTTCTGAAAATGTATGGATACAGATTTGTCGTGATAAATCTTCTGTTGGCTGCATATATATATATGCTTTTGTATTGATAATATTATAGTTAAGTGCAATTCAAGCTATATATTGACATGTTGCTTAATTTAGGCCAGGTTTTTACTCTCTTGATATGGCTCATGCTCTACGTTCTAGAGAAGAAGTAGGGTCATCGTCTTTAATTCTGATACTTGTATTTATATGTTTTCAAAATTTTACTTCTTTATCATATTTTCATTAATTAACTACTAATATATATATATATATATTTAAATAAAAATTTAGATAATAAAAAACTCTCCATTTTTTGTGAGAAGTTAACCATTCCACCAATAGAGATGTTTATGTAGTTGTTTGAATAGGTTAATTTGGTTTCATTGGATATGACTCTAGGATAGAGATGACAAATTTTTTCGTGAATTGAGTCATAAAAATTTGTCTCAAATGAAATAAAATTGGAATAATTGATACGAAGAATAGGATGGAGAATGGGAAAAAATTAATTTTTAAATTTTTTATGGAGTGAAAATATTGATTTAGTGGTAATCTAATTAAATTTCTCCCGGCCTCATTCCCCATTTTATCTGTTTAATAATAATAATAATAATAATTGTTATTATTAACCAATTAATGCGTTTGAGAAGTAGAAACAAGCCAAACATTGGAATGTTAGAATGAAAGAAGAGCTAGCTAACCCAGATCCAACAAGAAGTTTATTAATTTGTGTAAGTAATTAACGAAGAGCTCACCAATTAGAATTTCACTATCAAATCCAAAATGTTATGTTCTTCAGTAATCCCTTCGATAAATATCAGCTCTGAAACACAAGGCAAACTTGATTATTCTCGACACTTTCTGTCCTGAAATCAGCCGTCGGCCGGGCGTAAGAATTGCTCCATTCTCTCCATCTTCAAGCACCAATTTTTTGTGTATCAAAGATTGCAACTCAGTTTGCTGGAGATGCGATGTATAATTAATGACATTTCAAGAGGGTGCTGAAATCGTACGTTGCAAGTGTGATAATTGAAGAAGATCGAGTTGAAATTGTATGCATGCCCTGGAATTGGAACTGAGTTCTATGGACTGCATTATATTTTGGATGGTGAGAACTGATTTGGGTCCAACTGAACATCCCAAATTGCAGTGATCATATTTCTTACATTGCAAAGAAATAGCAGTGAGTTCTTTAATCCTTGCCACCACTTGTGGATTGTTGTTTCCTACATTATAGTGTGAGTGGATATTTGTGTTGGTAGTCTTTGTTCATAATATAAGTTGGAAGTTGGTCGTTAACTTCTATATGACTCAATAAGAGGAGGGTTTTTCTTTTCTTTTTTCTTCCTCTTTTATCTTCTTAACTATTCAAATAACTCCATTTGATTTGAATTTATATTATTTTAATTTAGAATTCTCTCTGGCATTACATGAAATTTATCCACACAGTAATAATATAATGTGCCACATTAATTTTAACATTAGTATATAAAAAATTATATTTATCTACTAAAACATGCACGTATAAAGTTTTGTTCATATCGAGACAATTTGTTTTTTCTATTACATTCTCATAAAATTTTATCAATATAAAGTCAGAATTTATTTTTTATTTTTTAGGTAAAAGTTATTATATGAAAACCAAATCCTAGTTCTTAACCAATTTCATAAAAAAAATTTCATATATATATTGAGGGTCATATACGTTTATCTATTTCATTCAATTACCGAAAAATAAGCTAATGACATGTTTGTCTTTTTAATTAAAATTTAAATATAATTATTCAGATGTTTAATAACTGTTTTTTTTAAATTTATGTTTGAATATTTGTTAAAAATATATGAATGTAATTAAATTAAAAATTTTAATTTTAATTTGAATAACTAATATGGATATAAATTAAATATCTTATTTGTTAATAATATTCTCAATTTATTACTAAATATTATTTATATATATCAATAACTTAACATATTAATTTTAAATTTTTTATTAAAATATGTAAAGTAAAAAATATATATATCAATCAGATTTAAATTTAGATAGAAAAATAAATATTAACTAATAAGAAACACTTTCAAAAATAAATTAACTTTTTTTTCTTGAAGGTGCAAAATATATGGGAAGGATATTACTTGTGTCGGGTCCATCCCATGATTTAGACAAGAAGTTTTTCCTTGTTATTTTAAGTTGCATGTAACAGAGGTCATGCACTGTACTTTCAGTTGTGTTGAATTGAATTATTCTTGCATTCTGCTGTGTTATACAAATCAATAAGAGAGATTTTAGTAACAGAACTCCTTTAGAAATAAACGATGTCAGGATCCGATCTGTTTCTTTCTGAAGTTCGAGACGAAGCTTGTATAAATATGCATTTTTCTTAAAACATTTTCATAATTCATATGTAACAAAATTTCATAATAATGTATATGGCCTCAGGCCTTCACAATCCACATAGTAAGGCGTCATGCCTCATAAAAAACATATATAAAATAATATTTACATGTATATGTATTTATATATGACGAGTGTTCAAAACGTTTTTATACAATTGCATAAAATGGTCTTAACCTCAATTATAAAATTTTATCCTGCACGAAACTCTGCATACTTGGAGGAGATAGGGAAAATAGGGAGAGGGGTGAGCTTACAGCTCAGTGGTGGATATACATTTTATGAAAAATAAGTTTATTCTATTTCACAAGTAATTCTTTTTTAAAACATTCATAATCGAATTATAAATATAATCATTAATACTGTCAATCATATAATTGAGAAAGATTATCATACATTAGTCATCATACGACTCATATTAGATCAATTATCCTTGCATCCAACTAGTACTCAAGGAAAAATCATGCTTGGCGGAAAACATCATCACTCAAGCGGGGAAAATACCATACTCAACTCGACGGCCTCGTATCCTCGTTTGGGGAGCCAATATCATATCATACCCATGCTTAACCGGATGGCCTCATATTCTCGTTCGGAAAGTTCATATCATATCATGTATGTACATTTCCATGGGTCCCCAATAACTTATTATCATATTTGGAGAATAGATACTTTGTAGGGTGCTTCAAACAATTATAAATCATAATTTCACATTTAATACTCATTTTTCTCATAAATATTGAATTATCACATATAATATCACTTTTCACTTTTCATATCACAATTCAACATATCCATAAGCAGATTAACCATAAAATAAATAATAATTAATTCATGTAATGCAAAAATAACACATCATAAAATAAACATCACGTCAAATCAATCCAATTTCACACGTCAAAATATAATTTATTTATAATCTAATTTATTTCCATATATAACGTAATTCAAAACTCTCACAACAAATTTTACAATAATATAATTTAAATCAATTATAGTAAAATTAATATTTAATTTTATAAAAACATGTAATAATTTGAAAATAATATCACTCACAGTCAATAATTTAATTTCTAGAAGTTTTAGGATCCCTTAAATCTCTTATAAAATACAATAATTAACTTATTACCATTAAGATTTATTCAAAATCTAATAATTATTACTAAAATTAATTACATAAATAAATATACTATTCATACAAACTAATTTTTTAACTAAATAAAATTCTACAACTAAATTATGTAATAATTTCTAAAATTAAAACTTACGCAAACTAAAATTTAACTGATCCCTTAGTCTTCTTCTTCTTCTTCTTCTCCTTCCCGTTTCCCCCTTCTTCCTCTTATTCTTCTTTTCTATCCTCTTCCTTCTCTTTCTTTTCTTCTCTCTTTCCTTCATAATGTAAAACGTAAACCCCCCATTTTTAAATATTACTATATTATATTTTATAATACTAATAATTATTTTATTATAATATTATAATATTAATATTTAATTATACACCTAACTCAATGATTTATTATTAATTATTATTATATTAAATTTTTATTATTTTTAATTGACACCTAACATGTTAGGTGTCACAAACGATGATAGATAACTATTACAAGAAATTCATTTTTGCTAGTACATGTCGAGAGAGGAGGAAGGCTGGCTAAATGCCTGAAAAGTTTAGATCTTGAAGCTTGAAAACTTCCAAATCATTAATCAAATGCGTTTGAGGAAGATGAATAGATCAAACATTGGAACGTAGTTAGCACTTGAGAAGAGCTCAGATTCGATGAGTTTTTCTGTATAAAGATTAAAAATCTGATCGATGAACTCACTTCCAAGATGTTGTTTAATGATTCCTTCCACGCCAGATCTTATCACCAATGCGAGTTTCTCGACGCTTTGCCTTTTATCATGAGTCATTGGTCGTAGGAATTGCTCCATTCTTTCAATCTTAAAGCACCCATTTCTCTGTATCAAGGACTCCAATTTTGCTGGAGCTGGGACGTAGATGGGCAGGTTGAAGGAGTCTACTTCGGCTTCATCTAGCAATCCCTATGCATATACGAGGCAAAACAGTAGTGCAAATTATGAAATATAGTTTTGAAAGCTTGAACTATAGCATTTTATCATAAGTCCATATTCAGTTTCAAGTAATAACACCAAGGTGTCTAATTTACATTTTACAGATAAAATATAATTGGTCTATTCATGTTTACTAGAACCCTAACTTGGTAACTCCCTTTAATTGAAATAACTGAAATATTCTTTCATATCACCTATGCAGTAATAAAATTTAACCATTATAGAAGTATCAAACTTTTGGTCGATTTGCAAAGACATCCAAAACGTTGATCTCCCAAGAGTGTATTTAAATTTATCAACTCAATTAAATCCATCTAATAAAAATTTTAATTGGATTGGATTCAATTATATTAAAGATAAATTTTTTATAAAAATTCTATTAATATAAATTGTGCTACAATATTATATTATTGTCATATTTATTTCACATAAAAATATAGGATATAACAATAATATCACGCTGTTTTAGTTGTATAAAAGGTAGTGTGAATGCCTAGTACTACTGTTTCTTATTTGATATTAATAGACATATTTGATTTTGTTTGTGAAACATGAGAAATCAGGGACCCAGATGTTATTTCACATATTCAAGGGAAAGAGTCGTTTTTTCCGTCAAAATTTGAATATCGGAACTTCCTCAATTGGTTCACTCTTCAATACAATCCTGCACATTTTAATTCATTTAGTTCCAAGGCATATAAAAAAAATGGAGAATTCTTATTTCTTACCCTTTCAGCCAGCTCCATTAGGCTAGAACCCACAAGATCAAAAGCTGCAACCAACGAGCTTTTTGCAGGATCTGCTCCATTTGGTATGCAAGGAAGAAGAAGAGCCATGAAACCTCCACAAACAATCTCCATTGCTCTAGCTCTCAGAAATTTCTCCATGCAATTTTCATACTGACATGAAAAAACCTTCTCTACTTCCTTGCTTCCTCCATGAACAACCCTCCCTTTGTTCCATGCAGCGGAGTTTTTGTCTGCAACTTCTTCTGGAACTTTTGACAGCCAGTGAATTGCATAAGAAGAATGCACAAAATGCAATGAGTTTTCGGGGAACAACCGGCCGTAAAATGTTCCCGGAACACCAGCGGCGAAGTAGGTTCTGCCTGGAGGTAGGGATTTGAAGAGAGTGTTGAAATCGTTGGAAGTGTGATCATTGAAGAAGACTTGAAATTGTACGTTCAGTCCCTGGAATTGGGAAGTGAGTTCTATGGATTGGATAATATTTTGGATGCCGAAAAGTGTATTGGGTCCAACTGAACATCCCAAATCTGCAATGTTGAATGAATTTGAAGATGAACATAGTAGCTTTACATCAAGCTTCTTTGTGATTTCTTCGGATAGGAATGTCTTGGTTATATCTAGTCCCCTTTGCTGCAATATACAGAAGGAAAAGAAAGCTCAAGCTTATGAAACCATTTCGTTCATTCATTTCACCGGAAGATTAGGGCTTTATTTTAATACGTTAGTGATTAGTCGTTAAAAGATATTATATATATATATATATATATATATATATATATATATATAATTCTTGGCAATAAATTACTGGTTACAAATAGTATACTTAAAGTGCATGCATTTGGAACAAGAAAATATGTGGGAGATTTTCGGGGTAGACTCAAATTAAAAAAAAATAATAAAAAGAAAAAAGAATTGCATTGGGAATGATCTGAAAGAAGTGATTTATTATTGTAAACGTCTTTAAGTATGCAAAAACACTTACAAAAAGCACTTTAATTTGTTCTCAAAGCTGGAGATCAGTGGAAACCATTATGAGAAAATTAGCGTGTGCACAGGGGCGCGCGCGCGCGCACACACACACATATATTAAAATAGAAAGGAGACGTGGAAATTAAATGATGAGTACTTGATAGAAGCTGGAAGTTTTGGCATAGCTATACTGTCCTTCTCCACCATTCATCGGATAAGATTTAACTGAAGCATCATCCCTGTTCCTGATCTCCTTATACTTGGTTTCCATCTTTCCTTCAATCTTCAACGATGTATAAAAAGTTAAAAATATATATGGAGATTGAAGTACACACTGAATCAGATATATATAAACATATATATAACTTTCAGTTCCTCACCCGGAGATACACAAGTCTCCTGTTGGCTGCATATATGTATATTAATATTGTAGGTGCAATATATTGACCTGTTTTGCTGTTTTCTGCGTATATGTTTCTAGAAAAGAAGTAGATCAGTCGTCAATTTTGACTCTGATACTTGAATTTACATGTCAAAATTTTATTTCATCGTTTTATTTACTTGTAATTACATATATATATATATATATTTTTTTCAAATAAAAATTTAGACGAGAAAAAACTTCGCTATTCCTTATGAAAAGTTAATCAACTATTCAAACAATTCCTATTTTCATTTAGTTGCTTAAATAGTTTAATCTTAACTCGATGGATATGACTTTCGAATAAAAGTGAAGGACTTTGCCTTAGATGAAATAAAATTGGGATAATTATTACTAAAAATGAGAAAGAGAACGATAAAAAATTAATGTTCAAATTATTAATGAAATAAGAATAATTTAGTGCTATCACTACTACAAAACAATTAAAAGAGCACATTTAATAGAAGACAATTTTCATATTTTAAGACAATTTATATAAAATTGTCTTTAATTCTAAAAAATAAAAACGATATTTATAAATCGTCTTTTAAAATATATGTTTAAAGTCTAAAATATATATTTAAAGAACTGGTTTAATAAATAGATTTTGATTCTAAAAAAGAGAACCGTTTTAAAACGTCTTTGATTTTACCAAAAGAGAACCGTTTTAAACCGTTTTTTATTCTACCAAAAAGAGAACCGTGTTAAATACGTTTTCATAGCTCAATGCTACAGTGACTTGCCATAATATTTTGTTACAATGATTTACTAAATGATTAAAACGGCGTCGTTTACTAAATAATAATTAAACGGCGTTGTTTAGTATAGTAATATGTTACAGTACAATAATCAAACGACTTCATTTTTTACTGAGTCTGCTATAGTATCATATATACAGAGTCTTAAATCACAAAACCTAAACCACAAACCGTCTTTAGCACTTCTGCCGTTTGAAATCAATTCGTTGTTTGTACTTCTACCTTCTACCGCCATTGTTCGTACTAATATCAGTCGTCGTTTACACTAGTAATCATATATGTGATTGTGTCAGTAGTATTTGTGAAATTGTTGTTAAAGATTAGAACTTGAGAATTTGAAATTAATAAGGGATTGAATTCGCGGCATATATGCATTGAACACTGAAGCAAGAAAGTGAAACAAATTATGAATTCTTTGTTCTAAAACAATCTCATAGGTGGCTTCCTTTTATTTGTTCCAATGGTCACTTATTTGGTTTGTACCGAAGGGCAGATTGCCAATGACTATATTTATATTACTTTTAGGTTAAGTTTAATTAATAAGCTTTGCTTATATGATTATTGAGATTGAAGAATATTGTGAATTAATGTTGATTGAAAATAGCGGAATAGTGTATTTTTATCCGACGGTTGTTTAAATTTTTTTGTTTCATTCTAATTCAATTACATTACTGGTTCATTGTTGGGTGAAAAATCTTTCTAAGATGTGTTCTTATTTTTTTTTCTTTTAAAATTTAAAGCTTTATACCCTTGGTTAGCTATTTGTGTTTGTTTCCCTGAAAAATGAAATGAATATATATATAGTTCTGGGTTTAGTAGAATATTAAATTCAAGATCATAATGACTGAAATTGCAAGTGCATGAATATGACCTTTGAAAAAAGTTTGTTCAATATTAGTAATATGAGTACTAATGTCGTGTGGAATAAAAGAGTAGTGCACTTGATCAAAATGATATTGAGACCACTTTAATAACTTTTTTTATAACGTTAAAGCCGCGGACAAATATTCTTTTAATGCTTTATGAATCCATGCATATTTGTTTCAATCATTTTAATGAGGCTAATTTATTTTCAATTTCATATATCTATTTATTTTTTATAAGAAAAGAGGCATCATCAAACCACAAAGTAAATGGCATGGTATTTGTTTATTCGTCAATTTTCAATTTTCAATATTTTACTTTCATTTTTTTAATCTATAAAATCTAATCATGTGTTTTTTTACTGCAGAATATCAAAGTAACTAATGGAGTGCCAAGATAATATTGCCCAATTATTCTTTTGTTATGTTGTGATTTTGCTATTACTATTTACAGTACTATTTATGAGATTTTTGATATTTAGTATTAACAGTAATTAATATTAGTCTATATTTATATATTTTGGTTATTATAAAAATTCTTAATTTATTCTTATATTAACTAATATTAATTATATATTTACAGTTTCAAATGAAAAATATGTTCGTAAGAATGAATAAAATTCTCAATTTTATTCTTAATGCTTTAAATTTCATAAGTATTTTATTAACTTCAAATCTTAAATCTACTCTTTATTTTAATTACTATATGTCTTAATTTCTATTTTGTTTTTAATTTTACACTTTTTTTTTTTCAGGAAGTTGCTTCAAATAAAATAAAGAGAACTTTGGTATTATGTTTTTGCTTTTTGGTACTACAGGGATTACTTTCTTTTTTCCACTACAGAAGATCATGAAATTGTTTTTTAGATCAATTGTTGTAGGTGTTCTTGAGAGTTGCTACCTAAATATTTTCATATTTGTTTGTTTTTACAAATTTGTAATGATACGGGCTCTTTTAATTTAGACCTTTTTTTTTTGTAATCAATGTTTTTGAACTCATGTATTACTTTTTAAACTATTAACAATATATATATATATATATATATGTGTGTGTGTGTGTGTGTGTGAACTATTGAGTGAGATTATTGCCATGTACATGTATTATATATATATATACATACACATATACATATATATACACACATGTATAAAATATTCTCTTTTTCTAAATTTAAGTATTATTAAAAAAATATCTTCTTATAAATTTTAATACTATTTAAAACTGTTTTTTTTTATAAATTTAAAAACTAGTAAAAATAGTTTTTTTATCATAGAAAAAAGAGAACAATTTTTGATATTTTAAGACACATTAAAAAAGAAGTTTTCTTAAATATACAATATTCTAGTAGTGCACATTGCTCTGCCTCATTTTTTATTTTATCTATAATAATAATAATAACCAAATTATATATATATGTGTGTGTGTGTGTATGAACTATTGGGTGAGATTATTGCCATGTACATGTATTATATATATATATATACATACACATATACATATATATACACACATGTATAAAATATTGTCTTTTTCTAAATTTAAGTATTATTAAAAAAATATCTTCTTATAAATTTTAATACTATTTAAAACTGTTTTTTTTTATAAATTTAAAAACTAGTAAAAATAGTTTTCTTATCATAGAAAAAAGAGAACAATTTTTGATATTTTAAGACACATTAAAAAAGAAGTTTTCTTAAATATACAATATTCTAGTAGTGCACATTGCTCTGCCTCATTTTTTATTTTATCTATAATAATAATAATAACCAAATTATATATATATATATGTGTGTGTGTGTGTGTGTGGTATATGTATTTATTAAAAATAGCTGAATAATGTTATTTTTTTCAGATAAAATATTGGTATATAATTATTATACGGCTTTAATTTGAAAGAGATGTCAATAATAGTCATAAAGGTTGGCTAATTAATTAACAAATGGAGTAATTAGATCAATTATTTTTTGATTTGTTTAACTTAAATATTGGCAGGGTATACATCACTAACTAAATGTTACATGATTTGATGTTAGACACATTAGTGATTTGTTTGGTCTGCTTTTTAAAAAAAAAAAAATGACTTTTTCTTTTTACTTTTAAGTTCGATAAAGTTTCATGCTCTGTTGGATACTTTTTATTTTCTCATTTTTTTACAACTATTTTTACATACAATTCACTTACTAGAAAAATCAAAATAAAATAATATTCTTTTAGAAGTAAAACGGTATAAAATCTATATTGATTCTTAATTTATGAATTTACTTAAATTTTGAAAAAAAAAATTACACCTAGAATGAATGTATCAAATGATTAAAATGAGTTTGTTTCAAGCCATTAGTGTTTTCCAAATCAAATTATTTTAAAGATCAATAATTTATTTTATGAACTAGAAAAGAAAAAAAAACAGTATAGATAATAATATATTTGATATATGGTCTTATGACTACTAGGCCACAAACAGAACAAGGTTTATTAATTAATCCTCCCTTTCTTTGAAAGCCTTCGAGACTTATTTATTTTTAAAAATTAATTATTCTTGGTATTAAGAAAATTTTAATAAGTCGGATTAATATATGGAAGAGTAATTAACTATATATAGTTTTTAATTTATCTATCAATCAATTTATTGTTTCTTTAATTAAAATTACATTTATGTTTTTGGACCACCATCAGAGTGCTTGGGTTGGTCCTCCTCTCTCCACATCAAAGTCACGTCTGGCTAAAAACAAAACAAAGAAGATGGTCCTTATTTGGATAGTAACAAGGGAAAAGTTCACATACCTCCCCTAGAGGTTATAGAAATTTTAATTTATATAAAGTTTATAGAAAAAAGTACAAATCTCTCCTATAAATAATAAACTTACTAAAATATACTATATTTATTTTAAAATTACAAAATAAAAATCACTTTAATTAACCATTATACTAACTTATATACTGGTTAGTGTACTAACCTTTGAAAAGAAGCCTAGAAAAAGTAATTTTGAAAAAAAAAATTTCATAGTTGAAAAATATTATGAGAAGGATATTACTTGTTACAGAAGATAAAAAAGAAAAGCAAAGAAAGGGAAAAAAAAAACATGAAGCTCCATTTGTGTTTGTTCTCAACCTCCTTAGCTTCCATTTTTTTTTTCCATCTTCTTCAATCTTCATACGCTTCAATTCTCCATTTTTTCATAGCACACCATTTTATTCATTTAGATTTTATGGCACCCCTCTTTTAATATTTTTTTTTTCATTTTTGTATCAAATCCTTTCCAATGGGGCATATATAGGATGAAAATTTCAAGAAATTTATATTAGTTTTAATTTTATAAAAAAAATTCAATTGTATCATTAATTATAAATTTGTCCACAATAAAAGGAATGAAAAAGAACTTTCACTGTATTATTTGATGCTTACATATAACTTAATGCAGTTGTATTATACATACATATAGTCACTTTCACAAGCATATTAAATTAATCAAATTTATATTATATTTAAAATTACATCTTTGAAAAATACACTTTAAGTATCTTTGAAAGCAAGTTAGATAGAAATTAAGGATGACAATGAGGCGGGGTGAGGGTGGAGAGGTGTGTCCTATTTCCTATCCTATTTTTTATTTTGATCCTCGTTCTCCACTTCATTTTTCAATAAATTTAATGAGATGAGAATAGAAAATTCTTTCATGGGGAATAAGTTCTTCGTTCTCGTATTAATTCTTATTTTTATATTATTTTATAAATTAATTTTGGTAATATAAAAATTTAATTAACGTAAACAAAAAATATTATTAATATATCATAATATAATTCTAAAGAAAAATTATTATTGTAAAATACTAAAATAATATCTATAAATAAAAATAAACGTAATAATGCAATATTATTTAATAATTAACATTAAAAGTAAAATAATAAAACAATTAATATCTGAAATTTTAATAGTGTCATGTAATGTCATTACTACTTCTTTTTATATTAACTCTTTTGTCTTCTTCGATACTTTACTCTTATAATATCAAATAAAAAATAATAATTTTAATTTATTATTAATTTAATTGAGAATTGAGATGATATTTTATGAATAGTTATAAATTATTAAAATTATATAATAATATTTTAAATTTACCTTGTATGTATCTTTACAATATGTAAATTATTAAAATTATTTTATTTTTGTAAAAGAACTTGAACTTAAACTTGAACCTGAACTTAATGATAGAAACAAATTCATAAAAAAATTAGTTACTTAATATAAAATAAAATAAATTAAAATTTAACTAAATATATGATTAATAATTTCATACCTTTAATTTTAGCTCATAATCAATCTTGAGCACACATCAAAACCCCCAATGTCTTATAAAGTAATTTACTGCGATGTGAACTTACAAATTTACTACTAGAACTAAAAATAGATTTACATACGACTGTAAAATTATAAATGACTACATATAATTTTATATATTTAAATATAATTTTAAAAATTATAATATATTTATATTATATTTTAATAAGAAATAGGATAGGGAAAGCAAAACCAATCCCCTTCCCATTAATAAATTGAGAATTAATTTCTCTTCATTATTTACCCTATTATCTATAAATTCACTTGAATTCTCTCTCATTTGAAGTGAATTCTCGTAAATTAGTGGCGATAGAAAATTGTCATCCCTAGTAAAACACATCAATCATAAATATATTTTAATGTTAATAATAAGATCCAACATTAAAATTAAAAACGCATGAAAACAGATGTAATTTGAAAGTGAATAGTATAACTGGCCAAAAGGCAAACCAGATAGTCTTTACTTGTATGGATTTCAAGAAGATATCAACCTTAAAATATATAGCAAATAGTTGTTGGCCATTAAAGCTCATGAATTCGCATATTTTTAACAAAAGTAGGCTTATCACACCATCACAAATTCACTATTCATAATTCACAAATCGTCCGGTAAGTGTAATTACAATAGGCATGATATATAAATTTAAAATGATTAACTATATATTTGATAGGCTAGTGAGTATATATATATGTGTATATATCCGACAGCAAGCTGTAAAGAAAAGCTTGAGAATTATAATCTGTAGCAAAACAGTTTATGCTAAAACAAAGCTCAAGCTTTTCTAAGAGTAGCACCCATTTTGCGCTTGAGAACTAATACCAAGACCTTCAGTTGCTGGATATCTGGATCAAAGAACAATGGACATTCTGCAACTTTTCTGGAATACTCATTGAAGAACTCATTCGCGATGTCGGTTCCAAAATATTTGATGATCATTCCTTCAAACACAGCTCTCATATGTAAGCTGGATTGTTCAAGGCTTGCCTTAGAAATAGAAGCCTCCATTGGGTTTACAAGAATCTCAATTCTTTCTGTGGTAAAATATTGTCCATTTTCATGTACTGCTGCCTCCAGTTCCTTCAGAGAAGGGAAATATATAGGCATGTTGAATGAGTTCACCTTTTCCTCACTGATTAAACCCTGGAAATATATGAATAGATGTTAAAATACTAGTGAAATAAATTGCATTTTATAAAAAAAAAACTATGTTTTGCTAATGGGTTGTATACAGTTGATTCTTATGCAATGTTAGGATAAGAAAGAGGGTGATCTTGAATGGGGTTAATTTGGAGTTACTAGGCTTGACTTTGGTACTATATATGTAGTAGTATAGATTCAAAATTAAGTAGATGTTGTTTTCTTAGGCATACATTTTAGATTTCGGGTTCTCTCGCTCTTTTTTTTTGGGGGTATACAAGGTGTTATGGGTTTGATTTTAGACTTTACAACTTAAAATGCATAACCCTGTCAAAGCTCAGTGTCTCTCATTCTTAATTTAGATGTATAATCTATGATGGGTTTAATTTTTCAGTATTACAACTCAAAATGTGTCTATTTAACTACGAGAACTCGAAACTTGTAATTTATTGTTATTCTCGTAAACGATATAGAAGATAATATTTTATATAAGATAACTCCATACCAAAAAAAAAAAAAGAAGAGTGTGATTTGTTGCCTAAAAATTGGTAGAAATTAATTGAGACGAAGTAAACATTTGGGAGCTCAAATATGAAACCTTGACTTTGATATTACATTAGGGAAACTGTTTAACTCAGAGACTTAAGGAACATATATAGAATTAGTTTTCTGAAAAGTTAACTTCAATTATGTCTTTAATTATTATAGAGTTAATCAGCTATATCAGTCTAATGAAATATGCGTGTGCATCAAAAGCCAATACAACGATCATATCATATTCATAGATTATACATATGTATGTATATAGGCAGTCAAGTTCTGTAATAAGCAGTTTAAACTTCTTACCTTCTTTGCCATTTCAATGAGGCAAGATTCGAAAACTTGAAAATTCAGTCCAGGACTAGTCCGAGAAATTGAAATTTCGTCAGTGAGACCAGGTGAGACAAGAGCCAATAACCCTCCGCCCGCAAGTTCTTGAGCCCTTGCAAGCAGAAAAGTCCCTACGTCTCTAACACACTGAGCTGAATAAGCCTCTGATACTTCTTTCCTGGCGCCAATATAATGAATTTTCTCACCATTATATGCCGGAGAACTCTTGTCTGTGACCTCTTCCGGCACCCTGGAGAGCCAGCTGAGCGAACTAGCTGAGTGAGCAAAATGAAGGGAGGATTTTGGGAACAGTCGGCTGTAAAAAGATCCGGGAACTCCGGCAGCAAAGTATCTCCTTTCTGGAGGGAGAGATGCGAAGAGATGGTTGAAATCATTGCTGACAACATCATTGAAGAAAACCTGAAACTCTGGAGGATTTGTTCCTTCTGTAGACTGAAATTTCATCTCTAAAGCTTCGACTATTGTTTGGGTTGCAAGAAAAGTATTGGGTCCTGTAGAGCATCCGAAATCTGCAACGTGAAATGATTGTAAAATACCTGAAGAAGAAGAAAGCTGCTGAATGTGGAGCTTCTTGGTGATTTCCTCTCTGATGATATCCTGAGCTATCTCTGAAGCTCCTCTCTAGAAAAAAAACATTTATCAATGGAAGAATTGAATGAAAAAACAGCAGATTTCAAGAGATAAATAAATAAACATACCTGAACGGAGGAATTCTGGGAATAGCTAAAAGGTCCATTTCCTTTATTCATGGGATATGAGTGATGCAAAGAATTGTTGATTTCTTTCTCCATATCTCGTTCTGAAATCAAGATGATGAAAATGTTTCTTTGGAGGTTTGATATGAATGAAATTGTTACACTATAATTAACGGATTTGGATACTAAATTTAGGCTCTTTGTTCAAACGTGCAATTTTTGTTTTGTCAGTTGTCTTACACCAACCACTGTTATTTTGGTCTTATCCTATACTGTATATTTGTTGAAACTTGTAAAAATATTTCATCCATTGATAGAAACTCATAATAAGTTACAAATTTGGGATGAAAATTTAGATATTATTTTAATTTTTAAACCTGGTTAATAGCATTTTTTTTTGGGGGGGGGGGGGGGGGGGGGGGGGTTCAGAAGAGTATATTATATATACTATATGGATATGTGATAAATAATTTAAATGTTTTACAGCGTTAAGTATCTGTTTATATGACCTTTCTACAAATTAAAAGCCTTTTTTAATGTTAAAAAATTCTCTTAATTTTTTTTAATGTCATTAAGAAAAAAATTTAAAAGAACAACATACTTCCATTAACAAAAACTCAAATTTTAAATTTTTCAATAGACAGAAAATACATTCTAACAATCAAATAACCCAATATTTTTTTTTTTTCAAAAACTAGTAAAAACTCTGCTAATACACCAAACCAACCTTATATCATATACTCTAATAATTGTAGTCTCAACTCTCAAAAATCAATACCATAGACTTATTTGTTTTCAATAGACATTCTGTCCTTTGTAAATTAAAAAAATCAGAGAAGTAGATATATCGGGCAACCCCAAATTTTTCTTTGCCAAGGTAGACTAGTGGGGGGATTGCAGTGGGCTAAAGCTCAAAAAGAATTTTGTAAAGTAATCAAATCATATGCAAACTCAATCCGGTGTACAATCCTCTGTTTTGATGTGTAGACATTTTTGACATTTAACTTGAACAAGAAACTCACATTCTTTATGTAATTTTCTTTACTTGCCCATTCCCTAAGCTATTTACATCACTAATTAAAACACAAAAATAATGAGATGATTAACATTAGAACCCATTAGAAATACATAACTCACAAAAGTACATACATTCTCCTTGAAACAACTTTTCATGGTTTGTGTTGGGCATAGATCGATGAACGAAGTAATTGTTGAGGAGGTAGGACTTTTCCGTTTACAAGCACTTGCTCTAAGAAATCAACACGAATAGACTTGAACTGGTAACCCTGTTTGAATTTAAAGGAATGAGAACTAAAAGTTAGGAATCTGATCATCATCATCATTGCAGGTCTATAAAAGAGCAGAGCAAATTATGTGAAAATAAATATAAAAAAAATATATAAAATATGTAAGAGATCATACCTTTCCTTTCCAAGAAAAATCAACAAGATGGTAAGAAGGTTCCAGTAGTATTAGCTGATCTCCTTCTTTAATCTGCAATGAGAGGGTTTGCTTAATTCTAATGCACCATAACTACTAATAAAGGGAACAAAATGACATGTAGTATGCTCCATACATGCAAGTCAGAAATTCTTCGTGGGCTTTATATCGATTATTTGTTCTTCAACTGAACCATGATTTTGTTGTCTTATAATTTGACATTTACATGATTGCATAAGAAATGGAAACTCAAGCATTGATATTTGGAGAAAATGAGAAAGAAAATCTAGTGAAGGCATCAACACTTGGGAGCAAACTTGGCACTAGTTCTAACAATGAATGTCAAACTTCACTGGAGTTTTGAAGGAGTCACAATATAATGTAAGGGTTCATGAAATAAGATATTGACTCAATTACATCTTCAGATGGGAGCAAATTAAGTTCCAACCATAAAAAGTTTATTCCATTTATATTTCTTAGTCAAGTTGAAGTAATTCCGTATTAAATGAGACAAGACAATGAAGATAAAATATGACTTTTTCCAGGTACTCTTGCAAACCTCAGGAGGAAATGTTGAGACAACAGATTACTAGAAGGTAGAGAACCACCAAGCATTTAGTAGGACATGCTTTTCAACTTTTAATGGACCAAAATACAAATCAAATAGTAATGAGGCAACCCTTACCGCATCATCATGTATACCATACACAGATAGAACAAAGCATGTTTGATTTGTATCACAAACCACATAATACCTGCATGAGAAAAGAGAGACAAGAAAATTAGTGTGATCTCCACATGCTGATAACTTTTACAAACTTGAAAAATGACAAATGAAAGGGGATTTTACTTTCATGATAAATGTACAAGCAAGATAATACTTAAGGCAACATATGGAGCATGTGGGAACAGCATCTACTACATCCAAAAAGTCATTCCAAGGCTCCAATCCAGAAGCACTTTTAAAAACAATTGTAAATAAAGACCAATATAATGATTTATAGAGTTCAAGGTATATGCATGATTAGCTTAAGTTTATGAACAATACATTTAGACAGTCCTTATTTCCTGAGGATGTCCGCATTTTTAAAATCTGAATTTGACATAAATCAATGTTTTGAACAAGACTAATTTAATGGAAAACAACATTGTATATCTCAAAACAGTACTAATTTGCAACAAATCAACATTTATAAAGTGTGAATGTCCACACTTGATAATTTCTTTATGTAAGATGTGAAATATATAGAGCAAGAAAAGTTGTCATGCACACTACTCACAGGGGAGTGACACTCTCATGCTTCACTAAAAATAGCACCTTTCCCACTACTGCAACTGCTTTGTTGAGACCCTCTGACAGCAAATCCACGGTAACTCTTTTATGTGAAGAACCCACTAATAAAAAAAGATGCATGCCAAAAACAGATTGTATATGTATTAGGTTCCTGAATACATCCATAGGAACAATCATTGAAGGCTCAAGTAAAGATAACATGAATCACTGACTACAACAGAAGGTATGGTGATATAGCTTACACTTTGCAGCAGCCAAGGTAGAGGCCAAAGATGCAACTCGTTTAACTTTAGCATGGCCCTATAAAATCACATTTTAGTAAACATGCATCTTGTGAAGAAATAATACATAAGATTATATCAACCAAAAATTGTTTTTAATTATGAACCAGAAGTAGCATCTTGTTGTCTAAATGTAAGGGATTGGTAGCTAAACTTCTCGCTGATGGCTTCCTTCAAGAGTTTGATATTTAATGATAATTTTGCATCAGATGTGCATATGTCGTATTCCCTCTCTGTTTTATTAAAATCGGTTCATGTAGAAGTCTTCTGTGTAGGAATCAGCTCCTTGTATCACAAGGTCTGCACGACTATAAAAAAATATTTACCTTCAACAAGTTCTCTATTTTATCAAGAAGATTAACAATTGTCTGGACCTCCTCAGCAGCGTTAAGACTAGGATCCCTCAAGGCAGCAGCTTCAAACCCACTAAGGGCCCTCTCATAATTTTCTAAATATTTGTTCACCTGTAAACAGAAAGTCCACAAAAATTTATGAACACCTGTAAATTATAGGATAGTGTTTGTATTCTCAGTGGTAGGACGAACCTTCATTTACCCAGCGATATTTTTCTAATAAAGATAGCATCCAAAAGCATCCCATTGACTTCATCTGAATCATTCTTAACTAGTTTTCCTTCATTCTTTTTCTATTTATTTAGTTCTTTAAAGATCTCCTGCTCTCATAAGTCATGGGCTCAATATTTTGCCATTATGATAACTGATGCCTCCATTATCTTAACACAGATCACATGGTTTTCAAGATAGAATCAAGAGCATGACTGAATGTTCTGAAAAGCTATATACTCCAATTGAATTTAAAGAAAAAAAAAATTTATAACCATGTTTTGTGAAAAAAAAAAAAAAAAGACCACATATTAGGACTGACGTTTTAGATTGGAAGCTTGAACAAACAATACCCATGAGCCCATCCTTAGTGACAGGAAAGGCAAAAAATTTGCCAATTATGTGGATCAAATAAAACCAGAAAAGATGCTTTGCATCCTGCCAGATATTGGTTCCCACAGGTTTTCAGAAAGCTTACCAAGAAACTAGAGGAATTGGAGAACCTCTAAATGTATGTAGTAGTTACACAACTGAAAACCAGTTATACAATGATCAGGCTCTACATTATTCTTTTTCCATTTAACAAATTTTTTCACTGGAGGAACAAACATGCAACCCAATGGGGAAAACAAATTCTTGTGAGATGTGATGGAAAAGCATAAAACAAGTTTTAGTGAATTAAAAGAAACAAATAAAAGCAACCCAATGGATAGAGTAATAACATACTAACAGGAGCAGACCTGATAGTAACAATGACGAAAGTCTCAATCCATTTCAATTATTTTTTCTTTTTTAATTCAAGGAATTTTTTCATAGAGAAAAAGGGAAAGGAAAACATAACTTACAGTGGCACAGTTATAATAAAGGTCTGGATTGGACTTCATTATCTCATCTTTCTCCTGACAAAGTTTAACAATGATCAGAACAAACCCCAAATTTATGGGGAAAAAAAAAAGAAAAGACTAAATACAAAGCAGAAAAGGGAACAAAAACAGTTTGGGTATGCCACATTTATTAGTTTGGAGAAATCCCAGTGGTAAAAGAACGTATTTTTAAGGGAAAGTTCTACTCTGTAAACTCACAGCATTTTGATAGGCTTTTAAAGACTGCAGAAGTTTGCTGTGATCCCAAGCTCCACTCACAAAAAAATTTGTTAGGCATGCATTTCCAAGGTTATCTGTCAATGAGAAGATATGTTATAAAGGGAGATCTATATAATGTTACAGGTCAAAGAAATTAAGAAAATAGAAAAGCAGAGAGCAGATTTCTAGCATGTAAGCTGGAACATGTACAAGGATTTGTTACAATAACCAACGTATAAGAATAGTAAATTGAGAAAAACATATCTAAGAGACAGTTTAAATGATTTTCTCAGGCAACAATAAATGAAGTGATCAAATTATCAATTAGTACTGTCATATAATGCTTAAGCATGCATATGCATGTGAGACATATTTCAAAGACTATATAAATCAGATTGTAAGTTATCTCTGCAAATGCATGTGCAATAAATAAAGCCTAAATGTTTTTGTCCACATGCTGGAATAAGTTAAATGGTTCAATATAATGTATCACTAAAATATGAAGTTAGCCACAGGAAAGACTAGCATAAAAGCGTTATTAGTTCAATTTTGGAGCCTAAAAAATAAAGGATGCATTTGTATGGTGAATGATATTCGGGGATCAAATGACCAGATCAAAATAATTCTGAGGTTGGTTTAATTTGAGTCTTACACCAAGAATACCCATCCTTGACATCCAATGTGATAGCTTCTTTCGCATGTTGAATGCTTTCCTCAACAAGTTCTGTTGGATTCTCAGTATCTAAAAAAACAAAGAAATATGTTCACAACACAATCATAAATTCGTATACACATTCAAGATAGAATTTATGCCCTTCGATTATCTATAGGTGAGTAAGATAAGGTGCCAAGATAGCCAAAAAATAGAGTTTGAAAATTGTATCCCTTGGCACCCAAAAAGTGTAAAAAGACTATCTGAATAGAGAGTAGAAAAAAGAAATATCTTACCATGAGCCATCCTTCTTTCAAGCATTGATAACTGACACAGTATCTTCTTATTTGGACCCTTATTAGACAGAAAAAAAAATTAAGTATAACTGAAACCAGAGAACAAAAACATGTAGAGTGAATACAACAGTAATTACTGACATATAAAACACATTTGCAATCTGGTACATATATAACCTTGCTTAATGCAAGATTGAAGCAATTCTTTGCTGCAGGTAGATCTCCCTTCTTCCAAATGCAGCCACCCAAGCATAGCCAAGCATCTGCAATAGACGGATTCAACTTCACCTGGGGCATAAAAGCTCTGAAAAATGAACCCCATCCAAAGCATTACAGAAAATTAAACAACTAGAATTAACAGTGTGTTCTTGCATACAGCTTTAGACAGATGATCCTCGGCATCTTTCTTGTACTCAGGTACTACATCCAAAATCTTTCCTTTCAGATACTCATATGTCGCACGTTGCATAGGCAACCTCCTTTGCTCTGTCAGATATATATTATACAGAGTTACAATTACATGATCGCCAAGTGAAAAAAAAACCATGAAATTCCCATAACTAAATGTGACAAACTTAATCCTTGAAATAATTTTACAGCAACCTTTTTTGAGATACTATCAAGAAAACCAAAATTTCTCTCTGCATAAACACTTACTTAGGGCATAAAGAAAACAGAGAAAAACTAAGAAAACGAAAGTTAGGCCACAGTAATTCATTCAAGCAAGTAATAACAAGCTAAATTAAGATTATTCCATCGAGTACCATCAGAATATAATTAAATAGGACGGAAAACAATTCCAGAGAGCCACCAGGACTATTACCTAAATTTTAATAAGAAAAAAGATTCACCAGAAAATTATAAAATACTGGTTCTAGAGAAAAATATTCTAACCTCATTTAGCTAAACTAAAGAAAAATAAATAAACAAACGTAACTAGAAATCAATACGTGATGAAAATCGAAAAAGCGGAGAAGTTACCGGGAGGGACGGAATCGAGGAGCTTGAGGGCGAGATCCGATTCGTTTTGCAATTTGGCTACTTTGTCATCTGGGTTTGCAGGAAAAAACGTATCTTTGAGTTGATACAACTCATCTGCTGCTTTTGTGGCTCTTGCCCATATGTCTTCTTCCACATTCTCCATTGTTTGGTTACTCATTTCAGTGAACAGTGCGGAAGAAAACAACAAACGAACAAAGCACGCAGAGCACGGACAACGAATAGAGGAAATCACACTGTTTCCAGGGAGGACGGAAGAAAACTTTCGTTGGATGAAACGACATCGCATAGAATTCCACTTTTACTCTAAAATGGAAATTAAGAGACGCCTCAAATTTCATTATTCTCATATTTTAAAAATAAAAAAATACTCTCTTAAAATTTAAATAAAAAAATATTTTTAAAATTACTAAGTTTTATATAAAATAACTATTATTCTCTTAAATATTTAAAAAATATATTATTTTATTCCTATTACTAATACATAATAACCAATATAATTTTATGACTTTAAAATAATATAACATAATTATAGTCATTTTAATAATTATACTTTATTTTTTTATAATTTTATTCTAACATATTATTTTAGATAATTTTATTTTTATTGTATTAATTTATTATAAATAAACTCTTAAAATATTTTATAAATTAAATTAAATTTTTATGTGAATAAAACATAATTTTTTCTTAAAATAATATTATTTAAAATCTATTTAATAGTTTATGCACAATAAATAATATAATAAAAATAAATTATCTCAATTTATATAAGTTTATAATATTAAATTTTAATGTGAATGAAACACAATTTTTCTAAACTAATATTATTTAAAATCTACTTTAAAGATTTATGTACAATAAATTAATATAATAAAAATAAATTATTTAAAATAACAATAATTTAGGATAAAATTATAAAAAAATTAATGGCATATCTTTAAAAAATAAATTAAGAATATAATTCATTATATTATTTTAAAAATAAAAAGTTATATTATTAATAATAGAGATAAAATAGTTCATTTATATGCCTTTTAAATATTTAACGGTATAAAAGTTATTTTGTTTAAAAATTAATATGAGAAGTATTTCTTTTTCTGTCTAAACTGCATAAGGTATTTTTTTATCTTCAAAATTCAAGAGGTATTCTTCTTGCTCTATCTTGAGCGGGTATCTTTCCATATCCCAATCTAAAAATATTCTAAAAGTATAATAAAAATATATAAAAATTACTGAATTAGATATCGATTATCTAGTTTACATAGATAATAATTAAATTCACAAATAAAAGCAGGCCCTCAAATTTCTTAACTATTTTTTAAATTGACTGGAGAGTATGATAAAATGAAACTATTGTGTCTAAAACGTTTAAATTTTTGCTAATATAATTGAATTGATTTGAGACAAATGGTAAGCGTATCATCAGATTTGATTATGAAGGAAGGATTCGATGATAATTTTTTAATCTTTTTTCACTGACTTAACATTTAACAATCCTTAAGGGGCTTTGGTGAAAGTATCCCATAAATATTAAGAATTATGCTACGAACAAAATATGGATCAAATTGCACAAAAAGTGATCTTTCTACTCACTTTCTGTTTGTTCAACCTTCTAAAGTTGGTGCAAAATGACACATAAAATCATAAATGTTCATCATAACACAGCTTTTCAGCACAGAATTATTCATAAAGCAAAGATATAAAGCAAACAATTCCTTCCTGGTCACATTGCTCATGCATTCTGTTACATCATTCTGTCTTGATTTCCTTTGCCATTTTTCTATAAAACACATTCATATTTCTCTTCATTTCCACAGCAGTTTTCTAATTATTATTAATTTGTTTTCTCCATGGAGAAAATACTTGCTTTCATAATTTTCGTCTTCAGTTCTATGTGCATGTTAGTTGCTTCTGATAATCTCCATGTTCCTGCAATCTTCACATTTGGTGACTCCATTTTTGATGCTGGAAACAATCATTTCAACCAAAACTGTACTGCTCAGGCTGATTTCCCTCCTTATGGTTCAAGCTTTTTTCACCATCCCACTGGGAGATTCACTAATGGCAGAACTGTTGCAGACTTCATTTGTGAGTTTATATCACATGTTTTGAAACATACTAACATCTGGGCTGGATAAAGATTCTTGTTTTCAATTGGTTGATATGTATATGTAAATTTTGTTGACATAAATTGTTTTTTTAACTACTGAAAATGGCAGCACAATTTATTGGCATTGAGTTGCAAAAGCCATATTTGGAGGCACAAATTGCTGTGATGAATGGAAGTAGGAAGGATTATCCAACCAATGGGATTAACTTTGCCAGTGCTGGAAGTGGTGTTCTGAGGGAAACAAATAGAGACTGGGTAAGAATTAAGTAAATTTTCCTAGATATTTTGTTTTGTTTTTTCTTTATAATCTCTGCTTTTTATAATTTGCTTTCATTGTGATGTCATACAGGGAATCACACCAATCCAGGACCAGCTTCAACAATTCCAGGCACTTGTAAACCAAAACAAGATTGACAAAAGTCTCATCCAGAAGTCCCTCATTTTCTTCGAATCCGGCTCCAACGACATCTACAACTATTTCATGTCATTTGAGCTCCCAACACTTTCCCCAGATGCTTACGTTCAAGCAATGTTGGCAGAAGTTGCAAACCTGATCAACCAGCTTTACATTCTCGGCGCTCGCCGTATTGCCGTGTTTTCTCTAGGCCCTGTCGGCTGCGTTCCAGCCAGGGCGCTGCTGCCCGGTGCACCACTCGATCGATGCTTCGGAAAGATGAATATAATGGTTAAGAATTACAATAAGGGGTTGGAGAGTTTGGTTCAGGAAATTCCTACCAAGTATCCTGGTGCAGTTGCTGCTTATGGAGGTGTCTATGATCTTGTTCAGAAATTTAGAGCCACTCCTACACGTTATGGTAAAATCCTCTTGCCCTTGTAAGTAAATATAGGTTTATAAATCTAGTAAAATCACATAATTCAAAGGTCAATAGGAACGAAATAGATGTGAACATGATCAGATCTTAACTTATACATAATCCCTAGTTATTGACCCAGAAACACGCATTATTAGATAATGACTCCACATTAGTTATAAAATTTAATTAGAGTGATGAGTTAATGAATCATGAGTTAATTAATTCTTATGATTGCGTACAGGTTTCAGTGATGTTTCTGCTGCATGTTGTGGTGATGGAACACTGGGAGGATTCTTGCAATGTGGGAGAGAAGGTTACAAAATTTGTGATAACCCTAATGAATTCCTGTTTTGGGATTACTTTCATCCATCTGAGCACACTTACAAGCTCATTTCCAAGGCCTTGTGGGAAGGAAAGCCTTCAGTAATCAGGCCACTCAATTTGAAGACTCTTTCCAACGTCACTTCCACTCAAGTTTGATGAGCACAACTTTCTGAAGGATCATTTAAACAAAAAAAGAGTTTCACATAATTCATGTTATCGTATAGTTTAGTAATGTTAAGTTTAAAATAAGAAAAGGAATATAGATTGTGGGAGGGAATTTTTTAATTTATTTTTTTCTTAGAAGAATTGGTATATAAACTTTCATTTATTAGTCTTATGCAATCTAAATCTAAAATTTGAAAAAAAAAATCAATTAATTAATATATCAACTCATCATTTCTCTTTGTTATTGGATTAAATTAAATTAGTAGTTCAAAATTTGTGCAATCATTTATATTATATATAATTTGAAATGTAAAATTTTCTTGTTAGTCTTAAAACAAGATCCTCTCATGATCTAATTTTCACCTAAACAAAATTTAAGTTTGTGGTTAGTTATTAATAGAAATATTTTAATTAATTTTACATTATTTGGTAATAATACCCTTATCAAATGATTTTAAAAAATTAAACTAGAAAATATTAGAGGAAAAATCGAATTATTTATAAAATAATAAAAGAAAAATAGAATATTAAACTAAATAATAGGGAGGGAAACGAGAGTTTTCCGAATTAAAAATTACATATATAATCAAATCTTTAAAGTCTAATTAAATTAAAGAAATCTAATGATCAATTATGATACTGAATTTCGCCGGACGAAACGGCGGTCCCCGATATATTACTTTATTAACACGTCCCCTTAAGTTAAGGAAGTGCTGACAATATTTTAATTGAATTAATTTGGTGGAATTTATTAGCTAGCAAGCATATATATGATTTGGTATTATTTGACTTAGACTCTAGATTATTATGGTACAAATTTCTATGTGCATGCCTACCAAAATTGTTAGTAATTTATCCACAGTAATTAAAGTCTCATATAAATTAAAATTTTTGAATTTATTGCATTTATTTAAAAACTTTTAATCTACCCGATTTTTTAGATTAATTAAGATTTTTGAAAAAAAAATAGTACATATATATGATAAAAATTTAATAAAAAAGATATTGATATAAGATGATTAGAGGACCGATTTTTTTTATTTAATATATTTTTTTAATTTTTTATTTTGATAGGAATTTATTTTATTATTATTAAAATTAATTTTATTTTTTATTATAAATAGAGAGTTTATAAAATTATTTTTTATTTAATAAAATTTTATTCATAAATTTTTAAAATTTATTTTTGTTTATTTTTGTATTTTTTTCTTCATAAAATGTATTTATTTATTTTTTTGGTTATAAAACTTATTTAACTCTTAAATAATTTTTAACACACGTGCATTTCTTTTAATTTATAATTTATTATCTTTATTTTTTGTGATCATTAGTTGTCACAAGTTAACTTGTACGTGTTTAGCAAGTAAAAGCCTAATTACAATGAGTGGATATGGTACTCACTTATTTTTCTTTTTGACTTTTTCATCAATTCGGATAAATTTACATTTCATGTTCACACCCACATCTATCATAATATGTAGTTTTATATTAATTTTAATTTTTTTTCTTATTAACACACGACAGTTACAGTATAATCATTTTATAATACAATTAATTATTTATATATAATTATTGTTATAATAAAATAAGAATTACTATAATCAGTCTATTACATCATAACTTTTACATATATATTAAATAATAAACGAAGCCCAAGACACAACAACTCTTACCATACGAGTAAGCAAATGGGAAATGGAAAAGCAACAAGTGGTTCCACCATAACTGACTTGTTCTATCCTATTCACACAAAGACTAAAACAAAACAACTCACTCGCCAACTCCGACTGGCCCATTCTTCATCCAAGAAACTACATTTAAAATATCTTCACGAAATTCCACCAATATCCACATCTTCTAGTAACCCCCTTCCACACGTGAAAATATATATGGGATAATAACATTCAAACCCTTGATTTCTTTTATTTTTTACAAATAAAAATATGATTTTATCTATTTATATATAACAACACATAGATCGCTATCTCATTTCTCTTACTAGTAAATTACCTACTCTTGGCATTATCATGTTGAACTGTTGTTTTTGTTATATTAAAAATCAAAACACATGTTACGATCTTTTATCTATTTTTTATTTAATCTTTTTCAAATTTTAGTAAATAACAAACTCGTATTTTTTTCTATTTGTATTTTAAATATAGATATAATTAAATAACATGTTGATTAATCGATTATACTAACTTATACCAGTTTTAATAGTCTTCTTCTTGATAATAATAACTAAATGCTATATGAGTGGAAAGGCAGTTTAAGAATCAGTTTTCTTGTTATAATGACTAAATTATTTATTTACCATATTTTAATAACCACAACAATAATCTTGTCATTTTAGTAAAGAATGGTGATCTATTTGTTAGGAAAACAAACTATGTGTTTATTTATAAAAAACATAAAATCTGTCAAGGACTCGGACGTTATTATTGCCCAGAACATAAATTCAACAGCTAGCTTGGCTTTTATCAGGTCCCACACGCAATTACAGCCAAGGATTACCAGAATTTAAAAAATAATAAAAAAAAGATTATCGATGTCGTAACGCCGACAACAAACATGCACCTTCCCTTAATTTTCCCTGTAAAAAGCCAAACGCGTCTTCTTCTTCTTCCTTCAACTATTAAATAATTTCCATTTTTCTGCAGAGTTTCCACGATTATTTCTCATCTCATTTTCCCGTCAAAATATTCTGCCTACCGTTGACTCAATCGTAACCCTTCGCTCATGTTTATATAAACCTTAACCTCCCACCAAACCTACCTTAACGAACAAATTTTCCTCATTTTCTAGCTTGAACAAATTTCCAAGCATTTCTGCAATCTTTCTCGAAATGGGAAATTACGTTTCCTGCACTTTAGCTACTCCCTTGATGAAGAGCACCAGGGCGGCGAGGGTGATTCTTCCGGGCGGAGAGATCAGACAGTTCCGGGAAATTGTAAATGCGGCGGAAGTCATGCTGGAGTGTCCGAATTTTTTTCTGACGAACGCGAAGTCTCTGCACATTGGAAGGAGATTCTCCCCTCTCGCCGCCGACGAGGAGCTGGAGATGGGAAATGTTTACATCACTTTTCCGATGAGGAGGGTGAATTCCATGGTCACTGCGGCTGATATGGCCGGGCTTTTCATGGTTGCTAACTCTGCGGCTAAGAGAATATCTGGCAGCGGAAAGATGAGAGTCTCGCCGGAATCCGGCGAGAAGGGAGAAGGGTTGGATAATGGCTGTGAAGACAATGGTTCATCAAGACTGAGCTTGGAGGGAATCGATGAAGGATTTCCGGTGCCAGAGTTTAAGTACAGGTTAGTTTCCTGTAGGTCGAGGAAGCCATTGTTGGAAACTATAAAGGAAGAACCCGTTTGTTCGAGATAATTTCTCTCTTCTTTTTCTGTTTGCTTCATTTTCTGGGAAAATATTTTTGGCAAAGAAAGTTGAAGCTGAAGACAAAGAAGAAGTAAAGTTCTTTTGGAACAGAGACGGAAATTTAAATAGAATTTATTTTTATTAGGTTGATTATGTGCTAATTAATTGTGATTAAAGATATAATTAATTATGTTTAGAAGTTTGTTGATAGCTTTTGGGTGAGTATACGAATGTTTATTGTTAGTAATATTGTACGTAAATTTGTGATACTAATATACTAATTAATTTGAAAATTTTGCATAATTTGGCATGAATTCAATTGTTTTTATACTCTCCCCTTTTTTTCTTTTTATTTATTTTTAATATGCCCCGAATTTTAATGCAAGTAATTTGAATTTTAATATGTTCAATCTCTTATATTATTTCAAAAAGAATTTGTTGGTTTATTCATAATACCTGCTCTATGATAAATCTCATATTAAATGAATAAAAAATTTACACGGTAAATTAATTCGACATTATTACAAATGGACACGTCACAAATTAAATAATTTTTTTCTCTTTTTTTATATTTATGTAATTCTAACTTTTCTAATTTGATATAATTCGAGATTTGAACAATTCTTAGGAGTTGTTAAAACTATAATGAAGAAAATGATTAATCACTGCTCAAAATTTTCCCATTAATTATTAAGATAAAATAGGTTATATTATGCTCCGGTAATTGATGGTGCATATTTGGGCTTGAGAGTAGATAATAAATAAGGTCGGGAGTGTATTGAGACAAATAGGGGGTGTATTTAGATACAATCCTATTTTTATAGGCTATATGGTACCCAAATCTTTTGAGTTTCATGAACGATATTAAACCCTATTTAGAAAAAACAACTCATTTCATAAATTCATATGGTGATGTGTAAACGATGTGCATTATAAATGGCCACTAATAAAACTATCTAATTAATGAAAATTAACAACTAATAAATTTAAAGAAGAAAATAGTATTTAAATATTTAATGATGTTAATTAAGCAATTTATAATTAGAAGTTTAAATGAATTCCAATAATTCTTATTAAAACACTTTCTTAAATAATCAAGGATTGTTTTTAACACATTTATTAGATTTAATTTTTTTAGTACATTAGTCAAATAATTGGCAAAAATTTGATCTCCATAAAAGATCAATTCTTTAATTAAATTAGCAAGTGAGCTTAATTAGAAGCTTAGTTGCGTATTTAATGTGCAAGCTCATAATCTAAAATATTAAAAAAGTATATGCATGTATATATATAATTAATATGTTTATATTGGGAAGTTTTGAGAAGGTCATTTTCATTACTTTAGCTTTTTAGCTAACAAGCTAGGCTAGGGTCAATGATCTTTTGATTCATTCAACTGTTGTATGGACAATAACATGAATAAATTAATTAAAAGCACAAAATATTAAAAAAATTAAAAGAATACAAAGAGAAATAGGAATTAATATGCATATAATATGTATTCCCTTTATTTGTAGATGATTTTTCTCCACCCACTCCTGCCAATTCCTTGTGCTGGAAAACTGGCACACGATTCCTGTAACAAGTGTCTTGCAATTTTGTGTTTATCAAACAATAAACCCTAATTTCAAATAATATGAAGACATTCAAAGACGGCGGCGTCTTTGCCTTCTAAACCCAAATGACATGTGTCTTATTCTCTTAACATCATCAAATACAACACCTTAAAGCTAGCTATACATCTCAAGTCTAAGCTGGACAAAAAAGTCCTGCCCCGATGAAATTTCGGATTATAAGACCAGTTCAAATTCTTCCCTAAATAAATTTCTGGTCTGAACTCGGGCTTTTAGTTAAAAGTCAGATATATGTCAGGTCTAGTTCAAACCGGGTTCGGATCGGATACGAGTGCCTGAAAATTTAATCTATTATATATATGTTTAGATGGATTTGAGTAAGATTTTTTAAAATCTGATTGGGATCTGATAATTTTAAAAACAAAATCAATACCTTAAAGTTCAGATATAAAACTCGATCTTGTCTGGATTAGGTTAAAGTTCAATTCTATCTGAATCGAATTAAAGTTCGATCCAGATAATACATAATTTAAACTTGAACCTAGACCGAATTAGAATAAAAATTTTTGAATATAATTTAGGCTTTAAAAAATTCAACACGAACTTGAAAAATTGGTCACCCTAATCTGAACACGTTTCTCCTAAAAGTTACAGGTAATTTGCAATTTCCAATTTAATATATTCCTTTTTACAATTATTTTGAATATGTTTAAATTATTTTACTCCTACTTAATTTTAAAAAATCACTTTTAAAAGATCGACTATAAACATTCGTTTTCATTTAATAGTTAATGTTTATAGTTTACCTTCCAACATAAATTTATTATCTATTATTTTTACCCCACAATTATCGCTATAGATTAAAAATCACATCGCATTAATATTTTTACTTCCTTATAACATACCTTTAAGCAACTTACTCCTATCATATATACGAATTCAATAGAGTGATATCACCTTGACAGTACCTCAATTCTAAACATATATATTCACATTAAGACAAAAAATTATTATAGAGATCAAACATCGTTTGTTTGGTAATTAAGTATAAATATAAAAATAGATGGTAAATATTACCTACTGAATAAAGGCAAATATTTACTCGATCGTCACTTCATCTATTTTGCTTTCGAGGTTAAGTCAGAACAAACATAAACATACTTTTAAACATATGTAGAAGGAGACCAAACTTCAGTTACTAAAACTGACCAGAAAGGAGACCAGAAAGATACAAAGAGTACCGCTAAGAAAAACAAATCCAAGCGCACCACCTATAAAACCAATCATCTCCATTGATGAACAAAATATATCAGCTCTCTTTTGTTTATGATCATAACCAGGTTTGTAATTCCACCCATGTTTGGCTCTGCAACTCCTGTTCTTCATCACCATCTCCTTCTTCCTCACTTCCTCTATTCTCTTCTTTAATATACTCAAGTTTGCATCCACCATATCTGCAGACTTTCCTGTCAAAAGAAAATAAAATAAAAAATGAAAACACTGCATGAGAAATCAAAACAACAGACTTTTAGAAATAAACTTGGAAGTCTAGAGCCGAAAAGACCCATCAATGTTTATATTTCTTCTTCTCTTTCTTCTTTTTCATCTTCTTTAGGATTTGAATTTATTTTAGGGCTATTCATACCTTCATCTCTGAAGCTTTGGGATGATCTGACTTGGGGAAACTTTTTGGGTTGCTTCTTCTGCTTGCGACATGGGCAAAAGTGACAGAAACCAACAGCTGCTAAAGAAGAAGCCATATCTGGGAAGAGCAAAGTTGATAATCTGGCTTCTAATACTTTGCTTTTTTATACACAGATTAATTCCCGCTAAAAGTATATTATTACAAGCAAATGATATTATGACAGCTGCCAACTCTCATGGAATTAGCTCTTTTTTTGTACCGGATATGTATGTTCGATTAACTGCAATATTTTGCAACACTATGACCATCCATAGCTATAGCTTGTCGCAGTAGGGTATCCCCCCATGTGTCTCTGTATATATATATATATATATATATATATATACATTGCATTATATAGCACAACAGTCCCTAATTTCTTATCTTCTCATAAACGAGGGCGTAGTTTGTCTGTTTGTGATCAATAGGTCCCTAATCCTTTTGAAATAACAAAATTACCTTTTTAATATCAAATCTTGACTATTATAATAGTGAATTTCATTTGGGATTGATTATTTAGCTACTCTGACATTAAGGTTATAGGTGTGGATGAAATCAATAGATACAAGTTATAAGTGAAAAAAAAAATAATTCTCTCTAAAAGTTAGTATATTTACCGAACATTTTAAATGTTGACTTTTGAAAATAATATGAGCATCAAACTTAAAAACTAAGTATATGTTTGATATTTCCTAATTAATTTCTACTTCATTTTGGAAATATAATTAAAAAAGTGTATCTTAATACCGAAGTTATAACTATGCTAATATCTTTTGATTCTATATTAGAGTAATCCTTGAAAACTATAATAGTTCAATCTCGAGCCCCTTTTTAACAGCATGCATGTAATTAATTAACACAAAGGGTACGAATTTTGGTCAATGAAACAAGGATTATGGATCTATTTAGTACAAATAAAAAACTTATGTCTTTGTGTATAGAAAAGTAAAAGCTTAGGGATTGAGATGTTATTACACCATATATGCAGGTTTCCATCTATAAGATGGGGGGAAAAAGAAATATGACAATGCGTGAGTTGATGAGGATTGATTAATTAACCATGCACAAATGTACATAACTTGGCTTTTGTTGATTATATAAAAATATTTGTCTTTGCTTTTCTCCATTTTCATACCAACACTTGGCCACAGTTTGATTGGTAAAACCCCTTCTTTGGCAAGAAAAATATTCATCTAATTATTTTGCAGGATAAGAGACAAAATATTTATAGGCTATGACCAATAATAAATAAATTATTGAAGTCTTTTTTAATTAATTTTTTTTTCATTGATGAAGATTAATAAAAATAAATAAATCTGCATGCATGTTTTGTTTATAGGAAAGTGGTGTTAGATAAATGTCTCCTTGTCAATCATCTATTGCTTTCTCTTTTGGGACCATCATTTTGAACCAAATTATGTGAAGGAGAGTATGCAACATTAATAATGTTGATACCGCATGTTTTTTTAGTGTGAATTTGATTTGAAAGTAATTTTGTCGAAAAGCAGTTTTGAATTTTTTATATATATATATATGTATGTATATATATATATGTATGTATGTATAGTATGTATGTATATATATATGTATGTATGTATAGGTCTTTTACGTGATCATAACTTAAAAATCAAAATTTTCTTTCATAAGGAGAAAAATTCACATGTCTTTCTTGAGATTTGTAAAAATTTTAATTTAATAAAAAATTTGTAAAAAAATACAAACCTCCCTATAAATAATAAACTTACTAAAATATTCTAAATTTATTTTAAAATTATAAAATCAAATTACTTTGTTTAATCACTATACCCTAACCACTATATTAAAATAAATTTTAATAATATATTTTTTAATTCATAATATATAATTCTTTTGAAAATACATATATAATAAAATTTATAATAATTACAATTATTTTACTATTATAAAAAATTTATAATTCAAAAATAATTTTATAGTAATTAAAATTTATATTATAACTTGAATTTAAATTTATTATTATCATTAAATTATAAATTTTCAAGATAATTATCATTATTTATATTTTTTAAATAAAATAATTTATTTTATTAACAATTACTTAAGAAATATTTTTTTCAAAATGATTAATTTTAGAATAATTTTGTTTTATAATCATTTAAATTTATTTTTTTAATACTTATTTAATAATAATTTTCTTATTATTTAATAATAATTTAAACTCAAGTTATTATGTAGATTTTTTTAATTATAATTTTATAATAACAAAATAATTTTAATTATTATACAAATTATTAAATATGCATTCTCAAAATATTTCTTTATTAAAGATTGAAAAATATATATTTAAAATGTGTTTGATACAATAGTTAAAATATTGCTCTTTTTTACTAAGGTTTAATAATTTTATTTTACAATTTTAAAAAAAATAGATTTAAGATATTTTGATAAGTTTACTTTTGTAGTGGAAGTTTGTGTCCATTTTCACAAACTTTCTATTAAATTGAAATTTCCACAAACTTCAAAGGAAATATGCAAATTTTTTTATTTTATTAATAATATTTTTTGAAAGAAAATTATTAATTGTTCAAACGTTACAAAATAAATAAAAATAATTTTGATTATATATCGATAATTATAGAATATTTTATTTAATTAACTATGAACAACGTTGTTGATATCAGATAATTTAATTAATAGAATTGAGATTTTGATCAAATCTGCTTGATTGCATCATAAATTTAAAAAATTAAATTATAGTAGAATTGTATATTTAAATAGATTAAAACAAAGAGGGAGAAAGAAAAGGATGATATTTTTGTGCATTTTTTATCACAAATTAATAATTATAGATTGAAAAAATACATTAAATAGACAACTTTGACGTACGTTTCATTCAATTTGGAAGATATCAACTTGTAAGAGCATATTCCACAAAATAAAATCTTAAAATAACAAAACATATATAAACTTTTAGTTGCATATATACCTGCATCATTTAATTTAATTATTGTTTAAAATATGGAATTTATAACCTACGAGCAAGAAGATATACATATATACAACCATCGGATACTTACTGCTTTTATCAATTTTGGTTATTAAATTTTGCAACATTTATAATATATGTATATAAAATATTAATCATAAAAATTTTAAGAATTAAAAATAAAAACTTAAGTTCCCATAAAAGGGTTGGATTAAATTAGATCTTTGAAAATAGATTAAATTTAATTTTATATATAAGTTTATTTTTAAAATAAAAAAGAGTGTAAGAGATCTAAGATCTCATTTTTGGAATTTATTGATCCCATGATCTAGAAATTTCGATAGTAGTTAATTAAAGTTGCTTAGTAAGCCTTATTTTTGTAATTATGATTATTAATAATAACTGATTAGTCAACATGTTACAAGGATTAATTAGATGTTTAGTAGAAGAAAAAAGTAATTAAGTTAATCATAATCATATGAGAACAAGACATTGTGGTTGGGTTAGAAAACAACAAGAATATATAAATTAAAGAGATGGATTTGGTAATTGTAGTACACCAAGACTAGTACTGTCCATGCTAATTGAATCATTAATTACATTGGTTGTCTATGTGTATTATTAATTAATTAATTAATTAAAAGAGATTAAGATCTTAATGATGCTTGCATGGTAGCTAATGAACCTTTATATAAATGTATGTGTGTGTTTTCAATCTATCCATGTGATGTACATTGTTTTTTTATTCCAATGATTGAATTGCAATTAGCAAAAGTAATTAAGCAGTGGATTTAGATAGTGATTAAATAGCAAATACTACTATTAAATGCTTTTGCATCTATTTGTTGGACTCGATGCATCATCTATTTGATCTCTAATTTTTCTTTTTATTTATTTTTTACATAAAATATTAACTTGTTTGATAAAATTTTTAAATAATTAAAAATTAAAAATAATTTTAAATTTTTTATATAAATAATATTTTTTTAATATTTCATATCTTAATACGTTAGTGAATAAGTTACATTTCAGTCTCTCAATTATTAACGCACATTATCAAAAGGATAATATATACAATAAATTTATTAAAGTTAACAAAATAAGCATTATATTATATTTTTTTCTTACTAAAACAATTAAGCAGCAATAAATATAGATCAAAATGGTATAAAAAGATAAAATAAAATAAAATTGTCGTAGTTGGGTGAAATAAGGTGAAGAAGATGTGATCATGGTGTTTTAAGGTAAAAGGCGAAGGAATAAACAACAGAAAAAAGGATAGCAAGTGCAAAGAGATCAGGCAAAACTAGTGTATGTTAGACACGTGGCAGACACCCAGAAAAAAATCAATATAATTGGACCACGTAGCACTTTGGAAGAAATCCCCGTCTTACAGGAAATAGAATAGAAATAGATGGTCATTACTCATTAATCTTAATTAATTAATTAATTAAATCTTTTGTTTCTTTCTAAAAAAGAGTCCAATCTCTCGGGGTTTTATGAATTTTTTTATCAAACAGAAGGGGAAAGGGACACGTGTAGCTTATATGTAGATAAGCTCTTTGATCAATAATAGGCACAATTTTTTTAAAGAGAAAAATAATTTTGAAGTCGTCAAGAAAAACCCTAATAAAAGAAAAGAATAAGAATTTTTAAATTAAAAACTTTATTTAAACTATATTGTTTCACTATATCATTCATATACTCTTTTAATAATAAAAGTAAGTTTTATTGTTGATTAAAAAAAAGGTGGAATCATATTTTTTATTAAACAAAATATAGAATTCTTTTAAGGGTTTTTTTAATTTATTTTAATATATATACTGCTTTTAAGTTTTAAAAACATCCCTAACAAATTTATCATTTTCAATAGTAATAAATTATAGGGTAATGGTCATGCAAGTCTTAAAGGTTTAGTCAATTAGTCACATAAGTTTAGTAGTTTCAAAATTTACCCTAAAAGTCTTAGTGTCTATAAAAAAATATAATTTTACAATAATACCCTCATTACTTATTATACTTAAATCTCTCAAATTTTTTTAAAATAAAATATGTTTATTGAAATTTTTAATAATCTAAAAATACTCAACTTAAAAAAAATAAAAATACTTCTAATTAATTATTTATAACAAAAAATAAATATTTTATCTCTATATTATTGTCTTAAACTATTAAAAAAATTAATTAATTAATTATTTTTCTCCTAAAAGTTGATATCAATTTTTTAAAAATATAATTATACATAATTATATATAATAATATTATCAAAATCTCCAAATTTTTTTAAATATTAATTATGATAATTTTTACAATATAATTTTAAATATTTATAATAATTTTATGTTTTTTAATAATTTAATATAATAATACTAAAATAAAATATTTATTTTTATTATAAATAATTAGTTATGAGTTGTTTTTATATTATTAAAAATTTAAGTAAACATATTTTATTTAAAAAAAATTTGAGAGATTTAAGTATAATAAATAATGAGGTCATTATTGTAAAATTATATTTTTTTTATAGACATTAGGACTTTTAAGGTAAATTTTGAAACTACTAGGACTTATGTGGCTAATTGACTAAACTTTTAGGACCTCCATGACTATTACCCTAAATTATATTTAGATATGTTCTAAAAATTTTAAATTAAATCTATGAAACTTATTAATATATTATTAGTATTAACATTATTTATTTATTAATAATCTCTAATAATATATGAATGAAACTAATCAACTACAAATTTTTTACATCTATAATATAATCGACAGCATGCAACATAATTCTTGTAATCCAAACAAAATAAGGCCATGTAATGATCACATTAAATTAAAGGGTTGGGAAAGTGATGGAAGTAAGTACACATGTAAGTTGATAAGGGTTATAAAGAAGATGGGAATATTAATAAATTAATAAATTAATAATCTAATTAACACTTTAAGGCCAAATCACCAAGTGTACCAATTTCTAATTAATAATATACTTGATGTAGCTAGTAGTTGTAATGTTGATATATACGTAGTTAGTTAGGCAGATAAATTATAAAGTTAGTGGATTAAAAAAATTAATAATAGTGATTTCAATAATCTTCAATCATGCAACCAAGTAGGTGTATTAGCCAGCATCCAAAATATATAAGATAATTAAGAAAAGAGAGAAAATAAGTAAATAAAAAATAAAACGATCGTCTATATGTTTGAAACAGAGATGGATAGAATCGTATATATGAGATACAGTAAACAAGCTAGCTTCATGCATGCATGCATGCAGTAACAAAAATATTAATCGGCAGGCATTTAGGGTCGGGTCGGGGGTATAACCCATTTGACCATTGACCCGTAGGCCCAATCGGCAGTGACGAATCCTGTGTTGGGCTGTGAATAGTAACCAAACCGTACTAGCTTACTGCTTTTAATTGCAACCTTTGATTCTATCATACACATGTAAGTATTAGTTAGAGGACGTTGCAATTGCATGATTATTTTATTTTATAAAAAAATAATTCGAACTATAAATTTAATTGTTAAATGTTAGACTGACCCAAAAAGAAAAGAACCGAAATTAGTTGACATTAGACATATAAAATTAAATAAATGAAGCAAATGTTAGCTAGCTAGCATGGAGTTTGATTTGAAATTGAAAGCTTGGTTGCGTACTCCATATGCTAACCTCATAAACTAAAATTGAAAACTATATAATATATATATATATATATATTGGGGAGTTTTGACATAGTCATTTTCATTACTTTTGCTTTTTTAATTTAGCTAGCTTGGCTCAATCATCTCTTGAACTACTATATCGACAATAACATGATCAAGAAAGAAATTATTCTTTTCTTTAGAATAATTTTAAGGAAATATATGAAATTTATCTTCTTTTTTTTTAAATAAGGAGTTTTATATCTCGAAATCATCGTTAAACTTTACTAAAAGAAATTAGGAGTCAGGTCAAGAAAAACGATTGCTAATATTCTATAATTAGTTAAATATTATGTATATGGATATATATAATTGGTACTTTATTATTATAATACATATATTCTATTTTTTAGATAAATTTTTCTCCACTTTCTCCTGCTATATTCCAATTCCTTGTGCGAGCTAGAAAATTGGCATATGATTCCCGTAACAACTGTCTGCAATTCTGTGTATATAATTAATGGTTTAAGAATCAATAGCATATCAAACAAACCCTAATTAATTAATCTCAAAGAATATGATCAAGATATTCAAAGATGGCGGCTTTCCCTTCTAAACCCAAATGACATCTGGACTACTTACTCTCTTATATCATCAATTACAAGCTATCTCAACATATTTCTAGTGAACTCTCCTCTGATCCCAAATTCATTCAAAGCTACAAGTAATCAGAAATTCCCTATTTCCCTTTATTGAAATTATTCAGACATATATTTGAAATATTTTTCTTTGACTTAATTTTGAAAATATCACTTTTAAAAGTTCGATAAAACACCCACTTTTATTTAGTAGTAATGTTTATAAGTTACCTACCAACATAAATTTATTGTCTATTACTTTTATAGACTAAAAATCCCATTATATCAATTTTAATTCTTTATAACATACGTACCTTTAAGCAACTTATTCCCATCAGCATATAGTGATTTTATCTAACTTTTATAGAGATCAAATATCATTTGTTTGGTAAGTATAAATGTAAAAAGAAAAAAAGATGGTAATTAATTAATATTACCTGATAAATAAAAGCAAATATTTACTCGTCACTTTATCTGTTTTGCTTTCAAAGCTAAATCAGAACGAACACAAACATACTTTTAAGCTAGCTATATTTTCCTGCTATCAAATCATCAAACTTACCATATTTGTTAAATATACATACATGTATTTTAAGATAAGTCTAATAAATCAAAAAGAAAACAAAAAATGATATATGTAGAAGGAGACCAAACTTCAGTTATAAAAATTGACCAGAAAGGAGGCTAGAAAGATACAAAGAGTACCGCTAAGAAAAACAAAGCCAACTGCACCACCAACAAAACCAATCATCTCCATTGATGAACAAAATATACCAGCTTTCTTGTGTCTATGATCATAACCAGTTTTGTAATTCCACCCATGTTTGGCTCTGCAACTCCTGTTCTTCATCACTATCTCTTTCTTCCTCACTTCCTCTATTCTCTTCTTTAACATACTCAAGTTTGCATCCACCATATCTGCAGACTTTCCTGTCAAAAGAAAAAATAAAAAGTGAAAACACTGCATGAGAAATCAAACAAACCATTTTCAGAAATAAACTTGGAAATCCAGGTCCAAAAAGCCCTAATCAATGTATATCTCTTCTTCTTCTTCTTTAGGATGTGAATTTATATTAGGACTATTAATTTGTACCTTCATCTCTGAAGCTTTGGGATGATCTGACTTGGGGAAACTTGTTGGGTTTCTTCTTCTGCTCTCGACATGGACACCAGTTACAGAAACCAGCAACTGCTAAAGAAGAAGCCATGTATATCTGTGAAGAGCAAAGTTTATAAACTAATTCCTAATACTTTGCTTTTTCTACAGATTAGTCCCCACCAAAAATATATTATTACAAGCAAATGATATATTGACAGCTGCTAACTCTCACGGAATTAACTCCTTTTTGGTATCTGATATGTATGTGCAATCAACTGCAATATTTTGCAGAACTATGACCACCATACCTACAGCTTTTCACAGTAGGGGTATATATCTATATGCTATAACATACCAGTCCCCGAGATTTTACATTCTCATAGATGAGGATATAAGTTTTTCTATGTATAACAAATGAATCCCTAACCCGGTAACCCCTTCAGAAACAACAAAAATTTCTTCTTAATGTTGAACTTGACTGTTACAATATTAAGCCTTGTTTAGGAGGTATTAAATTATTATGACTTTATAGTTACATTTTTTGTCATAAATAAAATTAATAGACAAAATATTTATGAGAAAATAAACAATTTTCATTAAAAGTTGGTGCTTATTGAACACATCAACTATTAAAACACAATAGGAGTACTAGAATTCTAAGTTAAAAATACGTTTGGTATTGTTAATATATACCTCATTTTTAGAGTATGGTTAAAATAGTATCTGATAATTATTGAAATAGTCCTCTTTTTTTCTAATGTCTATATCTCTTGACTCCACCGTAAAACAATTGTAATTTAAAATGAGAAACATCACTTTCAATCATATACTTTTATAGAATGGAGCATAACCCTGAACTAGTGGATTTTATTAATTTAAATAAGGATTAGGGACCTACTTGTTATATATAAAAACTTATGTCTTTGTTTATAAAAAAAGTAAAAGCTTAGGGACTGAGATTTTATTACTCCATATATGTAGTTTCTATCAGAAAAACAAAGGGGGGGGGGGGGAATATGAGTATAGATGGCTTGAAGAGGATGAATTAACCATGCACAAATGTACATAACTTAGCCTTCGTTGATTTTAATAAAATATTATCTTAATAAAAGCAAATTTGTTTTTGCTTTCTCTATTTTCACATGCTACCAGCACTTGGCAACTGTCTGATTGGTGGAACTCCCTTTTGGTAAGAGAAAATATTCACCTAATTGTTTTGCAGGATATGTGTATTTATATATGAGACAAACTTTGAGATAATATTTAGGGTTTATAGGCTATGTACAATAATAAATAAATTATCGAAGTATTTTTTTAATTGATGAAGATTAATCAATAAAAATTCATTTGCAAGTTTTGTTTAGATTGTGTAAGTGGTGTTAGATAAATGTCTTCTTTTCAGTCATCTATTGCCTTTCCTTTCTGACCATTTGAAATACATATGTATGTGTATATCTTGTGAACCAAATTATATGAATGTGAATTAATATATGCCACATTAATAATGTTAACACTACATATTTTTTTAGTACATGGTTTTGATTTGAAACTAATTTTATAGAAAGTAGTTTTGATTTTTTTTATAAATATATAAAATTTTTGGTATCACGTAATGATAACTTAAAAGTTTTAAATTATTTTAATTTTATTTAATAATATTTTGCAGTGAAAAAATTGTATTCACTTCACATAAATATTACAAAATACTTTTGATTGTATGTCGGTATTTTTATATATTATGAATTTATAATTATTAGTTGGTTTAACCGATAAAAATTGTTAAGAAAATAGGAGAGATTTGAAATTTAAAAAAAATTCATATTATGAATTTAGAAAGAGTTGATAACTTTAGTATTATATTTTAAATAATTTTTAAAAAATTAGGGAGAAAAAGTTGATTAATTTTGTTTACATTAATTTGTTCCCTTGGCTTTTGGCCATCACAAATTAATAATTATTGATTGAATAAATAGAGTAAATAATTAAACAACTTTGAGGATGAACAATTAATTAATGCATATGTTTCATTCAACTGGGAAGATGTCAACTTGTAAGAACATATCCACAAACAAATTTCTTAAAATAGCAAAACATATGCAATTAATTTTTCCTTACCTATAAATTGATGTCACATGGGAGCTAATAACTTATAGTTGCATATTTGCTTTTATATCATTTTAATTTAATCATTTTGAAATGTTAAATTTATTAGATTTTATATATTTCTGTTGTCAAATTTTTCAACACCTATGATATTTTTTTACAATATTAATGTGGTAGTGGTTGCTTGGGATCCTCAAATTATTATAATAAGGTTATATAAAATAATTAACTTAGATTTTGAGTTGCTTAATTAATTAGTAACCCTATATACTTTTGTAATTAAAATAATTAATAATAAGAAATTGATCAACATGTCACGAGATTAAGGACTAATTAGATGTTTTAGTACAAGAAAAAAGGTAATTTAGAATAAGACATTATGGTTTGGTAAAAAAACAACAATAATATATAAATTAAAAATTAAAAAATATGGGATTTGTGCTATGGTACACTAGGTTCTAGTACTGTCCATGTTAATTGAATCATTAATTACTTACTTTGTTCATATAACTAACTGTTGAAGGCTTTGTAATTAATTGATGCTTGCATATATACTTGCATTTGCATGTTAGGCTAATCAATTTTTATAGTATTAGTACATATAGATGTGCTTTATGCACATCTATGCATGTGATGTCACTATGTTTTTGGATTCCAATGATTGAATTGCAATTAGGCAAAGTAATTAAAAAGTGGATTTAGAAAGTCATCTACTATCTTTGATTCATAATAATATGCTATTTATTATTTAATCAAATGCTATAAAACAATTAAAAATTTCATTGTTTAACAATGATACTGATTTTGATTGTATTTAGAAGTTCTGAAATGTATAAAAATAATTTTTTTTTATTTTGTAGGTTATATGAACTCGATCAATAGTCATCTTTAATCTTTAAATTTTTTTTATCGCTTGTACATGAGACTAATTAGTTTAATAAAAAATTATAAATAATCTCAAATATAGATTATAATTATTAATAATATTTTAAATGAAATTACCATAATTCTTGATGTTAGTGATAATATTTTATTGAAATTTAATCGAAAACAACCACAATTATTTTTTAAAAATAAAAAATAATCACTTTCATAATTTATAATTAAAACTGACCACATTTTTATTTATTGAACCAAATTACCCTTAATTATTAAAAATAAAAATATTAAAAAAATTTAAAATATTTCTTATTTGTCTAACAATAGAGGGGAGTAATCTATCCTCGTCGTCTGTCCATAGGGGCGAAATCCACCCGGTCGTGAGTATCTTTCACAAGTGGAGGCAGTTTTTGCCCTCACTTGTGTAGTTGGAGAGGGCAATTCTATCCTCTTGTGAGTACTATAAGTTGCACTCATGAGCGTTATCGCTCATGAGTACAGCTTACTACACTCACAAGAGGGGCATACTTATTCCCTTACTTGTTTGTTGTTCATGAGTGCAGGGGGCAATTGTTTTTGTTTGAAAGGGGGCAAAATTGCCCCCTCCTTTTTGCCGCACTCACAAGTACTGTCGCTCGTGAGTACATAATTTTTTCGTATTTTTGTTTGAAAGGGTAATTTAGTTCAATAAAAGAAATTTGGTTAGTTTTTATTATAAATTATGAAGGTGATTATTTTTTATTTTTATAAAGTAATTGTGATCATTTTTTATTAAATTTTTATTTTTATATCATATTTTAACACATCAATTAATTACATTTCATTCTCTTAATTATTAAAATATTCAATTATTAACTGTACTAAAATCCCAAGACAAAGATGCTATCATACCTTTTTAATCACTAAAACAATTAAATAACAACAAATATAAGATCAAAGGACAAAGAAGAAAAGAAAATGCAGTAGTTAGGTAAGATAAGTTGAAGAAGGTCTGATTATGGTGTTTAAAATAAAAAGGGGAAAAAAGAAAAAAGAAAAAGTAGCCACGTGCAAAGAGATCAGACAAAACCAGTTTATGTTACACACGTGGCAGACATCCAGAAAGGTCAATAGAATTGCACCACGTAGCACTTTGGAAAGAATCCCTGCCTTATTGGAAATAGAATCGATGGTCATTAATGTTAATCATTGATTACAAGGCAGATTTATTTATTAATTAATTAATTTAAATCTTTTGGTTTTTTCTAAAAAAAGATTCCAATTACTCGCGTTTTTATGAATTTTTTATCGAAAAAGAAAGAGAAAGTGCCACGTGTAACTTATCTGTATAATAAGCTTTTGGATCGATAACAGTCGACATAAAAGTGACACGTGTAAATTTTATGTAGAAATGGGCCTCTTTGATCAACAAGAGTAGGCACGCATTCCCTGAAAGAGAGAGAATTTGAAATTGTCAAGAAATTCACAGTCTTTCATTTCAACGATAATGTTGATAATGTATCAATTTAAAAAGTATTAATTTAAAAAAAAATTAATACAATATTGTTTCACCGTATCATTCATATAATTGTTTAATAAAAATTACGTTTTATTTAATGATTGATGATAATGATTAATTGGTTTAAAAATAAGCCTTTTTACAAAAATGTGGAAGCATATTTACCATTAAATAAAATAAAGATTTCTTTTTAAGGGTTTTTTTTTCTTTTATATACTACTTTTTAAGTTGAAAACATCCCTAGTAAATTCACGTCATAAAATTATTGATATATTATATTTTCAAGAATAATAAATTGATTTAAACTTCAGTCTACGATTTAGATAAATAAAAATATAGTTTTAAGGATTAATTAAGTTGCTAAATACTAGTCCAATATAATTTAATCTAACTTTACAAAGCATTATATAAATTAAGTTGCTAAATACTAGTCCAATATAATTTAATCTAACTTTACAAAGCATTATATGGACTTCATCATAAATCAAATCTAAATATTTCAAATTAAATCTATGAAACTTCTTAATGTATTATTAGTTTTAACATTAATTATTTAACGATCATCTCTAATATTTATCAAACTTACATATCTTTTGTTTTTTCTTGGAAATATGAGTATTGCCCTCTTATATTTTTTGTCAATTAACTAAATTATCCCTTATTTTTAAAAAATTATTCGTTACGTCCTGAATTTGGTTGACTGACAGAAAATTATTGAATTTATTAAAATACCCTGAACTTTTAACTTTACAGACAAAGTAAGTCCTAATTTATAAAATGTAGGTCCCACTAGTAGCTATTTGAAAATAAAATAGTATTTTAATAATATTAAATTATACTTATTATAAATTGACATAAATAGCTCTCAGAAAATTAAAAAATAAAAATTTCAAAATATTTTTGTTTAAATTAATTAAATTTATTAAATTACTTATTTGTCCTCAAAATATTAATTTTTTCGTCAATCAACCAAATGACAAGACGTAACAAGTAATATTTTAAAATTAAAGGGTAATTTGATTAATTGATCAAAAATATAGGGGTACAATGGTCATATTCCCTTTTTTGCTTCTAAATGTTTCATAAGAAAAGAGCATAAAAAGATAAGTATCCATGCACAAAAGACAGCATAAAATATGTAATGATTTTGTACATATACAATTAATCCATATGTCACATGATTAGTCTAATCCATACGAAACAAAGCCATGGAAGTACACATGTAAGTTGATGATTATAAAGATGACGGGCAAATTAATAAATTAATAGTCTAGTTTGCAATTTAGTTAAGTGTACCAATTTCTAATAAACTTTTTAATTAGAATGTTGATATGTAGTTAGGCAGATAAACTAAAGTTAGTGGATTAGGAAAATTAATAATAATGATGTCTAGGATCTTCAATCATGCAGCCAAAGTACCTGTACTAGCATCCAAATAAGATAGGAAACGATAACCTGTCCCTGTTCAAAAGTTTGAAAGAGAGTTTCTTAATATCTTCTTAAGTACAGTCTAATTAATTGATTTCACCTCTTGCTCTAAAAGAAAATGTTAAGAAGATTGATTTCTCCTCACATCTATCAACCTTGAAGAGAGTAACCTTTTGAAGTATTTAGGGATTTTAACTTTTGGGAATAACTCATTTTCCCGCTTATGTTTGACATCTAGCATTCCATCTCCTAACAGTTTAATCCAGTCATTGCATCATCCAGAGAGAGAAGTTATAGAGACCCATGAATGCTGAGAGGCAACAATTTGAGATTCTCATCCTTACATGTATTCACTACTATGCATTTTTAATTTTACATTCAATGCAACGGATTTGGCTACAATACGTCACAAAGCTTGAAAGCTCTTATACGAAAGTTGAAATCTCAACAGAAAACTTGACATTTGAAACATCTGATAGAAAATCTGTCCCATCAATAATTAATAACATACTCATACGCTACATATTACCTGTGCAAGAATGCTTAGAAGCTTTGTCCCCCGCTGAATTTGGTTTTCTCCTGCTCCATATCACAAGAATTATGACAGTTAATTTATGCACTACCTTTTAAGGAAATTTGATTACTTGGCAATCGTGGAAAAATCAGGTCTGCAAGTTACTTTTCTTCAACATTTTAGGTCCATCTTCAAACGGTGAATGTTGTACGCCACACAGTGTCATCAACCGTCATTGGATCTTTGACATGCAAAATCAGTCCACATTTATTACACACAAGAATTCTGTTCTTATCCGAGATTGTGTACAGAGAGGTACACATGGAGACATATTACAATTTTATAGACAGCATTGTTCCTACTAGGAGTAGCATATGCACAGGAAAGCGGGAAGCTAATCCTACACCTTAGCCCTAGCTAGATGGAAACTAAAACATAAATACATATGGAAGTCTTGACATATAAACATTGTACTAACAGCATATGTTTGTCAGTATTCACATGTCCATGTCATCAAATATTTCTCCATCTTCCTCATAAGTCGAGCTGTCAGCAGGGAATCCCTCGGCCACCAAATTACTGAGAGAAAAATCAGTAGTGAGAACAATAAGACTCAGTGGTGGTATTTGCAAACTCTATGATATTCAAGCAGATAAAACAGTTTCACCCACCTTAAGCAAGAAAAACGAAAACTCACAACACGCTTTAGTTTTCTATTATAGAATAAGAAATTGAAGGACCATCTGAAGAAAACAGGACACAAGTCATAACACCGCTATATAAAAATTATGTGATGTATGATGATAATCCAAGAACTCACATTGCCCCTTTCTCTAGAAACGGGTCTGCATCAGAATCCGGATTGTAACTGTAAATTTCGCACTCAGGTAATTTCACAACCTGCAATGCTAGGTATCAGAAACCTGTCTCTATGAACAACTTTGAATCGGTTTTTTGAAGTAAAAGCTCACCTCATCCAGAGCCTTGTATAATGTTTCCAGCAGGGAACTGTCTTCATATGTCTCACACCATTCCTGCACAATTGTACGTAAGACAGAAATCTTAGCATAAAGTTCAAATAGATACATAGCCTAGAAAAGGAAACTGACTATTAGAGCATAATAACAGAATAGTTTGATAAGCAAATCAAGCCCCATCAATTAATAGCTGAATCATACATGAAGGCTCAACAATAAAACCAGTATTTACTTTTCTCCAATTCATGAAATGATCAACGACACCAAACATCATTCCATTTCAGAAAGAGATCAGACAAAGGATCCTCAAAGTATAGATTTCCAGATACATTCAGACACCAATCAGTACTCTCCGTAAAGATGAAATTACCACTCAACTAATTTCTATGACTAAATTGAGACACCTTAAGAGATAAAAAAGACACAAGAGAGAAAGGAAATGTGATAGAATAAAGACTACATCTGCATCAAATGCAACTCTTGACATGCAAGAAAATGCAATACAGCTGGAGAAAAAGCAATTCAGATTACCAAAGTCGTAATTATAGTACCTTTGAAGCTTCAAACATATAGGTGTCAAAGATCTGCTTGAAAGTGTTCCAGCTTTCCTCTGTGAAGAACTGGTGTGCTTTCACAGCACTAGAAACCAAAAAAATGCAAGTATTGTAGTGTAAGGAAATCACAATATATAACCTACATCAGTAGATCAGCAGAATGCAATTCATAATACTAATACGAGTAGAATCAGGCACATACCAACCACAGAATGGCCAGTATTAGATTTGGGAAATGGAGAGACTTGAACTCTCAGCTACTAGAGCAACAGTTTATAAACTGTCTGTCAAACCTTTTGACAACACTCCCACTGCAGTTAAAAGAGGATTATATAGTGGGATGTCATGTCGCCCAAGAAGCTGACAGTGGCATTACCCATAATCCTCCTTTTAAGCCTACTGAAAAAAGGAAAATTGCATTTTTATGTTAACATACAGGGATACCTGAAGTCATAGTCCGGATACATGTGACAGAGTGTAAGAACCAGGTAGATCAACGTCTTTCGGCTGGAATGAGCACAAAGAAATCAGTTAAAGAAATGTACAGGTAATCCACAGTTCATAAACCTATCTGAGCAAAATGCCCACCTGGACCTGCTCAATAGGAATTCAGCTGGCGAGGAGGAGTCAGTGTCTGAAGATTTCCCAAGATAATCGAGAATCTGAAGTGAAACAGAAAAGGAATAAAGAGTTTTAAAACCCAAAAATTTTAATCAGAAAAAGATATCAAGAAGAATTGCAATATTTAATAATACTTCTACAATATAATTTTCCTGTAAAAATACTTTTATTATATACTCCCTACATAGTTTCAGTCTGAAGCAATTGCCAAAAAGGAAAAAGAATGCAGTACAAAGTTAATATGACATAACCAAAAATAGAAAAGGCAGAGTAATATAGAAGAAAAAAGTTCCTAACACATTTTTAAATATATATTCACAGCCACTCTCTTGCTACAAGTGCTTCGTTTACCTCATGCTCCAAGCTGAGAGATAGTCTTTTGTCAGTTCCTGTGTGTTTGCCTAGAAGAAACAAGAAAGAGACTAAGTTTATCTCACACAAAATCCAAAATATGTTTTCAGACATCAGCAAATCACACTTACATGAGTAAGCTTCAAGGCATCCTTTGATGGTAAGTTCTCCAAGATTCAAATGGCCCAAGAAATCATTTATGCTGGAAAATGAGATCACAACACAATTTCATTTGAAATCAAATTGAACAAGGATAAAGTACTATTAATCAAAACTTAATAACCAGGCTGAATAAGCGAATTTATCAAAATTACATTTTAATCTTAAAGTTGAGGGTTTACCGGTCTAGAGGAGTGTATTCTAAGAACTTCATGATGATGGTGAACTCTGATGGATATGATAATTTTGAAATAAATTGATTTTTCAGAAAGTCCTGCAAGATGCACTAAACCAACACTCAAGCCGTAAATCCAAGGCACAGATATCCACAGGTTGCTAATATCAACACAAAACATGATCCAAACCCATAAAGCCTAATGCAATTTTCTAGATTGGAACATGAGATCATCAGCATCATATACAACATACACTATAAAGTTGCCACAGCCAAAATAAGTAACTTAAGAATTTACAGCCTATCTAACTTCCAAGAATCCAATAAAACAAATGAAGTAACATCATACTTTTCAAGCAATTGCTAAAGTATTACCGAAACACATCCGTTTTCCATGTTCACCACCCTACCACAATTTTGCACACATGCAACTTCATACACTAGATCCACATTACTAGCAATAATTATTAATCAAATTAACCATGCAATTAGATCACGTAACATGAAAGCTGAAATGATTTCTAGTTCCGTAAAACAAGCCATAACAAAAAAAAGATAAAAATCAAATAATATGCAAAGCATATCTCTCATGCACGCTTCCGCTAATTGAGTGCTAAATTCTTCGTAAAACTTTTTAACGCCGAACAACAAATAAATGAGATGCATAACGCCATTAGAACGCTGTATACTTGCTTAACACAAAATTTAATCACAAATCAATTACATACAAAACTTCACCACCAACAATTATCACAATAGCAACTCAATTACACATTCACATTAACGAATCGACTAATTTCCACTTAAATTGTAGTCAACGGGTCAAAATTCAGAAACAGAAACGAAATATGATACGAGAAAGAAACAGAAATGAAATTCAGAGATCAATTCGAATACCTTCGACAGGAGAAATTGCAAGTATTTTTGCGCCTTTAGTAACCGCGAAATGTTAAATTGCTTGATTTAAAGCTTTCTTTTTCAGTGCGGTATCGAGAGTTGTGCTGAAGAACCCTAAATTCGAATATTCAAACGGTTGGTTGTCTGATTAACTGACTTGGGCGATATAATTGATTTTAGGATTGGGTTGGTTAGTTGTTTTCGAAAGGTACTCTCTACACCCGCAAATCTGTTATGTACACCCGCATTTATCAATTGCATTAATAACACCCAGATCCCTAACATTTTATAGTTTTATAACTTAGAGAACAATTTCCGTTTGTATCAAATAGCTCCTAAGAAAGTTCCTACAAAACTACTAAAATACCCTTAACCTTCGTTACGTTTTTGAAAAAAGAAATTACTTTTTAGATATTATAAGTAATAAATCAAAATCTTATCTTAATTCAGTGTAAGCAAAGTCTAAACCCTAAATCTCTTGCATTATCTTAAAAAATTCCATTAATTGCACTAACCAAAATCTTATACGCACAAATTTCACACTATGTACTCTCGTTTTAGAATGTTCAAAATTTACAAATATAAAACTAATAGGTTATTTATGAGAAGCAGAGACATAATAACTACAAAAAAAAAAATCATATCTTTAATTTTTTTTATTATTCTTTTTAAAACCAAGGGAATTGGGTGTTATTATTAATTTATTAATTTGGACTAACAAGACATTGAATAATTTTTAGAACTACGTTTATGATTTTAAAATTACCAAAATGGATATAATTTTTAGTACAAGTTCATTTTTTCGTATATACTTTATTTTTGTAAAGTAATGTTATTTCCAACAAAGGGGCAAAAATGTAAACAGATTATATTCTTATATTACACAAAATAAATAAGAAAAAAAAACCTCATATTTGAATAATTGCCCAGCAAATGTACTTAGAAAACTAATTGGTGTATTTAAATTATGAATACTTCAAAATAAATGAAAAAAAAATTATAGACATTTAACGAGGTTTGATCTAAATTAAAGATAACTTGTGTATCTATGTTTTCTCATGTACTTCTCGAGGAATAAACCAATATATCTTAATTCATAATTAGTTTCAATTAAATCATGAAATATTATAAATATGTATGTTTTCTATTCCTTAAATAAATTAGAGTTATTAACCAATTAATTATTTAAATTCAAGAATAAGTTATGTAAAGATTTAAATGCTCATAAAAAAAATTATAGATGTACACTAGTTTTTTTTAAACAAATGAAAATATTTAAATTTTATATTAAAAAAATTTATTTTTTATTAAAATTATTATACAAAGAGATTTTATTTATTTTTATCCAGTTTTTTAGTTTTAAGATTTTGAATGAAAATGAAAAACTTTACTTACGAAATATTAATTTTTTTTATCATACTATTTTTCAAATCTGAGTGTCGGATCTTCAACCCGAATTAAAACGAAAGAACATTTATTTTCTTTTAAGTTAACAGCATGTAACTCCATATTTGTTATTAAATAACAACAATTAATGAAAAGTTATTGCTAAATATTGTATATATTTTATTAAGGACCATTTATCCTTCCTAACCAAAGGACTCAATTAATCCAACTATGTCTAGCTTCTTTCATTGACTTTAGGGAAAACTACTTTATGGAGACGCAAAATCTTGATAGTGATGGTATAACAACTCAAATTGGAAACATTCATAATATTTATAACATAAAGTATGAACCTCTAATACAAATAAAATCATACTATATATAATAATTTTTAATATAAAGTATAAAATGGATGTCAAATTTGTTGGGATAAATCCCAATAAATTAATTAGTAACACTAATCTAACCATTTAATTTTAAAATATTAAGAAATTACATTATTCAATTTCAAAAATTAGATACTATTAATATAACATTAAGGATGACAATTTAAATTGGCAAGTAGTATTAGTATAACTATATCAAACAAAAAGTATAATATATTTCAAATTAACTCGAACTCAACCTAATTAATAATTAGGTTAAGATTATAACTATGTCACCCACTTAATATATTCTAAAATATTTATAATATTACTTATTAATATATTTTATTTCAAATAAGATTGAACACTCTTAAAATATGACAACATAATTAAACACTTTAAAATATAAAAAATATAAAATAAATACATTTAATCATAAATGAATTAATAAATAAAAATATTTAAATAGTCAATTATGTTATAAATAGATTCATATGTTGCGATCTAAACTCAAACTCAATACCATTATTAATTGTGTCATATTCTTATTATTTATATTAAATATTGTATCATATCATAACCTAAATTATCATCCATATATGATATATATATATATATATATATATATATATATATATAATTCAATTACGTTATTTCTAATTCAAGAATTTAGTAAATGTTGTATGCTGGTATCAGTTATCATATTAGAATTTTTTTTGACTTCATATTAATGATTAGTATTACTTTTATGGTAGTATCTACATCATTATTTGGACAACTACAAGCGATTGTAAGATTTATAAATTTGAAATTTATTCTTACATTTGTTACACGACACCATTTATTACATTACGAAAATGCTAATTGTAAGTTGTAACATACAAAAATAAATATTATCTTGTATTATACGTAAAGTGTAAAAGTCCCCCAAAATACGCCATTGTGAGGGATAATAACATTTGGGTCCCCGAGATATAAATTTCTTTAAACAACTATAATTTATCAATTTATATTAACTAAATCTCTGATTTTGTTGAAATATCCTATAATCTTAACTTACATAATATTAAATTATGTTGGTCAAAACTGAATATTGTAGAAGTAATTTGTTTATTTAACAGAGATTAGAAATATATTTTTATTAAACGAATAATTACGTTTTTTTGTAAGAAAATAAAAAATCAGAGATCTGGACGTTATTAGCCGTTACTGTAATAATTCGTTAAGATTCGTTTTTTATTTATTTCCTTTTTCAAAAATTAGTATATGACATTCGGTAGTCAGAGAACTGAATTGTCGTGGGTGAGGTGGCATTTGGCTTAAACATTAAAATTAAAAAAAAAAGAAAAAAGGAAGAGGGAAGCGTAGTACGCACCTGTCCCCGCCGGAGTTAGACCTACGTTACCCGCTCGCTCAACCACCGCAACTCACAAATCACTATAACAGATCCAACACAACGTTAACGTAAAGCGTAAAATTATATACATCAACAAAAGAAAAATACCGAAAACACTTTCACTGTTTGCAGAAAACAAATTGGTAAGTGAGTAAGAGTAAGCTTCCTCCTTCTCCATGTCTCGGAGGTTTTTAATTCTAGTTGTGAATCTACTGCTTGCTTTATCACTGTGCGCGAAAGCGGCGTCGTTTTCGGTCGGATCGCGCTCGATCCTTCGGTCGATTGGTGTTAATGAGAATAACGGAGGGGCAGATAACGCCGTTGAATTGAACGTTACTAATTTCGATGCAGTTCTCGGAGAGACGCCTGCTACTTACGCCGTCGTTGAGTTCTTTGCTCATTGGTGAGTTCCGTTTGTCTGATTTTGTAAATAATTGTTCGATTTTTTTAAGTTATTTTGATAATAATTTAATTTGTGTTCGATTTAAGAGTAGATATAGCGGTTAGAAGACCAAAATAGTGATTTTGAAGTTCCGTTAGAAGAAATCTTTTGGTATATGGACTTGATGAATCTATTTGTGAGCTTACTGATGTCATATTTCGCGTGATAACTGGTGGAGAAAATATTGAAAGAATTGCAACAAATTGGAATAAAAAGTTGCTCGTTTAGCTGGAATTGTCAAGATTTTGTGTTTGTTTGTTGGAGAATATGTTGTATGTTTCAGGCCGGATCCTGAATTGGTACTTGTATTGGATATTCAGGACATCTGGCAAAATTATATATGTGAATTTCTTGGGTTGTTAAGTGTTTTAGAATTCATTTGCGTGCATAGCCATGCTCTGTCATTTACCAGGCAATGTTTATATGTTTATTTAGTTTGGTATCTGTTGATCGGATGACACTTTGTGGTGGAAATGCATAGAGAAAATGATTTTGGACATAAATTTTCAGTGCATCTTTTAGAAAGGTTTACTAAGTTGTGATTGTATAAGTTTCTATTCATCATATGGGATTTAAATAATAGAGCAATCATTAGTTTTTTGGAAGTGCCCCAAAAAAAGTCCCATTTGACTCCTTAACCATTTCTCCTACCCTCTTTTTTTGTTAATGATTCAAAATTCGTTAGGTTTCTCATTCATCCTACTCTTTTCCATTTACAAACGTATCTGAAAAGAATTTTTTCCCTTATCACAAGCTGTGTGTTATATATGATAGACCTACAAATGAACACCCTTGAGCAGGGAATCCCCGTTTGAATGATTGACAATCCATATCATTGCTCTTATTGAAACTTACAAAGTCTTCTTTTTGAAGATTCAAGAAATGAAATTCTCAAGACTTTGCATACTTTATTTTTGTCTTTTTTCATTGACATAGACCCAAGTTCTCTAGTAAATGTACCGTGTAATGAAAGTTTGATAAGAAACAAATATATTCAATATAAATTCTAGGACTTGATGGAGCTTTGTTCATCGTAATGTTTCTCAGATGGCCTATTTCATGCAATCATTTTTCTTAGTATTGTAAGTTTGAGAAATATGTTCATGATTGTGAAGATGCTTATAAGATTTCAAAGTGGTTTTGCACATTTGAAATTTAAAGATTTATCACGTTGCACTTTGGTTTCACTAATTGCAAGTCGACTTTTAAGATAATGAAAGTAATCAATCTCTCTCTTTATGTCTAACAGAAATGACCATGCTGTTTGATAGACTTTGTTAATTGCGCCAACATTATGATATTATATGACATTGTTTCCTTTCATGTGATTACTGGTTTTCAGGTGTCCTGCTTGCAGAAATTATAAGGTATTATTTTAGTTTTTGTGTTCAATCATGATCCAATGTGCCATAACATATGATTCTAATACTTGAGTTCCATTTATGCAGCCTCATTATGAAAAGGTTGCAAGGCTTTTCAATGGACCTAATGCAGTGCATCCTGGTATCATATTGATGACTAGGGTGGACTGTGCACTCAAGGTATTTACGCTTCGTCTTCTTAATTTTTTTCCTCCAAATATGCAATATGTTTCAAGTCCTGGGAATTACTCTTTCCTCAAAAATAAAATTTTGTTTCTTTAAAATTGCCAGTAATAAATGTTATCTTTTTATTTGAAGAATTGAAATTAGTCTTTTTTTAGTTATATTTCTATAAACAGACAAGTGACATTTATTACTTGATATTGTTGATATGCTTAACCTTTGCCCTTAAAGCACACATTAAGGGAACCTGTAAAATTAATTGCTCCTCGAACATGGAATGTTGACTGCTCTAGCTATCTGTTAAGATATCATCTTTTCCTTGTTAATATTTATGCAGTTAAAAGTTTTACACCTTTGAAGTATTCAAAACAGATAAGATTTAAAGGAATGTTTAATTGAGCTTGTTTAGCAAGTCTAATGGATTGGCTGAACATCTATATCCAATGACATTAGTTTTGGGCTTTCTTGTTGTATTGAAGTGCACATCAATTATCGTTAACACATTAACGCCGGACATTCAGTCATAGCACCTTTCTGCTTGTTACCAATAGTAATTTTCATCCATGAAGAAGTTGACCGATGCTAAAGACTAAGTATCGAAAGCTTTCACTCTTCTAAAATTGCAATACAGCCATGCTGTTGGAAAGTTTTGGCTAAAATCCTTTTTATCCATGAAGAAGTTGACCGATGCTAATGAATAAGTATCAAAACGCTAATTTGTGAAAATTTTAAGAACATTATGATTATTTATAGCGCACTTCTTTGGTACACGTTTTGAAAGGTAGGAAGGCCTTGCATATGTGCATTTTTGTTTTGTTTCATTAAGGTGCACAGGTGAGAAACTGGAAAACAAATGAAACACTTTCCTTGCATGTAACAACTTCTGAGAGTTCATGGAGGGGTTTATGGGGCAATCATGGGAGCATGTGGATACTTTGGGCACCTCTATGAATACAATATGTAAAATGAGGTTCTTTCAATTTGGTTTGATGAAAACTGCACAGCAATTATTCAAGTATATGTTTGTATATGATTTTGCTTATAATAAATTCTGGGAATGGAGGCAAAGGAAGTCCCAAGGTTCAACGTCTGTCTCTTCAGCTTCATTTTAACCATACTTTTGCAAAGCTTTTGTGTCTCTTTTGTCTTGCTTTAATTTGGCACTTGTTTTGATATGTAAAAAATACGGCTAGGTGATCAGTCCTTCCTTTTTACTGTTTTTGGCAGAACAGATAAATAACAAACTTTGCGATAAGTTTTCTGTTAGTCATTATCCTATGCTGTTTTGGGGCCCTCCTTCCAAATTTGTCGCTGGTGGTTGGGAACCAAAACAGGAGAAAAGTGAAATACGTGTAATAGATGATGCACGGACAGCTGATCGTTTGCTTAATTGGATCAATAAGCAAACAGGCAGGTATGAGCTCTCTCCATCTATTGCTTAATTGTTGTACCATTTATTTCTTAATTCTTAACTCTTTTCCGAAAACCAAATTTCGTATCTAATTTTATCGATAGGTTTATAATTTATAAAGACAGCTTCAATAATTTTAGCACTCCTGTCTTAGATAGCTAAAACAGAGTTCTCATGTACTTCTACATTTTGGGCTTTAGCTCTGAAGTTGGCTTGTGGAGTTGGCAAACAGGGTAAACTGCGCTTCATTTAAAAGCTCATCTGTGAACGATTGAGCTTGATCAGGCCCAATTTTGGTTAATAATACAAACCTGTGAATGCAGAGCTGCTGGTGACTAATTATAGGATTACTTTTGTGCATTTATCTTAGTCTCTTCTAAAATAGGAACAATATTTTCCTGAAAATGGCAAGTTAGCAGGAAAGACAACCGTTTCCTACCTGATGTCATCAGTTTGGGATATTAGGTTTACTAACTAATATCTTGTATGTGGTTGAGAAGATAGTTTTCTTAGTATCAGCCACATGTAACGTTTTGTGCCTGAAAGCTTGTAAACTTGTTGAACAGCTGACAAGTGAGCTTGAAGAACATTTTCTTTTTTTGAAAGAAAGCTTGAAGAACTCACTGATAAGATTTTCTTGAGTCATTTGTGAAATTAAAACTAGTATATTTAAGGATTTATTGCGACATCTAGAGAAATAATAAATATTTTTCATCAGGTTAGGAAACCTAGATGACAATAATCTTTGTAGTTGATTTAAATATAACTTACATTACTAGGAGCTACTTTCTCTAATAAAAAGTCAAAGATAAGAAACACATTTAGCAGTTGGAAGATAAGTTATGTGCTTGATCATTTAATTTTATTATTGTAGGCGTTGGTAGGATAATAATAGTAAAATAACTTAAAATCATGTCGTAGACATACAATAACGGAGATATGCTCTATATGTCATCCAAAAGAGAATGCTATAGTCAGAGTCACTTAGAGCTTGCGCTTATATGCATGGAGTTGTGCAATAAACATATATTTAAAGATTCTACAGCGAATACAAACAATAAAAAGAATACACAGGGAACGATAAGTCTATTTCTTATTACATTTTATATGTGAAGGAGCATGAATCCTTATTGCACTCCTACTACATGAGGGGTTGTAAAAAGATCACAATAAAAGTCTTTAGCTGATATTGAAAAAGTTGGAAGAAAGAAAAGCAAGCATGAGGTTCTTCATCTATTTGAAGGTATAAGTTACTGTGTCAAATATCATTTTTAGGATACAAAGAAATCCAGTAGTGCTTTATTATGTGCTTGTGACTTCAGGTAAAGAAGTCATCTTCTTGGAGATATCTTTTGGCTTTTATTTTCATTGTGCATGTAATATTGTGACTGTTAGCTTCAAACCTTATTCATATTTCTGGATTGCATTCTCTACAGCTCATATGGCTTGGATGATGGGAAATTTGAAAATGAGCATCTTCCGTCAAATATTTCAGACCCTGGACAGGTTTTTCTGACACCATAACTCCAAGTTTGCTTCATAAATGCTAGATTTAGTCTTTTAATGCTAGTCACTAACTGCAATGCATGGTTTGTGAAGATTGCTAGAGCTGTCTATGATGTTGAGGAGGCAACTGCTACTGCTTTTGACATCATTTTGTCACATAAGGTAGACATTTTTTTTTTCTTCTTCTGGGTTTGTTGCTTTTTTTTTTTTTTTAAATTTCTGGATTTGTTATCAATTACAGTTTCCATGTGTATGATTTCTGCAGATGATCAAATCAGAAACTCGGGCTTCACTTATAAGATTCCTGCAGCTTTTAGTGGCTCACCATCCTTCCAGGAGGTAAAGATCGCTTTTCCTTATGCAACTTAGTCAGCTAGATGTGATTCCGCTTCCATTTTTTTGTTATTATTGGTTTTGCTTCTTTCATTGTTTTACTTTAGATTGTCTGTATTAGGTGTCGGAAGGGAAGTGCAGAAGTACTGGTGAACTTTGATGACTTGTCTCCATCACATATGCAGTCAACTGACAAACAGGAAGTCATAACTAGTAATGGGAAGGGTGCCCTGGGGAATTTCCAAATTTGTGGAAAAGAAGTTCCTCGCGGATATTGGGTAAGTACTCAAAGGCACCATTTAGCATTACATATATTTATAAGCACCGGCCCTTGAGTTTTAAGTTCAAGTTGCAAAGAGATGAAGAGCAATTGGTGTAGGTTTTAGTCCGAATCTTGCAAATCTAAAAGGAAAAGAGGGAGACATTAAGCTAATAGGTAAGTACCCGCATGTGCAAGACACATGAATCAAGCACAACCATGACACAAACATAACAACCAACTCAAATATGGAATTTGAATATCAGAGCACTTAGTCAACTTGTCTCTCACATCATGTCAAGTTACCACTTGATTCAAATGTTGAAGCTAATAAGGCCTTGCACTAGTTTTGTTTAGGGAGAGTTCAACGAGATATTTTATGTTACTTACAACTGGTAGGGATTAGTAAGTTGTAACTCTTTATTTCAGAAATAAATCTTATGACCTCATTAATAAAAAAAATTAGCACTTAATTAATGACATATTTTAGAATTACTGACACTTATCTAAGTAATTTTAGGACTGATAATGTGCTTGAACAATATGATTTTTTAAGCTGGGAATTGCTAAAACAAGGGTGCTTGAGGAGTTCATTTTTTTCTCGCAAAAAAAAACTGATAAACTAATTCACCATTTTGAGTACAACAGGAATGCTTTAATGTCAGGATACATTCAGCTACCAATGGCTATAGAGTTCCTGTGACCATGTTTTTCTTCCCCACCATATCTCTGCTGATCTAAAAGCAATGTTTGGGGTTTGTTTAACCTGGGAGCTGCTTCTGGAATCTGGGATCTTGAATCTTGAATCTTGATCCTTGACTGTCCATATATTATGTTTTCTTGCTGTAGTATTTTATGGATTCAGAAGTTTGAAATGGCTAAGATCTGTTTTTGGTATTATTTTGCAGATGTTTTGTCGCGGCAGCAGGAATGAAACTAGGGGTTTTAGGTAACCTGTTGTTTTCTTTGACATATTTGGTTGTCCATTCAGTGTTGAGACATTTTAGATGAATGCTATGCAATTTCTTTTTACTCCAACAGGAGTGTATTTAGGCAGGGCTAAAATTTTTAAATTTCAAACATGATTGTCACGTGACTTTGGATACATCTCATAAAATTGGAATGAAACATGTCTTATGATATTAGAAGAATTTTTTGTTGCATTGGCATATGAATCTGATTATCCTTCCAATGGAGTTCTGCTCCTGGGAGATGCCTATAAACATGCATGGTGAATATCTAAAACTAGCCCAATGACTTTTCCTAAAATCTAAAAATAAGGCAGTGGCGAAAGACCTAATCGAAATAGGGAAACTAGAAATCTACTTCCACTAAAAAGCATAGAGCCAACTCAAAAAGAAACACCTTAGAGCAACTAAATCAAACCCAAATAAATGATAGAATATGACCAATCAAGTAAAATAAGCTTAAACGATTCTAACTGAAATAAGCAACAATAAAAATAACTACCGAATAAGCCTAACTTGTCTACAACAATAATACTGCATCTTTCCTGTCATACATATGTTCACATCAAAATGTAATCTAAAGATGTGAGACAACATAAACGTCATGTTCTGATAGCTTCTTTAAGGTGCACAAATGAAGTCTTGGAAAGTACCTAATTTATTGCTTGTATATGACAAAGGCTGGTCTAGGCATGTGGATAAGGGAGGAGTATTTACTCGCAATTATGAACTTCATATTGGGCAGAGCAATTGTTTGAGTGCTCTCCCTTCAGTTGTGTTGTTTGATTGAGTTGTTAGTAATCACTCTTTAATATCTTTGCAGCTGCGGATTATGGGTTCTACTACATTCACTCTCTGTCAGAATTGATGATGGTGAGAGCCAGTTCACATTTACATCGATATGTGATTTTATCCACAATTTCTTCATTTGTGAGGAGTGTCGTCAACATTTTTATGAGATGTGTTCAAGGTAAGAACTATACAAAATAAGTTTTTATTTCTGAATTCTTCCAATTTTCCTTCAATCAATAATGATGAATATTTTTGTATTACAGTGTTACTAGTCCTTTCAATACTACCCGTGATTTTGTCCTTTGGTTGTGGAGCACACACAACAAGGTCAACGAGAGATTAATGAAGCTAGAAGCATCTCTAAACACCGGTGACCCCAAGTTCCCGAAGATTATATGGCCACCAAAGCAGCTTTGCTCCTCATGCCATCGTTCCCGTAGTCAGGGAGGTGCCAAATTCAGTCAAATCGACTGGGACGAAGATGAAGTATTCAAGTTCTTGACTAGTTATTATGGGAAAACTCTTGTATCTCTATATAAGGACAAGGATTCTCTAAGGAATGATGGGATTGATGGAGCTGTTGAAGATTTGGTGGTCTCTACAAATGCGGTTGTAGTGCCTGTGGGAGCTGCATTGGCAATTGCTCTTGCTAGCTGTGCATTTGGAGCACTTGCCTGCTATTGGCGTTCACAGCAGAAGAATCGGAAGTATAAACACCAACTACACTCTTTAAAGAATATATGATACTTGGGAGGGTAACAAACTCTTTCAAAAATTTAAAAAAAAAATTAGAAAAACAAGAAAAAATGGTCTGGGGTGGGGTGGGAGGGAGAAAGATAAATAGATTTGATAGATAGATAAATAGAGAGAGGTTTTGGTTGCCAGGAGGTAAACTTTCTTATTTTTTTTCATTCCACAACATTTTCAGGCCAAGGAGAAGCTGGAACTAAGATTCTTAATATGGCAAAACCATATACAAGCATTAACGTGCCCAGCCAAGTGAAATCAGGACCTTAATAGGAATTCGGATGACAACCTTGTTCCAACCAGGCCTGCTTGAGGTCATCTTCCGTACCCTTTTCTCTATCAAGCTTTTTCTTTTGAATATTTAATCTTGACTGTACAGATTTATATCAAATCTTAATTTTGGAAGAGAGTTGTATCCCAGTGTCACTTGTGTTTTTTTAATTTACCTTTGCCCTCACTCATTAACTTGGGGAAGCATGGGCAAAATTTGCTGTCTAATTGGAGCTTATATTTTCAACTTCCTTGTATGCTACTGGATTTTGAGTTTCTTATCGTGTCTGTAGCCATTTGATGTCAATTTTGGATCTGACAAAGATACTGAAAGATAGCTATGAATGCAGATGATTCAGATTATCAGTTTTTTGCTTCTTGTAATATTATCTTTATTTTTTCCCACTCAACTTTTGCTCCAGTTTATATACTGCTTTCAGAAATGCTGCTAGTCGTATGTGACCCAAAGAAATTGATAAATTAGACTATCAGAAGGGTATGTTGAGAACTCAAGTATTGTGGCTTTGAAACTACCCTTCCCATGAGATGGATTCCTTATATCTCAAATATAGGCAGAAAAAATGAGTGATTCTCAGTAAAAGTCATTTTTTACCAAACACTTTTTAACTTTCGGTTTTTCACAGTTAAACAGAAGCACGACACCACCAAACATAAAGTTTTAGCTACTTGGGGCATATTATACGGTAAATATGGCATTATGATGCCACTGGGTTCAGCTATCCCTGTGGTGTCTGTATGTTTTTAACAGTTAGGCATATGCTCATGACCATGCTCTGATTGTTGATGTTAGAAAAGATTTGAACTACAATTACAGTAAATCTGGAAATGAATGCAACAGTCACAACTCAGTTCAATTAACGTCTGAGGGGTAATGACTAGGGAGTTTGAAAACGATCCCATACATCTATTTTGTCAGTTTAAAGAAAATCCTCTCTCAGATCAAACAACATTACTTTCTGAACTCATTTTTTGCCAACATCTCAAACTAAATTTCATTGGTTCCCAATTTCAATTCAAAATTTTGTTTGACAGTTGTGAACGCCCAATAATAACCAACACATTTTGCCTACCCGTAAATAAAAAGGATTAGGGAACAATACAGCTTAAGGACAGTAATTTTTTATTTTTTTTTTATTTTTTGAACTCTTTTGTTACAATCTCCGCAACTCCTTCCTGTATATTCTCCAACTTTTCATTGCAAGTTCCTACTTATTTTTTTGGTTATGTTCATTAAAAAAATTATAATGGAAGAGTCAAAATCACAATAGAAACGATGGAAGTATCCTCACTCAAATAAATAATTCAAAGTTAGAATCTTCTGGTTTTACTTTTTATTAAATCTTTTTTGGTTATATTTTCTAAGTTGAATTTTTTGAGTTATATTTCCTGTATTCTTCTAGAATTAAAGTACAATATACATAAAATAAAAAATCTAAATTAAAAAAATAACCTAAAGCAAGTTTGATGATTTGTAACATGAATCAACCCAAAAAGGGTAAAAGAGTATGTACAATGTCGACAAGTAATTAAAACAGTTTGTCTTAATCCATGGATTTCCATGGACTTTATTCGTTGACAATTGTAAGCACTGGCATTTAAATTATGTACAAGTATATACTCCATCTTTGATTGCTTGGCTTGGGCAGCGTTGATACAATTGTATATATGTACAGTGATATATTTTTCTGATCACTACAGCTTTGTTTTTCAAACAATGTACAACAACAGAACTGTTGCCAGTGCTGCCAATTTTATCTCAAAGGTGACCATAACACTTTTCTTTGCAAAACCCAATATTTCCAGAATGGTAAGCAGATGCTGCTGATCACAAGCAACCATTGATTCGTTATCAATAAACTTAAGGAACGTGAAGAACCTGGGCAGGAGACTGCTCTGAATTCTCAGTTTCTTCGTCAGATGAACTATACGATGAATTCGGAGACTCCTAATAGTTATCCACAGAAGTAAACAAAGAAAATGAACCTTAATAAGCAATGAGTTCTGCAGGTTTGAAATGAAAACTGCAGAAAAAAACATATAACAGGAAACTTACCTGTTGGTGGCGCCGGCGTTGGAGAGCAGTTACTACTCTCACCATAACGTATATTGGAAGAATAATTCCAACAGTTCGAACCAACAACAACTGCAGAAAACAAGAACAGTTAAAAAATATATACTCTACATGTAAGAATTCTGTAACTCTGTATTCACCAGAGAAAGATAAGCTTACCAGTAACAGTGGGAGAGAATATTCATTGGTTCCGCTTAGTATGACAGGTAGAGTATGTCGAAAAATCAGAAGAAACATAAACTGCAGAAGAGAACAAATAAGAGTCTTTTATCAGAATGATAGTAATATATTATCAAGCTCCCAAATTACAAAATTTTGCTCAAAAGAGAGATATTTACAATTATAGCTAGTGAACGAAAGCAAAGCACATTTCTTGTATTTGAAGTTGAATAATCTTCATAGGTAGGAGGATGAAGGAAACTACGATCAGTTGAGACCATAGCTATGAGGCGTGGACTGTTTAACTCCCGTCTGGAGATTTCCCAGTTTCCTCTGAATAAAACATTATCATAGAAGATTGGTAAAGTTAGGGTTAAAAAGAAAGAAAAGACAAAATGAAACTAGGAAACCTAGGTAGACTTACCTGAAGTTCATTGGAATGTGTCCGAACTGAAACAGGGGAGGTGGTGCAGTGTAACCAGGCTTGAATTGCTGAAATTCACACAGTTTAACATTGATGAATATATTTATATTTTGAGTTGAAAATGGAGTTAATGAAGAATGAATCCGTAAAACGATGTGTCAACAGCTTAATAAAAAAAAGTCATTTAACTTGATGAAAAAAGAACTGTATAGGAAAAAAGTTCACCTGGTGGCATATCTCACAAGTAGTATTGCCCTTTTCATTGCACCATCTCTGCACACATCTGCGATGAGCATACTGCAAAATCCAAGCAAAAGATATGAACACATCAAACTGAAGCTTCATTTCCACAAAGGGAAATGAGACTTTTAAGAGAGTAAAGAATCATTCACACATTTACCATCTGCATAAGGGGCAGAATTTAAAAGCCACATATTTGCATGATTTTTTAAAATCAGTTGAAAATTGTAATATTATTTTCTTTGTTTTATCTGAAAAGAGAAACTGATCAGTACAGCTTGTTAGGCACCAAATTTAATCGAATTCATAGTCAGCCAAAGTGATCCCACTATGAGCACAGAAGCAATATGATAAACTGCATGTAGGTCTTTAGATACGCATATCCAGGCAATGCATCTTTGTCGAGTGCATGTTTTGTTACCTTAGGATGAAGCTGCTTTCATTGAATCAAATGTGTCATTCGAAACAAAGACAAAGGCTCTGATTATCTTGAGGGAAAACGACATTGAAAATGCAATTGGATTGGTGGTATGTACATGGTGGTTGTGAGGTTAGGTATGAAATGTGACTGGATAATTGCATATTATGATATGTTAACAAATAGGGCTACTTTTCCCAACATGCAGAAAATCACTTTCATGTCACCATTGAATGAAAAAGATGGCCACTCTGTATCTGAACTTGGGATAAAACGTAGTAATATTGGTATGAATTTACAAGAAAACATTTCTCAGATCAATCGATTACTGCCACAAGCTTCAAATTCAGCAATTAAGTTCATGTTATACTTCAGGATTCATCAACTATGGATGAACAAGAACCCACATGACAAATGCCTGAACAAAATTTAAAACTTTCAAAGAACAAAGCACTTATGATTAGAAGTTTGCTAATCTAACCTTTAAGCTGCCACAACACGAGCAAGGTGTCTCCATATTTGAATCTTCGTCCTCATCCTGGCAAATTCTGCACTCCACCAATTTCCTTGGGGTCGATATATCTCCAAACTGTACATTTGCAGAAGATTTATAAACTTTCGAATCATCATCAACTGCTGATGGTGTCGCTTGCATAGACCGATTTCTGCTCTCAATTGCAGCTTCAAGGGTGGATTCTGTCAGCAACCGATCTACCAGCAACACAAAATGATCTCCCATATCCAAATTCACAAAACAAGAGCGATAAAATTCAATAAATACAAAGCCTGAAGCTCCTTGAAGCAAGCTCTTTTGCCTTCACTTTTACTCCTGAAAATTGATACCATTATAGCTAATTCAATAAAAGCAGCAGCAGTTTAGGACTTAACCCAATTCATATTCAAGACAAAACATTGAGAAAAACTTGACCCTACAAGATGCAAGTACTAGAAGAGATGAAAATATTCATTAATAGCAAATTTTAAAACTTGCACGAATTGAAACAACTAAAGATGTAAACAAGGAAATGAATTATTAACTTTACACAAACATTAAAAAGCTGAACCCAATTGAAAAAAACAATTACACAAACATTCTAACAGCAGAAAAGCAAGAAAAGGGAAATACCCAGAAAGGGAAAAGTAATAGAAAAAAACCAAAAGAGGCAGGAAAATGAAACAAACCCAGATGCTAAAAGAGAGAGAACTTTACGAAACAAGGCTAAAAAGGCAAAAGAAATGAAGAGAAGCAAAGGGGAATTAACCCAAAAAGATACAAAACAAACAGAGTGAAGAAAGCAGAAACTTACAAGCAGGGACTCGTATTTATTTGCTTCAAGCTAAAAAAGCAGCAAGCTTAAAAACTTTTCCCTTTTGTGTTTTGGATGAAGCAAAGAGATTGAGTGTCGTCCTTGTAGGAACTCAATTTGCAAGCCAAAAAAGAAAGAAAGCAGCAAATAAATATAGAAATTTTTTCCAGAAACAGCTTGAATAAAACGATCAACCTTCTTTTTTTTTTTCTTTTTTGCAGTAAAACACGTTCCTTTTTTCTCGTTGGTTTTGTGTGTTCTCGTGGCATGGGATTTGCATTGTTTATATTTATATATGTAGTGAAAGAAGGATTTTGGTTTGTGTGAGGTTGAAGACAAAACAGATTCTAGCGGCAAACAAGCTGAAGCTAGTTCCACAATTGCCCCATTTTACGTCACCGTTTTGTCATCTCGTGCCTTCCCAATATACTAGGACATAAAATTTTAAGGATTATGTTTTAGTGCACAAATTACAAATAAATAAATAAATAAAATCTTTTATTAAAATAATTAAAATTTTAATTTTTTTCTTAACAATTTGTAATTCTTCAATTCAATTTTATTATTTTCAAAATTCTTTAATTGTTCTTTATACTTTTCACATATGAAGTTTGAGTATATTATAGTCATAATTTTTTTTTAAAAAAGAATTATATTCAATAAATCATTACTATTCTTCAATTTTTTATGCAAGCAAAAATCAAAATTCAAACTTCAAAATTTTTGTATTAATTTATTATGAATCGAAGCAATTAATTAATATTCAGAAAACCACAATTTCTTTGAAGAATTTTTGTGGGAAATTTCAATTGGAATTATATTATATTCATTAATTCGTTGAGCTACAGAACTTGAGAGATGAGCTGAACGAGCCTTCAAAATTGACCTCCTCTTTGTTGCTGAGTCGACGGCATCGAGAAGCTTTTATCTAATGGCTGTCTATGGCCAAGTCCTTGGCTGACCCATTTGATTTTCTAGGATCTGTTTGGTTGACCAGAAAAAGAAAAACAAAAACAAAAGTTGGTTAACTCATTAATTGTTTGGTTGACAACCGCCCCAAAGCAAATGGGAATTCAAGTCCCCATGCACTAATAATTTATTTTATTTTATGATTTCTTGTGCATGTATTGGTTAGGGATCATTTTTTTTTTTTTTTGGTATTTTGAAAGTATGATATATGTTTTTTTTAGAAGTATTTCAAGCATTGTTTTTTTTTTATTTTAACTATCAAATAATATAAAAATATAATTAAATGATATTAGTAAAAAAAAATTAATTAGTGCCCTATTTTAAAAATATATTTTAATTTAACTTAACCTCCAAAAGTTGCAATTTTTCATTTAACATCTAAAGTAAGTTTATATATATACATATAAGAATATCTTATAACTTAAACTATGTATTGCAATATGTATAGAGTTAATTTAATCATCTATAAAAGTATGATTAATCAAATTACTAATTTTTAGAAGTTTATATTCAAATATTATAAATAAAAATATGTAATTATATTTGTATATTTAAATCTCCATTTAAATATACTATAAAATAAAAAAGAAAATAATTTTAGAATATATTCTAGATTTTAATACACTTAATAATTATGTAATTTTTTTTTGCTCTCAAAATCAATTAGCTAATGACTATAGGACAAATATGAAATTATTTAATATTACCTCATTCATAGTCCCCACAAACAAAAGATACTAATATTTATTTAATTTATAAAAATCAAACTTTATGTTCCACTTATTTTATGTTAATTTCCATTAGTCAAAAATGGGCATATACTAGTCTTCCATAGTCACATCATACATTTAATTAAATTTTCAAAAGCATTATATTATCAATTAATTTGATTATATAAACCATAATCTTTGCACTTTGTCCCCTAAAATTTGATGAAAAATCATCGACTTTAAAAAGATAAGATGTGGTTGATCAACCAATTTTGGGTTTTGCATATTTAAATTTAAATTATCATATAATAAAAGTTGTATAATTCTTGTAGTCTATATAGTATACCTAATTATTTAACATATTTTTCCCACAATAATTCTTGATTAGTATAAAGGAAAATTAATTGATTGGTTGGAAATTAAATTAATTTTAAACAAGATTCACAAGGTCTTCTAGTGATATTTTGGGTCTACATGACCAATTACGAAGAGTAGGGTAGGTGAATAGATGATCTAACATTAGTTTAAAATTAAATATGAATTCTTTGACTTTGAAATTATGGTAAGTTTAGGTACATTCATAAGTATTTTTGGAAATTGTATCACTTCAATTAATAAAATATTGAAAATAACATTCACGATTCATTACAAGATTAAGTTATATTACAAACTTGAATATAAAAGTTTTGGACAAATATTTAATTTTCCCAAATTGAATTATCTATTAAATAATAATATTTAGATCCCTATTTGGTTCTATATTACAAAACGTAGTATAGTATGAATATTTGTGTCAAATAGGTCCTAGATCCAACTTAAATGACCACATCACCCTTCTAATATTGAGTTACGAACATGAAAATGTTAATATTTGTTAATGTAGTGGCCAAGAGGGTGGGACTCTGCATTGGAGTCTTGCCTTCGAACTTTGCTAACTCCAGTGGAATCGCAAGGTAATTTCTTATAATTAAGAAATATTACTTACCACATATAGGTCCTACCGTATTTGAATATGGATAGATTCTCTTCTTCATGAAAGTAAGATAACATTTAATTTGGATGCAGATTTAAGGGTAGTATTATATGCGATTCCATCAAGATTTTTAGCAGATTTTTAATATAAATATTGACAAATTATATATTTAATATGTAATATGTAGTATTCAAAAAAATATATTCATAAAGACTTTCTAATACAAGTGAACAAATTATATCAAAATTCGTGAATGTTAATTAGAAACCCATATGTTTTTAACTAAATTTATATATATATATATATATATATATTTGTATAATTAAAGATGAACTAGTTAATATAATAAGATTATCAAGTATTGGAAAGAAAAGTGTAAAACAAAAGCAGCATCAACTTGAAAATTAACAAAAAAAAATGGAAGCTAATATATAAAAATCAAAACAAGTTTTATTCCATTGGGTGTGTGTGTATATATATAATTAAAATCAAAAGTGCTGCAATTACAGTATATATGGATGCTCAATAAGCATAGACACTAACAGCAAGATAAGCTCTTGCCAAGAAAAGAAGAACTTTGCAGAAGAGCTTCCACATATTTTTGCTGAATATTGATTTCATGCCCACGCTGATACTGCTCGCTCGCTTGCTTTGTTTATGAATGAATTGTTCATCCATCTCTTCTTATATTTATATTTATATATAGGGTATGCTAATGCCCTTTAATTAATGAATGATTAATGATAATTAATCTATAATAACACTGGATTACTGCTTTGAAGTTCTAAAAATTCTTGAAATTTTAAGGGATTCATATTCATGAATTCATGCATTGTTTCTGTTCAATTTCTTATGTATCATAGGGCTGTTTTCTTGATTAGCTTTAAATTTTAGAAGTGAGTAAAATAATCAATATGGGAAAATAAAATAATAATTAGTCTAAAATCTTGTTTTTAAAATTACTAAAAGTAAAAAATAATTTCAGTTAATTTTTAAAAAAGAAATAATAGTTTTATTTTTAAAGTTTATTCTTACATACAAATGAAATAAATATATTTCTTTTCTACTTTTTAAAAATAAAAATTTAAAACTAAAACCAAATAGATTTCAAGAGACATTCATGCATCCTGCATCCATCCATGAAAGTATTATAAATTCCAAATAAAAGACAACTAAAGGTCGTGTGTGTTCACATACAAGAAAATTCATGCTACAAATTAATATTATTAATGATATAAGGATCAAAATTCTTTTATGATATTAATTTTAATATTTCTTTTAATTTTCTAGTGATATTCATGCATGCATAGTATTGATTCATTGATATTGATATATTACTTATTAGTTATTATGAGTTTTATTATTAGATAATTGAGAAAAAAATTAAAATAAAACTTTATAATTTTACTAAATAATCCCACGAAAGCAATATATAGGTAAAGTTTTTTATAGTAATATTATGTATATAATTTTTTATACAAATAAATGTGATAATATTATGTTTATTATCATCTTTTTTGTAATTTTACAAGAGTTACAAAAAAAAAAGAAACGAAATGTTTCAAATGTACCTAAAAATTCTTACTCATATCAAATCATTTGTATCTATATGTATTAGGATCTCGATTTATAAATCTCTCCGTTCAAGAAATAAAAAAAAAAATAGAATTGAACCATTTCTTCTAACTCTTTTTCAAATTCGATAAATGTCACATTTGGTTGTGAATTCTAATGTAGCATATAAAGGCATATTTTTGCATGGCTCAATCAATAGTTCGAGTCACACACTCCCATAATCCATTTTATCTTCGGAGAATTCCCTTCAACTATTCATTCATGTCAAATAAATAATACACTATTATGGAGTTGAGGGATATTTATAAATACATGTCTTATTCTTTAGCAATAATCCATATTTGCAGCAATGAAATATTATTGTTCCTCCCCCAAGCAAAAAGATAAAGGATTGATTACAAATTACTATGATCTATATCTTTTTTTTATTTTATAAAGGACTAGAAATACCTTGCTTACGTATCATTAGGAGGTTGATCATATATTTCATTATAATTCTGACTCAAGATATAGGTGAGCAATAAGTCGTTCTATTCGAATATCGTTAAAACGCTTATTTTCATGTTGATTATTCTCATGTCTTCAACCGATGGAAAACCATAAGAAATATATAATAACAATATAATATTAAAAGATCTATTTATATAAATAGAATAAGCAGTGAATTTTTAAAATTTTTTACTTAAATAATAAAAAAAATTACAAAAAGTAAGAGGGGTATTTCGATCATTTTACAAACTTCGTAACTACCCATTTTAACCAACTTTAAATGCCAACTGTACAAACAATCGCGTTCGTCCACGTGTCAAAATCTGAACAGTCAGAACCTTTACCGCCAAAACCAGCCTTCATCGTGTATTAACAAACAGTTCACGCCAGTTGTTCCTTCAGGAAAAACAGAATCGCCCTGAAATCTTCATCAATGGCGGCAAAACTTCTCATCACTCTGATCCTGCTCTCTCTCCTCTACCTCTCTTTCGCCTCGCCGATCCTCCACGCAGTCGACATCCTCTCTAATTCCGGCTTCCTTTCAATGTCTCTCACTCTCCAACTCGTCTCAAAAACCTTCGCCCCACACTCATGTCTCACGATCTTCTCTCCTTCCGATTCCGCCTTCGCTTCCTCCGGTCAACTCTCTCTTTCCCTCCTCAAGTTCCACTTCTCTCCTGTCGCTTATCCTTTTCTTTCCCTCCAATCCCTCCCTTCCAACTCCAGGATTCCAACTTTTTTTCCCAATCACTCCCTCGTTGTCACCTCTTTGCCGTCCGATTGTAACGTCTCACTTAACGGTGTCAAGATTAGTAGTAATCCAATATACGATGACGGGTCGTTGATAATTTTTGGAATTGACGAATTTTTCAATCCGGGTTATCGCGCTTCCGGTTCGTTCAAGACTCATAACCTAAATTTTCCATGTGGGTCGTTCAATGAAACAACGAGTGCGTTTAATGAAGCCAAGGGAGTTTTGAGATCAAAAGGTCACTCTTTTATGGCTGCGTTTCTTGAATTGCAGTTGTTAGGGTTTAAGGGCAAGAGTGGGACAAGTGAATTGACTGTGTTTGCTCCGAATGATCGTGTAATGATGGATTATGTCGGGAATGTGAGTGATTACTCGACATTGTTTCTCAGGCACGTTTTGCCTTGCAAGATTTCATGGAATGATTTGGTTGGTTTTGATGATAAGGGGGTTGTGTTGAAGACTTTCTTGGATGGATTTAAGATTAATGTGACAAAATCCGATGACGTTTTGATGCTCAATGGAGTTGAGATTGGCTCTCCGGATTTGTATTACAGTGACTGGCTTGTTGTTCACGGCATTCGTGAGATTCTTGCTGCGCCGGAGAGGTCGAAAGAAGTGGCAGAATCTTCTGATGAGAATGAGAGTAAGAGTGAAGAGATTGCTACTCACCATGGTGAATTTTGAAGGGTATTTTTAGTCATCAGTTCTATGATTAGATTGGAGTATTGGTGTTTGAAATCTTTGATCTCTTGTAGACTGAATTCTTCTATTTGACACATCTGATGTAAATGTTAGTGAGAAACAGAGAATCCTTTATAAAAACCACTTCATTTGGTTATTTTCATGTGATTTATTTCCATAAGATTGTTTACCATTACTAATTCTTTCATTAATAGCACAAAATGAGTTTATCATGAACAGATTAATAAATACCAATAATGTTCACATTCTGTATGTCAGAATGCTTAAACAAATATAATTGCAGTGCCAGCCAACCAGTTTATGTTAAATGATGATAATCAGATTTCTGTTCCCTGTTTCTGAATCAAGATGACCACAATTTTTATGCATATATCACAAACTTGTGTTTCAGGGGCTAAAGGATTGTAACTGACAAGCAGCAAGTAGCACCAAGAAAGAGCAAAGATCAACCAAAAATCAAATATGCTTTCACTATACACAAGTAACAAAGTACACTCGTAGTAATGGCTATTTGCCTCCAACTCAAAATGGAGCTTCGCCCCACTTTGGTCTCAGACATGAACCTATCCTTTGTATTAATTTCTACTATGAGACCTAGACTTCACTTGAAGTAGGATTGCTTGATGATACATGATTATTGCTACTATTATTAACACTGTTATTCTGACTCCTACTTATGCATTTTATCGGTAAAGGTAGTTTGGCAAACACTTCCTCCCTTTGGGGGCGGTTTGCATAGAGTATCCAAAGGAGGAGACAAAGCAAGACTCCTGCCGAGATCAAACCCAATCCTGCATTTACAATTTTGAGATAATGTTCCAATGGAGGGCAGTAATTTGAGGTAATGTTTTGGAATGTGTCCCGCACAAAATTGCAATCTTGGAGGCTTAGTAATGGTGGAGTATAATGCTGAAGAGCATATATCTCCTTCACTGCTGAAACTAACTCCTTGTAGAAATACAGGGTAACCCTTCCCACAGAAGTGCACACTCCAGCTGCCGATACCTTACAAGTGTAGTTCTGCCAAACCTGACAATAATCATGAATAAATAGAATAGAGTTGATTACAACTGTCTTCCATTAGCAGAAAAGTAAATTATAAAGTAACCTTCTATTATGACCAAAATGTTCAAAGTTTACCTCAGAAGCATTTCCTATAGACACTTCATAAGACCCACACTGGCGGTCTTGCAGCTGAGAATCGAATGGGTAGCATAGGGGAGGCATCACAGGACCAGACTGATTGTAATAATAAGGATAATCCTGAGATGGATTTCCGTTGGCAATGTTGTAAATGAATTGGTTGACGACATTTACAATGTCAGTGATGACTTGTTTACTCTGGATCAGGGTTTGGTTTGTCGTCTTCTGGTCAACACATGGAAGGATGTTGCTGAGAGCAGTCTCTGCGTGAGGATTATCTACCCATTCCTCCATGGCCATACACGTGTCTGAGATCGCACTATAATATTCATATTCAGTCAGGTATTGGGATTTATTGGGTTTATACCATTCCTGGATTCTAAAGAACAAAAAGTCTTGCATAACAAAAACTGCACAGTTTCTGGTTGTCACATAAAAATGACAAAATCTTTGCGAAAAATACAGAAAGTAGAAATTTATCAACTACTGCATGTAAATGAAATTCAGCTAGAGGGTACTTCATACCATACTAGTTTTTCATTTCATATACGCAAATGTAGTAGAAAAAGACAATAGAGATGTATCAATCTTCCATTCAATATTTTACCTGTTTAGAATAACGAATACTCCACATAGAATGAATGTAATTGCCACTAGTAACCATCCACTCACAATGAATCTGCAATAATATGCCGGTAACATCAGGTAGAGATATGGAAATCATCTGGCAAATGGAAAATTCTATTACTGGTTGATATAGAATATTATTATAGCAAAAAAAAAAAACCTTACATATGAATAGAATGCTTATGCCCAAGGATAGACAGGACTGCAAGAAAACATTACAATTAGTTTCAAACAGGCATTGATCAAAGTAGACGAGAAAGTTAATTACATTTAATCAATCAAGTAAGATTTAAAAATGTTACGTACAAAGACCAATGATAGACAGAAGAAGCATCAATGCTGCCACAGTGATCAATGCAAACCTCCTGCAACAACAAATATAAAACTGACCAATTAGCATCATGATTATCAATCAATAAAGATCCCAATTAAGAAGTATATTATCAAGGTTTTAGAAAATACATACACTGCATTGAATACTTTTTTTATTTCAGCAGAATTTTCACTTGTCTTCTCTGCCAGAGTATCTGCAGCAGTACTAAGATCGACATTTAACTTATCAATGTCGTCCATGACATTGGAAGGAAGGAAAACCTGGGCGACACTAATACTCTTTGCAAGGGACAAATACTCTGTGACATTTCTCAGGGTTTGTACAGTATAGTCTGATTGGTTTACAACATATTTCAGAGTATGCAAAACTTCACCATGAAAATCATCCTGCCCAACAGAAAGAAGAATACATCCAATCCTGCATGATGGGCATGAAAATTCTTCTCAGGTTATATATCAAATGATCACTTAACATGGAAAATTCACATCTGAACGACTATAAAACATTAGAAATCCATTGGCAAGGCTTGTGATGCAAGAAGCTAAAATTGGAGTTGAGATGATTACGCTGCAACACAGGTGAACAATATAAGCAAGATTAAGCAAATCCTTTGTGAGCGGGCAGATCCTTTGCCTTTCATGTTTATTCTCCACCCACAGCAATGATGTACCACAAGAACCAAGCCAAATAAAACAAACCAGACAACAGCCAGTATGAAAGCAGCAGCACCAGTAAATCCGACAGACTGCACGCACAAGGGTCAAAACGCTTAGTCTAGTTACATGTCAACATATTACACATTCTAGATCTCAATGAAGTGATCGCCAAGTAAATTCTCATACCCATTTGGAAGCTAGAAACAACAGATCAAGCAACTCAATGAAAATAAATCTCATAGTTACCACAACGCATAAATGTGACATTTCTCTAGCAATCACATAATAACAGATCAATCAAGTAAATACTGCAGTCTAAGACAAAAAAAAAATACAGGACTTACAGCCCAATAATGCTTGTTGGTGATATCCCAGCCGCCACGATAACGCCTGAAATGGTTAAGAATGTCTGGCCTTTTAGTCCTGGTTGCCGCCAACAGGAGAGGCACCGCTTTTGCTGGCCCCGGCGCTTCTGCTTCCTCATAGTCGTAAATCTCATTTTTCCAGGGTCCCAAATTATGTGTTCCTCCTGCATATACAGCAACATAATATATTAACGGATTGCAACAAAATTTAACTAAAGTATAATTATGCGATAATATGATAAACTAATCACACATAGACCAAAAAAGTAAAAAGAAAATGAAAAAAAGAGTTTTTAATTTATTTTTGGGATAAAGTTAAACAAACATAATTGTTAAAAAAAAATAGAGAGAGAGAGAGAGAGAGAGAGAGAGAGAATTTTCCTTTTTACAAGAAGCAAAGACCGATAATCAAGTGTGCCCAATACAACTGATCAGCTGAATGCAGCTAAAATTCACATTTCTTACACCATAGACAGCATAAATCCCTATATTAACAAAATCATTTCCCTGTACCTCCCTCATTTTTCACAGCAACCAAACAAAACCAAACTTACAAAATCCAACACATTACTAAAATCAAACAAAAAACCCATATACCAAACATCAATATAAAAGATTCAATTCACGAAACAAGTTGAGTACGAACCTAAAATGAACTTGAGAGCATCTTTGGAAGACCTATCTTGAGAAAAAGCTGAAATTGAGCTCAAAGAAACCAGAAGAAGAGCAAGAACCAAAAATGAAGACTTTCCAGCCAAGAAGATCATCTTCACTTGCCACTCTTCTCAGCGATAAAAGCAAAAGCAAAAGAAATTCTTCTCACCGCAGAGACCCCCCAAAATGAAGACGCTCCATTTCAAGATTTGGTCTTTTACTCAGTAACCAAATCTAGAGAGCCCGGAAAAACAAGAAAATCAGGGAGCATTTAATGGGGGGATTTTTATCAGCTAAAACAGAAAAAACAAAGATGGAGAGTCACATGAGGAAGAGGTAACTAAAAACGCGGGTGTGATTATTGAGTGAGTTAAGCTAAACGAAAAGCATAAGCATGAGCACATGCAAATGCAGAAGCACTTACTCTGCTTCTTATAAGAATGATTTCATTTTTCATTTTTTTGTCTTTTATTGCTTTTGCTTTTTCTCTCTCCTTTTACTTTACTGTTCGGTCGAAATTACCCTCGTTGAGTAGGTAAATTTACTTTATACATAATAACACCTAGATCCTCAATGCCTTACACTTTTACAAATATGGATATCATTTTCGTACTTCGTTTGGAATTATGATACTTCTATTATATTTTGAACGTAAACTTAAAATATTAATTAAAAATTATAATTTTTAATATATTAACTCATTTTTTATTAATATTTATTATCTATACTTTTCATCTCACATCAACAATTATAACTCTAAAATTATAATATTTCAATACTAAACTAAATTTTAGTATCAAATTTTCATCATCATAATACAAGTATTAGCTTGAAATTATTGTACTCTTATTTTTTTTATTAGAGTATAACAATTAAATATTTAATAAAATCGGATTTGTTTTAATTATAAATTTTTATTAATCCCACATACTTAATTATTTATGTGTAGAAATTTTATTTATAATAATTTAATTTAGTAAAATAATATAAAAAGAATCTAATAATTAGTTTAAAATTGTAATGCTTTTATAAATTATAGTAATTAAAATATTTAGTAAATATCTACTTATTTAGTAATTAATATATATTATTTTTCATAAATTTATATTTAATGACTAATAAATTTATTTCATAACATAATAATATATATAACTTGAAAATAAAAAGTATATTGGTGAAAGTTTTTTGATATATTTGAGTATAACAATGTTTATAAAAATATAAAAAGTAGGGTTCCTAATGATATTATCCGTTACATTACTTCCCCTTGTAGGTGAGGTATTATGTAAGGGCATAATAGGGAAAGAGCATAAAAGCTGTTTGGGACTAAATCCCAGGTGAATGGGAACAGAACAGAAGTGCGAAGGCTCTTTAAGCGGCGAGTTGGTTTACGTAAAATCTTTACTTCGTTAAGCGGATTACGGAAATTATGATCCTGTGTGTTGAGGTGCACCGTAAGCATCATCAACTTCCCTTTCTTGACCGAATGAAATTTGTTAAGCTAAATTAATCAGTTTTCGTTGCGGCGTGGGACCCTTCAAGAAGATCTTTTTCTCTTGATGTGATTTATCGCAGGTTCTGATGTGATCTGGACTGTTTGTTTCTTGTCAGTGCTGATGTGTATACGTGTATCCTGGTTAGCGAGAATGCGTACGATGAAAATAAGATTTATTTAATAAATTTTTCTAAAAAAAAAATTAAAAAATGATATAAATCCGAAATAATTGCCGATATCATTTATATTTAGAATGTAATTTCAATTTATAGAATTTTATCAATTAAAATATCAGAATCTCGATCAATATTTTTATTGAGTACAGCGAAATTCATTTAATAAATTTTTTTATTTAAAATATGTTGAAAATTACGTAAAAATTTCTATTATTTTGAGAATTATACAAAAGTTTATGTTATTTTCTTATATTTATTATAGAACCATAAAAAAATGGGTATTAGAAATAAATAATTTATTTAATATAACTGAATATTTTTTATTTTAATAAAATTAAAAAAATATTTAATTTTAATTTTTTATATATTTTAAGATAATAAATTATTATCGTGTGAAATATTAAGTGAAACTGTGAGATAATTGATATATCACAATATTTATATATTTATTTAATAAAAAATTATTATTTATAAGAAATTGATTTATTATAGAATTGAAAAAGTTTTAATAAAAATACACGTATGATGTGAAATATCGTCATATGATCGAAATAAATTATAATAAATTATAATACTAGTTATAAATGATAAAAAAATATATATAAAACATATGACATGATATTATAAAAAAAGTTGATTTTGTCAAAATTATGGTACTTTAAAAAATTACTTTATTTATTACATCTTTTTCGAAAAATAAAAACAATAGTCGTGAAAGTATTTTTTAAAAGATATAAATTAAAAAAATTATAAATAAATAAATAAACACTTAATATTAATATATAAACAAAATTTTACTAAAAATAATTTAGGAAAAAAGTGATGATGGAGTATAGAATAAAATAATATGAGGTCGTATCACTGTATCTTAGTCTTATAAAAGGCAGTGTGAAAAGTTTTGGGATCAGTAGCCACGTGACAATCGACATGCAGGGCCTACCTACGACCGAAAATCATAAATGGTGGGGGCCACGCCGAAGCAATGAATCGTGTGCGCCATCGGATCTAGTGATCTCCACCAAACCCGCGTGTCCGCATCATCGGTGATGGACATTCAGCTACCCTTTTTTCGTGGAGCGGCAGCCGTAAATTTTGGCGACTGTCAATCAATGCGGGCGGTCCGATCTCATTCAATTTAATTAATTAATTAAATTAAATTAATTAAACCATGTGTGTATGACACTTTGCTTGTTGAAGAAGAAGAAATTAAATTACTATTCATAATTTTTTTTTATTTTTCATGTAATATTATAGCGAGATTAAAATTTCTATACAATTTAAAGTATTGCAAAACTTATGGTGAGTGATCATTTTTTCTAAAAAAATTGTTTGAAAATAATTTCATACGAAATTATTAATACATCTATTTAAAATATTTCTTTTTAAATAAAAATTAATTGCCCCATTTTTAAATACCATATCCATATGATTAATACAATAACTAACCTTCCAAATGTATTCGATATTTAAATTATAAGATATGTATGAATTTGCAGCAAAAGGTACAAAAACATTTTGAAATAGAAAATAGTTGGAATACTTCAAATAAATTATGCATTTAAGTATAGATTTAAAAGTGCTTCTTACTAGGAGCTTGTTTGGCAATACTAAATATACTTCTTTAAAAAGCACTTCCAAAGAAAGTATGTATTACAAGTGCTTTTGCTGCCCTAAATTTACTCTAAATAATTAAACAAAAAGCAAGAGAAGTCACAATCTTTTTCCAAGCCCTAAAAATACCAAAACGTACGTCATTGTGTATTCTTGGCTTGCCCGTTTTAAATGGAGTGGTTTTAAGGTCTCCATCAAATTGGATGGGAATATAAATTCAATTCTTTAGAGTAAATATTAAATCATGTCGTTTTAGTCACTTTCTTTCGGCGAAAATAACCAAAACGCAAGACAAATTAAGTAGGCAGAAATTATTGAAAATTAATTGATTAATTAATTAGGATGACTCATGCGTTTATTTGCACTATATTATTAGGTCAATTTTTGAATGATTATGCTTGACGTTAATGTTGATAATATATCTATCTACTTTTGGTATCAAGAATTTAATAAAAAATAAAGAAAATAATTATAATACTATTTTATCAAGTTTAACAATATGATTGATTTGACTTAATTATACACTTGTAATAAAATAAGAGAAATTGATAATATAATACAAAAATTATAAAAAATTACACTAAATCATATTAAAATTGATAATATTAAAGGTTATGCTAAGACTATATTATTTATTTATTTATTTATTAAATGGTCATCTTATACTCTAAATAGGCCTAATAAATTATGTATCTTTACCTAATTTATATGTTTATATTTAAATGAAATGTTAATATAAATTTATAGAACGAGGATAATATGTATTAATTACTAAAAATGAAAAAGAAACAAATGGATTTGATTCATTTGAATGAGACAACTCATGCTTGATCTTGGTTACTATATTTTTAATTTTGAAAGTGATTTGGATTTCTAATTATTTGTTTATTGGGGGGATTAATTTATTAAATGTTATGTTGTTCCATGTGTATGCACATGAGAAATTGAAAGAAAATCGTTTATTTTGTGTTCTAAGCCATCTGTCTAATGTGATTTAAGACTTCATCCATGTGTTTGTGAAGTGTAGATATTGATTTATTTAATATTATTTTATATATTTTATAATATTAAAATATAATACAATTCTATAATTGTAGTTACATTTTTTTAAGATTTTGAATTACATTTTTAAAACATTTTTAAAAATTAAAATATAAAAATTTTGAATTATATTTTACAATTTTCTTAAAAGATGAAAACATAATGCATGAACAATAATATTGTGGTATAAAATGAAAATCTTAAATAATGTGTCACTCGATTATCACATATTAGATAATTGTTGAGTTTATATTATAATTAAAATGATAATTATATAATATAATATTAATTAATAAATATATAAAATATCAAATGTTATATAATTTAAATTACAAGGTGAAATGAGACCCATTAATTTGAGGTTGGCAAAGAATCATAGAGAGAGAAAGTTGCTAGAGTTGGGGCCAAAAAAATTTAATGAAATGTGTGACAATTAAAGCTAGATAGATAGATAGATAGATATATAATTGATGAATTTGTGGGCATCATTTTTATCAATCAATATATTGTTGCCCTATTCCTCAATGAATTTATGGGTGCTTTCTTCTATGTAGCTTGGGACCATCTTATTCCTCCATGAATTTATGTCATCTACAAAGTTGGTGGTAAATATAAATATATCCTTTAATCCCACAATTTTTTTTAATTAATATGTTAAATATTTATATTTTATACATAAAATAGATTTTTTTTTATACTTGGACTTCTGTAATATTAAAAACTGAGCAATTTATTCCCTTTTAAGTTATAGATTATTTCTAAAATTTGATTCATTAAGTTCATCTTTTTAGTGTTATATTCATGTTTTACTTAACAAATTATATATAAAATAGTTTTTTAAAATTAAGTAATATTCTCTAATAGTAATGAAACAAGTATGCAAGTGGAATCCTTTATCCAAATTGATTTCAAGGTGTGAAATGAACTTGAAATCACTCTTTACTAGATTTTGATTAACTAAGGATATTCCATTACAAGAAAGCAAAAAGATTATATTAAAATTTAAATTATAACACAATTAATTCAAGATTCTTGATTATACTTTCTAATTCTCTAATTGCTTTTGGGATTTGATGTATTTAATTGGATTGATTACAATAAAAAATGAATTTTTTTAATTATTAAAAGCTATTCTTTCCTTATGGATGCATGCGAAAATTCCTTTTGACCTTTTGACTGCAAGTGACAAAAAGAACCTAGAGCCCACTAGGAGAAAAAGTATAAGTTAAAAAATAATAAAAATTAAAAAGTTTCAAAAGCACTTCCTCTTATCGTTTTCCCCAACTTTCATGATTCTATGAACTGCTTTCTGTATACCATTTCTATAAATTAAAAGTGGAGTACATCAATAAGCACTTTTTATAATTATAATTATTTCCCATAACCATGTCTAAGGGAAAAAAAAATACATATATCAAAACTTTAATAATTACTAAATCCCATCTATGAGATCCCTATGATTACATAAGTAATAAGCAAAATGAAAAAAATAAATAAATTACCCCTAATTCACGCTATTATCTTACCAAAAACTAAAGTTTTTATAATTAAAATGAAACATTTATATTTTGGTACACCAATTTCATTAGAAGTGTGATCAATTTTTCTCATCTATGAATAATTATTACTCCATAGAAAAGGGAAAAAAAATTGTTCCTTCCTTCTTCAATTAAGCGTAATTTGAGGGTTTTGGTGACTTTTTGTTTAGCTTTATTGCACCATTATCGGTTGGCACGCCTACCCCTTTCTCATGTTCATAATATTATAATAATAATTATTATTATTGCACCATCACAATGGTTTCGTTTACGTCTATCGCTGTATTGATGGGTTATGAAAAAACCAAGTATGAACATTGGGCCCAACACCCCAACAAAATTAGTGGTTCTCAGCCCAAACTCATCCCTAGTGGGCTTTCCAGAATGATGCAGGACTAAATTAATGTGAATAGGCCTGCAATGTGAAATATACTGTGGGAAGGCAGGCAGTTTCAGAAAAGATATCATACAGAGAAAGAGTTTGATGTTTTTATTTTCAAATGATAAAATCTCCAGAAATTCCAACCAGAGAGAGAGAGAGAAACAAAACTATGTTGTTGAGAGTGCTTGAGATGTTATGAAACCGAAGATTAAAGCAGCACGGCTCCTGGAAAAAACTGGCCGATCATTTGCTGCTAGAAGAAAGATACCATAAGGTGAGAAATAACATATTTCAATTCCTGCAAACTGGCTAAAAGTTTTCGAATCGTAACCATTCTCTCTCTTTTACAGCATGCACAAAATTGCCAGTCCCGACTGACCTCATATCTTCAAAAACAAAGAAGACAAAATAGGAATGTATTTGGAGTAAATTCTTGGCAGACAGAGTAATAAATCAATCATTTGTAAGTAAAACTGGTACATATGCGTCTGATTCAGATGGTAGCATTTAATCACTGTTGGACAGCAAGTTGATCTTCAAAATGATCTTAGCCAGCATTGCTGTAAGCAATTTTAACTTGCACAAATATAGCCTAGAGCAAGAGAAAGAGCGACCTAAAATCACAGTACTCTATTCAGTGAGGCATCAATTAAAAGCTAGCTTGCCTTGTCGGGAATCAAGAGGAGGGAGGTGAACTGCTTCCAACTGCAGCCACATAAACTTGTTTAACAGTAAGAACTATGGCAACAGGCAAGCTCTGGCTGTTTCAAGGCTAAACAGTACTGTTGCAGTTGAGTGGCATCTGCACAGCCTGCTGTGCTGGCCATAGAGTCTGTTAATTGGAACCGCCTGAGTTCTAAAGGATTTCTCATAAGAACCAAATATTCGGCAAATTCTAGAAAGATAGAAATCTTCAGTGGTTTATTGAGGAAACGACGCTATATTAGCCTTCACAAAATTCACTATGATATATAGCATGCAATTGCAACTTGAGTCTCAGAGACTCAATATGATTACAAGCTAGCTAATATTCAAGATAGAAGCAGATAAAATAATATTAAATCCCCTCAATATATTCCGAGGCTGACTTAACTGACATAAATAATGCGTACAAACAAGTTTGGGAGTTCTTTCCTCAGCAAAATGACTTCCAGCCATGGAAAACAGAACCTTTCCTCAGCAATTCAGTTTGCAGAATTAGCATCTATGAAACACAGATTAAGCAAAACAAAAAACCAAAACATTGAGATCACACCCCCAAGCTAACAACTAAAACCACACCCTGCAATTAGATGGTATGTATCTATTTCACAAAATCATCTCCAATCAGATTCCTAAACCAAAGTTTGATTGTGCCACAGAACAAGACTTTAGGCTCAGGATGCCAAACATAAGCAGTAGTAATTGCAGATTTGTTAAGTTCTCAACGAGCGATTCAAACAAATAAATTAGAAGAACAGTGAGTAATAATCTGACCAAGTCAATTCCAATGAGTTTTATAATTATAGCATGAAACAACTATTGAAAAGAACATGACAACTGAGATACAACCATTTCTTTGCCTCATCCTTCAGTTGTCCACATAATCACCTAAATTCCCCCTAATCTTTGTCGCAACAAAACCTGGAATTACCCTAAAATCCCTGTTCTATAACAATGACAATGTGCCCAAATTTGACTTGGGAATTCAGCTTAAAATGTTAAATACTAACTCCTACACATAACAATATTAATCAAAACACCCATCTTGAAAACTACTACTTATGCTTGATTGTAACCCCGAGCTCCCCTGCGACAATCACAGTAGTAGCCATATCAAGAAACATTCCATGCTCCACAACACCAGCAAGCCTCAAAATATTGTCGCTGGCAACTTTTAAATCCCCAATATCTTTCTTGAAATACAAGTCAATTATATAATTCCCATTATCAGTAACAAAAGGCTGCCGCTCCCCGGCTGTTCTCAGCTTAGCAACGCACCCGCAATCTTCAAACAAATCCTGTAACCTCTTCGCAGTAAACTTCCAACAAAATGGAACGACTTCGACCGGCATAGCCAGCCCGCTCCCGCCCAAATGACTCACCAATTTCGACTCGTCAACAATCACCACAAACTTTTTACAAACACCTTCCACCATTTTCTCCCTCAGCAAAGACCCGCCTCGCCCCTTCACCAAATTCATGTACGGATCAACTTCATCCGCACCGTCGATTGCCAAATCGATAACGGGACACGAATCAAGATCTGACAGAGGGATACCCAGCGAAACAGCTTGTTCGTGAGTCTTCTTCGAAGTGGGTATTCCCACAATGTTCTTCAACTTTCCCTGACGCAACAACTCGCCGATTCTATCAACCGCGTGCTTGGCCGTCGACCCAGTACCGAGTCCGAGAACCATACCCGATTCAACGAACTCTACGGCCTTGTACGCGGCGATTTTTTTAAGCTCATCTTGGGTTAAAATCACGGGAGGAGGAGACAAAGAAGACAAGGAAGTCTCCATGGAAGAGGGTTTCTCCGCAGAAATCAAATGGGGAAATGCAACAGCCATTTTTAAAGAAAAGAATGGGAACAAACGAATCGATCTAGAACAAAAAAAGCAAAAGAACAAAAAGAATATATATGTTTCAAAGATTGAATACAACAAGAATTTGTAATTTAGACGCAGATAGGCATGTTGAATTCAATCTTTGAAGGAAGAGAATAAATGAATGATGGAGAAAGCAGGAAGGAGGCTGTAGAGAGGATTGGTATATTGTGGAGGAGAAAGCGTAAAGGGTTATATGGTTTATATAATGGGCGGAAGGAAGTTCGATGGGCGAGGCAAATAAAAAAAGCAAAGGGTGGACTTCATAAAATGACAAAAGGGTTCAAAGATATTGGGGGAATAATATCGATTTTACTTTAATCAATAATGTTATTACATTTCGGTCCCTAATGTTTTATATTCTTATAATTAAAATATAGTTTGTCTATTTGTATGTATCTAGTTCCTGACGTGACTTCTATTGAAATGACCAAATTACCTCATATTATTATATTATTGAGTGTTGATCTCAAGTGTACAAAAAATTTTAAAATTGACTTCGTTTTGTATGAATAGATTGATTCCATTAAACTTTTAATTTATAATAGAACTGAAATAAAAATAGAGTTTTGAACTTTATAAATATATTATAAAATTTGACTATTATAAAATTTATTAATATAATATAAATTATTTTAATTAATATAAAATTCATAATCAAACTAAATTTAGAATAAGTTTGATTCAACATAGAATATTGGTCAATTTTGATTTGTTTTAATACTAGTAACTATCAAGCAAAATAAAAATTGCCCACTTCTAGTTGGCGCTCACAATCTAAAGGGTATTTTGGTTATTTTATTGGGGTCAGGGGCGTAATTGATTCAAATATAAAACTTACATAGCTATTTGTGAAAACTTAAGAATTGTGGACGTTATTATATTTTTAAATTGATTCGCTAATCTAAGAGATTACAGAAGACTCTCTCTCTCTCAACCTCCCTCCCTCGTACGAATTGATTTTCTATGCAGTTGTGTCGTTTTGGCAGTCAATTAATTAATTTAAGTTAAGCGTGAATGTTGGGATATTTTTTATATTATTAAAAAAGAAAATTAAAAGGATTTTAGATTCATTCTAAACAATATTTTGACTGTCAGGAAAATGGACATTATATGTCAAATTTTAGTCTCCGTAATTCGGTCTAAAAACGCAATTCTAAATAAAATTTACTGTTACGTAAAAAAATAAAAAAGTTACTAACTTACCATTTTTATCTTCTTTTTTATAAAATATTTTTTTAGTTGTTAAAAAGGTTTTGTTGCAACCAAATTAAAACTACTAAAATGGAATAACAGTATATATATTGTAACATAACAACTCTATTCTTGTGGTAAAAATAAAAAGTATTTAAACTATTAAAAACAACTACTTTTTTCTTGAATTATATTTTTAGTAAAATTTTATTTTAGTTAAAGACAAAACAAGCTGTTGCAATGCTGTGGGACGGTAAGTCAAGTTGTTGTCTGAAAGCGGAAGCTACTTCTACAGCTTCTTCTGCTTTTGCTTGTTGGACGGTTTCGAAGCGCTTTCCCGGGAAGCACACAACATGCACGCGGTCCATCGAAATTGGGCATCTTCAAATTGTTCTTGTTATGATGTTATCCCTTTCGTCCACCCGATCAAAGATTTTCCACCGATTTTTTTCTCGGATTTCTGTTCGTCAAAATTCTCATACTCTTTTATTATTTGAATTTTAAAATAATTTTGATGTTGCAATAGGGACAATCCATACATAACAAAATCACACCTAGACTATTCTAGGATTCTTAAATTATGCCTCTTATTACATTAGCACATAGTTTAATTCGATATCTTGGACATTACTCAAACGACATTGATAAGAAAACAAAAAAAAATTGAGAAAAATATATAATGTCTTAAATTGTAGGAATCCCAAAAAGATAATTACTCGAGCACATACATATAATTATCAAAAGTGATATATATATATATAGGACATGTTTAATGTACCTTTTTTTTACATAAAATTTTATATCAAATATAAGTCTGTTAAATTTAGACACATTTAACGGTTGATAATTGCATATGACTATGTATTTAATACTATAATTAATGCATCCATAATTAATGCATTGTTAGATACAATCTCAACAGTTAGATGTTTTAGATCCTAATGGCCTATATTTTGAATGTAAGATTTTGTGTAAAAAAAATGGCTATTATCCTGCCCCTATATATATATATATATATATATTTAGAATATATTTTTAAAGTTTAAACTTCTTAAATTTTAATATGTTGATATTTTAGTGATCAAGAATCTTAATTCTAGATTAAGCTGGTGTCGACAATTAATGTGTATCATCAACCATTCATTTATTTAGCAATGTTGTTATATCATAATTATAAAATTTAAAATATACTCTAAATTTATAAAATATCAACATAATAATATTACCCATCATAAGGTAAGTGTTGTGATCCATTAGCATAGGATTCTGTACAGGACCAGTAAAATAAATATAGCTTTCAACGAATAATTTTTTTATACTTAAGACAATTTAAAAAAAATACCAAAAACTGAATTTTTAAATAGTTTAGGCATTGAAATTATATCAATTTTAGTAATTTATATTAAAAAATTAGTGAGTTGAAGCATGAAGTGAAAGATTGGAGTACATGATATACAATTGACACGAGAGTCTCTTTCTGGCTTGTCGTTTTTGAAGAAGGTTGGGGGGCAATATGAACAGAATCCAAAATATTAGATTCGTTAATTAATTAAGTAATCTAATAATCATGACGAGACAAAGCAGCGTGAAGGTTGCTGCCCTTATTACGATTCTCCGCATATTCCAAATCAACCGGCGTCGTTTCACCGTTCTTAAACAGTATATTTGGTAGATTTCTTGCTGTCTACGAAGATATTGAGGCACATATTATTATTTATTATTATATTCGTATTTAGTGGCACATGTTTTGCAAAGTTCTATGATTACACGTAATAAATTATTCGTGGAGTAAAAAAATTATTTACTTATTAAAATAAAAAATTAATACTGAAATAATAAAAAAGAAAGTTTAGGGGCTATGGAGGAAAAGAGTTTATAAAAAGATGCTAATTCACGAAGGAAGCTATGATTTCGTCTAGGTGGTATTTATTTATTTATTTAATTATTATTTTAACATTGAGACTAAATGTGAGACGTCCAAAGTGCAAACTCAGTCCCATTATAATGTATATGTATATAAAGAATAGAAGGGAATCTAATCTTCTTGGGAAAGTGAAATTGTGTAATGGTATGTGGATTGGACATAAAACAAGTAGGTCACATGTGTGGACCATGACTTTTACATTTCCAACATTATTACATAATATGTAATGAATATGACATTATTCTGGTCAGATTTCTGGACCCATAAAATCAGAAACATATATATGCTTGTCTTAGACGTCACCAACCCAATTAACAAGTTTTAGAGGTTCTATTATAACTTTAATATAATAAAATAATAAAAGAGGGCTAGATTTAATTTAGTAAATTCTTAAAAAAAAAAGGAAAAAGGAAACAGTGGGGTGCTTGTTAAGGTTTGACCATTTTAATTGGAAGACAATTCAAAGGATGAACTAGAGGTGGTAGTCGTCAAGGATTACAAGGAATTAGTTCCACTGGATAAGATTAAGATTAAGAGCTTTTGACTGTGTAAAACGTAGCCCATGTTTTACATGTGTTGTTTTTGGACCACATAAAAAACTGGAACTGACCCATCTAGATTTTGAACAAGATTGGCTTCATATAATCAATGGGCTGCCTTGACCAGGCCTTCTCTTTTCAGTATCAACACAAGAAAGTTGCATTTTCCATGCATTACATTTCAAGAATGTATGTACATATATGCCACATGAGATTGAAGATTCAAAGAAGTTTCTAGTTTTCAACTTTGATATTTCAAATAAATTAAATCTATTGAAGTCGCATGTTCCATGCTTTCCTTTTTTGAAAGAAAGCCATTTCTCTCAAAGCTATATGTAACATCTCTTATTGTCAGTGATTTTGCCTTTAAGTGGGTAATAGGACTTGAATTCTCCTGAATAAATGAATGCGTTTTGAGTTGTGCAGTCTAAGAAAAATCATATTCCTTTCAGACCACACTCTGTTAACCGCATTAGAACTTCCCTCCCAGTTATAAGGTGAACAACTGAACTTTAAGCCATCTACAGAAAAATTGTATTTCTCCTAGCTTTCCCAATGAATCTTCATCAAGCATAAAAAATTATTATGGAACAGAACCTAAAACAATGGACTGGTTGATAGAATAATCTAGTACAAGATTCATGCCATAACTAGTAAGGCAATCATTTCAAAGAGTAACTAATAATCTTAGTGCTAAAGGAGTTATGAGGGCTAAAAACAATGTACATCTTTCACTTCCATCAATACTAAACAAGTTCATCTTATTTAAGAGATACACGCTAAATGGACATGTAGAAAGCAGTAATAAGAATGCGTTTACATGTTAACCAATTAACAAACCTTGAAGCAGCAAGAGATTTGGCAAGCTTCAAACATATGAGAGTAGTTTGAAGTAGACAATAATGTATAACGAAAGGGAAAGAAGGGCGAAGGCATGCTGCCAGAAGAGAAGTGCGGAAGCCTCCTTAACTGCATAACCCCTCAAACTTGCAATTGCTCCCAATAAAATGGCACTCGGAGTTGTGTACTGCAACAGAAGCACAAATCTATACATTGCATCACCTTCGACAAGCAAATGGAGTTTATCAGCCACCTCAACAATCCCGATTCCTATCAAAGGAAGGACCAATAATCTTGCTATTATTACACCAATTATTGTTCGACGCCCGAGGGTGGAATCATTTGGCCCCTCGGCAAGCATGCCGCCGAGAATAAGCATCACAGAAGGAACCATTGCCCCCGCTAATATCTCTAAACTATCGGTGATGAAAGATAATGGAGCATCTTTTCCAAAGACAAAAGTTTTTAGCTGAGGCACAGTCCCGATGATGATAGCTAACAGAGATGCAATTGTTGGGGGTTGAAGTATGTGTTGAATGGGAGTTTGTTCGGCAGCAATTCTTATCCTTCTGACAACTCTGGGTTCAGCCAAACACCTCAGAGACCTTGGACTGCTTGAACTGCCTTCCGCTGAGAGCTCCAGGTCTGGAAAAGTGGTCTGCGAAAAACTTGAGATGCTGTTGAAAATCCTAGCAAGAAAGGGTGTCTTGCAATGTGCAGTTTCCTTCTCCTCAATACCTGGCCATTCAGCCTCCACAAGTAGAGGTCGACTGACATTATTAACTGCCGGTTGCTCTTCCATGATATCCCCTTCCTCGATAACTTCATAATACTCCAATGGAGGCTCCATCATGTGATAAACAAGGGTGTATACAAGAATCACAGCAACCCATTGGGCAAAAGAGACATAAGCCACCCCTCTAGAATGGCAATGTGATCCAAACGGATTATCCTGTGTATGACAAACAGACCCAACAATAGCCAGAGAAAGATTTCCACTGTTTCCAAAGGCAGTCATGATAATGGTGAATCTGTTAAACTCTGGAGGTGGGCGGCATACAATCACCACCAAGCAACCCAGGAAAAAACCAATGATCGTACTTATTAACACATTAACAGGGATAAACCACCAATGTGCCATGTTCTGCAAAGTAATGCTTTCACCCAATTCAGTAAAAATTAGACATGGCAAAAATAGGGCAAAAACAAGCTTGCTCAGCAGCCTAAATGTCGCTCTTGGGACCATTTTTGTCCTCGGGTGTGCAAGAATTAATCCAATAAGCGTGAGCGAGATAAGTTTCATCAGAGGCATAATAGCACTAAGCACATCTTGCTCACTAGTCCTAATACCATTTTGAGACAATTCAACAGTGTGACCAGACATCTTTTCCTTTTCACTTCAAAAGACGCAGATAACACTTAGTTCCTGCAACGTATCTAACAAAGAAAACACAACAAATCAAATCATATCCAACAATATCTAAATCTGAATTTAAGAATTTCAAATTTCAAAAATAAGGGTTTCATATATAACCCAAAAAAATGCAAGAAAAGCCACGAAAAATCAAACAAAACACAATTGGGATTTTACAGATTATTCATAATCATAAAACTACCAATATCCCATCAACAAAATCAGATCTTAAATCAGAATTACGCCAAGATTTTAACAAACTTCAATTATCATTAAAAAAAAAAATCAAATTCAATGCGCATACAGCATACGGGATTCACTGCATACGCAACGCGAGATGCAAAGATTCTCAGCAGACTGCACTGGCAACAAAATTACGCAATATATGAAAAAGCAGAACTCATCGAAACAAAATTCTTGAAGATAAAACAAAAAAAGAACTTACAGAAGAAAAGAGAAGAAGCAAATGGTGATTCGCGTGAAAGCTTTAATCTTTAGAAATTCAATGAGCATACAGCTTACGGAATTCACCGCATACGCAGCGCGAGATGCAAAAATTCTCAGCAGACTCCACTGGCACCAAAATTACGCGATATATGTAAAAGCAGAAATATTCGAAACAAAATTCTTGAAAATTAAAATTACAGAAGAAAATAAAAGAAGCAAACGGTGATCCGCGTGAAAGCTTTAATCTTTAGAAAAGGAGGAGGGAATTGAATTCACGTGAAGCAATGATGTTCATCATCATCGGCAACATTCATATCCAGGGACAATGACAAGTCACAATAATTAGACAAAAAAACGGCTGTAATTATCATGCGGTTGTCTTTATTTTATTTTATTTTTACTTTTGTATTTTGTTGAGTTCCAGATATCTCTTTCTCGAGTCTATTACTGCAAAGGATTTACAATTTCTTTATTTTTTAATAATTTATTTTCGTAAAATTTGAGAAGAATTTTCACAAATTTTGTATTTTTATAAGAATCCTAAACCAAGAGAATTAATTATTTAATTTACAGTTAACCCAAAAAGAAAAGAGAAATGTTAAAATATAACATGTTTGATCCATTAAGTGTTTCTTAATTTTTTTTGTTTGGTTTGGTTCTTGTCGAATGTCTTAAAATTAGAGTTTAGTTTTTCTAAATACAATATATAACTGGAAGGATAATAACAAATAGGTCTCCCAATGCTTTTCATATAATTATTTATTGAAAAATAAAAAATTTAATAATTGTGATGCACAAGTACAATCCCCCATTTATAAATAATTTAAAATAATGACTTAGAAGTAAACAGGACGTACAAGTTTAGGTGTTATTAATAATTAATGATTGAATTACTTAGGAGTTGTTTATAATTGGAATCTCTTATCAACGTTAAATATTAGGTGGTTAGCATATTTTTTTAATTAAGTATAATTTATTGATAATTAATGATGTAATTGAATATGAATAAATTATAATTGGAAATGATAGGTTGTAGGAAAATTCAGGCCATCACATGTGCATAGTGCATTCATCCAAATGGTTTAAAGCCATATATTGTATTATATTATATTTGTGCTTGTCTCAATGTTATTATAATCTTTTGGCATCGCCTTCATTGTTTTGTTTTTAACAATTGATTGCTTCTTATGGGACACCATCTTCACAAGTACATGTATTAAAAAATACAATATCTTGATAATAACATTCAATTCCCTAAACTTTCAAGCTTTTATAAATAAGAATATAATTTTTTAAATAAATATATACCTAATTTTTGTTTAAATATCAAAATTATCTTTTTAATATTAAATTTTAACCCTCGTAATATTACACAGGTAACTTGATCGTAAAAAATATTTTAATTATTTTAATACAAGTTTATATCTGATCATTAGAAATGAATAAATTATAATTTTATTTATGAAGATATATATTAATTTAATTTTTTTTTAGTTGATAAGTGGAGTCAATGCTCTTAGAAAGATTTTTAGGTTTTAATACTAAAAATCTCATCGCATTTGTATTGTATACAGGGATCTCATTTCTTAGAATTCATAATCTTTTGAAAGGGTATTTTCATATATCTTACTTGAATTTGTTAAAATCACACATAAATAAAAAGTATGTTTTAATTAATAGAAGCCTTCTCTGAAAATTAACAACGTTAACATTGACTGTTATTTGCAAAATTAAGATTGACATTTTGCCCTAAACATGTCTTGTAACACTTAACCGCTCATATGTACATACCATTTGGCTGGTGGCTGGTGTTGTAAGATTTATAATTTAGGGTTTTATTTTGTTTGAAATTTTATCTGCTCTAATTTCTACTTTTAATTTTAAATTATATCAATTAAAAACATAAAAGTAAATGTATTTTTTAAATTAGAACTTATAATTTTATATATATATTTATTAAAATATCTATTTTTTTACTTGCAATGTGTAGGTTTAAAATTTTTTATCTAATGGTGTATAATTATTTGCATCTTTTATCCTAAGTTAAAATGAGGACAAATCAAAACTTTCACTCAAAAAGTGAAATACATGGATGAAAAAGTTTTTTTTTTTTTAAATTAGAGGGGAGGTTTCTGTTAATTAATGCATATTTTCTATTTAAATATAATTTTGATAAATTTCAAAAAATGTATGTGAAAATATCTTTTTTTTTACTCATTACAAAGAAATTTGAAAAGTTGTCTTTTTTTATTTGTTTTATTTTTCACGAATACACTCCTTTTAGTATAGACTATTTTGAGTTTTTGAAAATTTTGTATTTTATGTATGTATACATGGTTAAAATGTAATTACTTTTATGAACCACTAATCGCAGCCATGTATTTCGCTACAAATTTTAGATCCACAAGAAAATCTCGTGGTTATTTACAATGTCTATTGTATCCGAAAAGGGTGCAATGAGGGTGTGATTAGAATATTTTGGGATATTTTTAGTAATACCCATTGTATTATGTCTTCTTATGAACCGTAAATGGCCCAACTTTGCAGCATGGATAATGGCCCAATTTAGGTTAACTGAACTTTTGCTCCCCAGCTAAGGCAATGAGAATATCTATCCTCAATTTTAAAGGTGGAGATTTGAATTTCTCAGCTAGTTGTGAGGGTAGATTTCTTCAATTTGAAAATAAAACTTGTGTTTATAACAATACAATAACTTAAAAAAAGTGCAAAACAAATATAATTTATATTAACTTAACCCAACTTAGTCGTTTATTATTATTATTATTATTTTTTAAAAAACCCATCAAACTCATTTAAATTTAAGAGGGAGTTACAATACAAATTTTATATGGTAAGAGTTGAAGTGGGAAAGATTCTCCACTTTCTTATTTATTAGATTAAATGTAATAACTAAAAATATATATTTTTTAAATATGACACATGCATTATATATATAATTTACTAATATTATATTATAAATTTATTGAAAGTAATAAGTTTTAATCGAGTCTAATTTGACATTGTTAAAAAATTAATACCTAATCAAGGTTTTACTACTCTCAACGAAGAGAAAATTTTATTCATATTCAAAAATAATAGACCCCACATATAGTGAGTAGTCCCACATATAACGAGTAATCATGTACGTTGACGACCAGGTTTGAACTTTGAGAATTTTTGTCTTCTGACCACTCGAACTAAGCCTGAGTTATAATTAATAAATAATTTATAGTACCATGTAATAACTATAATACAAAATGACTATTAAATTTACAATCAATAAATAAAGTTAAATGATATTTTAATGATTCAATACTTTTGATTAAATTAAATCAAACTTCAAGCTTAATTTAGTATTGTGGTGAATATATTGTGCTTTGAAACTAAAATTAAAAATGTATTTAAATAAAGCTACTTATTAGTTAGTAGCCTAATGGTTAAAGTGTTTACCTCAAGAGAAGAATTCGGGTCACTACAATAGCACCAAATATATTTTTCTCAGTTGTATTACAACGGCGAGATATCTTCTCCATTAAATTTTCTAACTTTTAATGTTAAGTACAAGGATATACATTACACACGAATGCACTATAAAATAATCCTTGTAAAGTAGACAAAACTGCAGAGAAGTAAACCTGTGAAGAAAAGCAAAGCTCTAACGTGGTGAAATGACAATACATGATAGACTTGATAGTACATATAGAGGGAGGAGAGAGTTATGATTCCATGCTTCGTATTAGGTAAATCATGAATTCATGCATTTGCATAGGTCCCACATCATTATACGTAACTGTGAGTGAAGAACTGGAGAAAGACTTGAAGTCATCTACGAAATCGATAACTCCAAAGAACAAAAGCAAGCATCAATGCAATGAGCAGCATTCTGTCAAAACGTACAATTTCGCTACACCTGGTTATAATTAAGTAACATGGGTCTCTGAATTTTTACTTTTTGCTACTGTTTTCATTGTTTGTTTTGCTTTAAGGGAAACAGAAAAGTGAACTACTTCGTTGGAAATGAACTAGGCTGGTTACATGTTAACTAGATTAATTTGAAATATTTTAATTTAAAACGAACGTGGATGCTCTGTAGTTGTTTATCAGTTGTCATTTCACAAGTAAAGAGGTAGTACAAATATTTTGTTTTCTTTTCATGGTGTGTACTATATGTTGAAGACGTGTGGCTGTGTGTTCTGTGATGTGCTATGCTAAGGCGTGAGAATTTAGGTTTGGAGATGACATGATGATTAACCCTATTGCTATGGCTACTCGTATCTGCAACTTGTGCATTAATTTGCGTGATCATCTCAACAGCTACATATTCTATAGGCTTATAGCTAGCTAAACAAATGAGATGAACTTTTATGTGTATTCTTTTAATTTTATAAACATGATTCAGCTTTTATAATATACATATATATATATATTTAATATTACGTTGGAATACAATCTATTAATATTTTATTAAAATTTACTATAAATTAAGAGTTTTAATTAAATCAAATTTAAGATTGTCTTAAATATTTACATCAATTTTTGAGTGATACTGCTCCACAAGAGAAAAAATAATATTCTTATAAAAATATATTCTAATATAATGTATCTCATTTTAAATAAATAAATTTTCGATAAATAAAAAAGATGGAAACCATCATTATATAAAAGTGTTTATTTTTAACTATTTAAGTTAGCCTAAGTAATTATTATAATATATAATTAAAGTTTTAAAAGTGTTAAAACTTATATTAGATGTAACAAATACATTGAGTATATTGTGGGTAAAGTTTCAATGATATATCTTTAAGATTTCAAGTTTTATGGTAGAATTCTTAACCCTTATATATAAACATAATTTTAATTGTTTTTCGAAAGAGATGATAATATATATAGTTAAATTATTACATATGATATAGTATAATCAATTCTCAAATGAGATGTATATAACTTTACAAAATGAAAATAAAGTCTTAGTGACAAAAAAAAAAAAGAACTTTATTCAAATTCTTTTGTATAAATATTCTTTCTTTGCAAAATGTGAATTTGAGATAGTATAATATTGTATTGCTTCAAACTTATACTTTAGACACTCTGATTTATGCAAAGGAAAAGATCATTAAGATCTAAATTATTATTATTAATAAGAATTATGATTAAGATAATTTAGGAAGACGGCAAGAATGACATTAAATATTCTTTAACGAGATAACAACTTGCTTCGTTTCTTTTTGATGTTTCATTTTTCACTATAAATAGTGCTATTGTAAAGTTTGAATAATAAGAGTGAAACTGCAATATTTTTTTAAAAATTAATACTAATAACTAACTCTTGGATCCAATTTTTTTAAATAATCACTGTTTAAAATATATTTAAAAAATGACCAACTCGAATAAAAATGCCTTTAATCAAAAGTATACTTTCAATTATGAAGAAATCGAAATTTTTTTTCGTGATCCAAAGTATACTTTTAATCACAAAGAAAATAAAAAATTGATCATTTTTAAAAAAAAATTATAAAAATATTTTAGTCCGAATTAATAATTTTTTAAATACATTTTGAACTAGTCATTTAAAAAAATTGGGTTCAAGAGTTAGTTACTGTTAAAATTCCCCTATAATTTTTTCTACAGTATTTTTCTTCACTAATTACACACAAAAAAATGTTTCCCAGTCACGATGATGTTGATGAATTCTGATAGAAGTAATTTGTTCATACTATGGTAAGGTTAAATACTTGTGTTATATATTGTTGTGTAAATAAAAGTATATCAGAATTTAACATAAGGTTAATTAAACCTATTCTAATACTACATTGACTATTACTACTTGAGATAAGAGTTTAAACTTCAAAACAAGGGGTAAGACAATAGTATTTAATTATATTAACATAATACACAAGTACAATATAAATGAGAATCAGCTCATTTTAAAGTAATATAATTCACAAACTTCGTTTTACTTAATTTTGTATTAGATTAACATGTTGGGAATTAATGTCACCCCTAAGTCATACATCTTATGCAGGAGTACACGAAGTGCTATGCCGATTAAGGTGCTTCATGCAATCTATGCAAAGACCAAGACCTAGATATATGTCTCTTAAAAGAGACACAACTAGAAGACACATCAACAACCTATTGAAGGTTTCTTGTCCTGAAATGGTGGAAATATAGTTGCCTGAGCATTATTCTCTATGTTCCCTTGCATCGCATAACCACTAGCTAGCCATATACATAGTGTCTCAATCCAAAGATCATCATTAACCTGCACATTGTAAATAGAATGAACAATATCCATCTTTTTCTTTAATGGAAATTAAACTGAAAGTCACACTCCGCAATCGTTTTGCTTTGAATATTTGGCAGGTGATCTATGCTGTGTAACCGATCGGTCTAGAGCAAAAGGAAGAGAGAGATATCAGATCAGAGGTGGCAGTCTAGGGCAAAATGCATACTGTTTCACACTTTGAATGTGTGGTAGAGGGAGAGGCAAATGTTTTTCTTTTTTTGTTTTTAATTAATTTTTTAATTTTTGTTTTTGTACTGATTAACTTCTACAGTTTCATTAGATTATTTGGAGCCATCCAGCTGTATTGAAATGATATTTAGCAGGGTACGAAAATATAGCAAGTGTATTCTCCTTTTAACTGTTGAGAAATAAAAAGCCAAGAATCTCTTGCGTTTTCAAAGAGCTTATGAATATATTTCCTGCCCTAAATCTCTACCTCAGCCTGCATATAGATTTACATGTCGGCGTTTCATTCACACATTTATCCTATTTATAAGGCCTCTTACCCTCTTCCTCCTCGTACCTACCCATTTCTAATTAAGTCTTTCTTTTCTCTTTCTCTCATGTGATCAACAGAAAACCCTAACTCTAGCTAGGGTTTCAGAAATGCGTCTCACCTTCTTCCCCTATAACCGAAGTCTGAAAATATTCTTTTGTCTCCTTTTATAGGTCTTAGATCTAGCTTCCGCTGAAGGGATTAACCCTAATCTTCATTTTGTTGATTTTCTTTTTCTTTTTTGTTTTTAATTTTTGTTTAAGGGTGATGGGAGAAGGAGCTCTCTTCAGTCCAGTTCGAGGCAGTGAAGGGCTGAAACTTGGCTGCTGAGTCGTTGGTTCAAGAGCTCATCTATTGGAAAATTTTAAGATGTGTTTCTGATCCAACGAAGCAGGAGCTGCGTGCAGTCTTGGTTGTCACGTCTTGGACTGAAGGGAGCTCCCTATTATTCCATGACCTTAAGCCCTCTAACTAATTTCCAGCGTAATTTGCACCACTTTCACATGATTAATTACTACATATTTTGCATATTACACATGGTGTATAGTATATGTAGTACTTGAAATTTTGTAATTAATGTTTCATTCTGGCTTTGTAGATGTCAAGAGACTTGATTCTTCATCTGCATCAAGAATCTTACATAACTTGTAAAAGAAGCACCTTTACATCATGATTTCATGATCTCTACTTGGGATTTTTGTGGGTACTAGTGGGTTTAGTTCTAAAATCTTTCGGAAATCTTGTATAATGACATCTTAGTTGTATCTTTTCATGAATAATAATCATACTAATACATGCTGTTGTTGACTTGAAATCTAATGTATATTATCTTTGATTCCATGCATTTTGATGACAGGATTTAAAGCTGAAGATGAAGTGCTGGTGCATGGAGCTAAACTACAAAATGGAGAGCACAATCATATTTCCCCCCTACTTGCTGCCATTTCTATGCATAGTTGCCATTAGTTTTGGATCTTAGAAGCATCGAAAATGAAACCTGTTGTTACACGATCATATCACTGGACTATAACGGAAAATGACTGTTACGCCATGTTCAAGGAAGAACGATCACTACTTTCCCAATATTTTATGCATACGTAAGCTATGTTGGTTGATCTATATATGCAATTTATAGTGTATACATATGCTTCAAATGAATAAAATTTGAGGTAACTTTCCCTTTGGAAGCTTGCTTGTTGTCTCCTCTTCAATTTGTTTACTTTAATTTCCAACTCAAAATAATTTTTTGTGTTGTTTTCGGAAGCTATATTACTTAATATTTTTCGGTAAACTGTTGATTATTTGTATTATCTTTTGGAGTATGTTTTCTTCATAGTGAGGCATGCTATTACCCGTTAAATAATCAATCCACGACCAAATTCATATAATTAAATTAATATAATCAAATAACTATTGCTGCAGTGTGATCTGGATTATGTTTGTACTAGATCAATGAAAGACCTTCGATTAAGGCTGTCTTGATAAGCAACTCCGATTAAGGCTGCACTTTTGCTTTTGATTTTTCTTTCCTTTTCTAATTAATATTTACTCTCTTTCGTTAAACAGTTAATTAACTTTCTATTGTATAATTCCCCTCGACTCTTTATGTGTTTATGAGAACATAGCTGAAGACTGAATATTATTTGTTAAGAATAATACAAGAAATACTCATTGACACACATACAAATCGATGTGGGACTGTGTAATTAGATAAAAAAATAATTATTAATGTCATCCAACCCATTCTTGATTATTGTATTATTAATTATAAAATTATTGGAAATCAGTTTCAGCCAAACCACTCGCAGTGGGTTTGGTACAATTGGGTGAAGAATAAAAGATTAATTAAATCTTTATAACCATAAAATAATTGTTTAATTAACCATGTTTGTCCAAAAGCTTAAGAAAGAGAGAGAGTAAAGGAAAGAAGACTTGAAGAGAGGGATTCTCGTCTAACGAAGCCATCTACTTTCAATAATACATCTTTTGAACATGTTCTTTAGAGAACATATATTATGTTGTATCACACCACAACATAACATACAGTTTATGTTTTGATTGGTTGAATATCAGGCGACCAATTAATTTGTTCAAAAGAACTTGAAAAGTTACTATAATTAGAGTGTTTAATAAACATATTAATTTTTTTTCAGTTAAATATTTTCATTACTAGTCACTCACTTTTATATTTGACGATATAAATCAATCGTATATATTATTATATGAACTCTATACAACAACTTTCCCTTAAAATATATGTATAAAAATATTAATTCCTAAACAACAGTTACAGCACCCAGTTTCTTGGAAAGTTCCCCAATTCTGATCTTTTCCTCAATTAATTCATAGACCTAATGTATTGTAGCACACAACAATTTGCCCTCAATCAATTCCCTAAAATCCTCAAGTCGTGTTGTCAAATTTTGTATAATACGTGCAAAGTCAAACACATCAATATCTAATTTAAAGCTTAAGCACTAACAAAGGCAATTCATCATCATCATATATATATTTTTCTTTATGCCAAGTGACAAAACTAAATAATAATTAATTGATGCCAAAGTTGCATCATCTACGTACACAAAATTAAACTACCTTTCTTAACAAAGCTCTATCAACAAGTTGTGTTTATAAAATAAAATCACTACTTGTGTAATACAAATAAGTAAAGCAAAATGAATATTTATACTAATTGATACAGTAAAACACAACGATTCCAAAGTAATTAAATTAAACATTATAGGAAATGAATCCCAGCTAAAATCCCTTTAGTAATCTCCATCAAATGAAAGCATAGCAAAGCAGTAGAAGTTGGGACACTCAAAGCAATCAAAGCTATGACTCCTAGAGCCAAACTAGGCCTAGTATTCATCAACTGAGATTGCAAAACTCCCAGCGCTTCACATATCAAAGAATCATAGCTCGTGTAGTAACGTTTCTCCCATCCCATCCAATTCTCCGGCGGCTCGTAATTCCTCTCCACCATCTTCATCTCGTGGATTCTCTTCCGGAGAACGATCATGTTCTCATCGACCAGCCGGTGGCCTCCGCAGTTTTGGTCGTGTCCATCTCTCCAGCTGCTGCTTGATGCATAAACCCTAGCTGTTGATGATGAAACCCTTTTGGGTTGACTAAAAATTCTGATCCGGGATTTCGAGCCATCAAGATTAAATGATTGAGGAACAGGTAAACAAGAGGGTAGAAGAGTTGATGAACATAGACAAGTTCTTGACTCCATGTTTGTGAGACTTTTTTAAATTGAATGAAAATGTTTTGAGAAAACACTTCTTGGCAACAAAGTGTATTTATAGGGAAGGCTGATGGGATTCATTATTAAACAATATCTCGCTCTCTCAAAACCGTGTCTTAACGTACAGCTGCAGCTAGCCCCGGCCGATAATAATTAATTGATTAATTGATTAATTGATTAATTAACTATTAATCAGCGCGTAAATTTTGGAAAATGGATTCAGTGATGGAGACACATGACATGATGTTGACACGTGGCGGGGACACAAAGAGGGTGCAATTTTCTACCCTAGCTAGGAAGCATGATAGAATACAATGAGGTTGAGATTATAACAATTAGGTGATCTTGAATTTGCTTGTATGAAAGCATTTAAAGTTGTCCTCCGAAATTGATTCATCATGAGATACGGTTAGATTTGACATCCAATTTTATATGTGGTTTACAACATTATTTTAGATATGAGATATATGCAACAAAATACTTTTAAAAAATGTGATGAAATTGAAAATATTTTTAAAAAATGTGTTCCAAATGTAAATGTGTGTGTATGCTTTTAATTTTCTACTTTTTATGATTTTTTTTGTCCCAATAGCAACTTCATAAATATCTTTTTATTCATATTAACTACAAATTAATCTAATTTTCATATGAGTAAGCACAAGTGGATGATAATTAGTCTGTTAATAAAGTAAAAAATAACAAAAATATAAATCTTAATTATACATTAAAAATAATGTACACATTAGCGAAAAAAAATTATAGTTTTGACGTTTTATAAAGTTTAAATTTAAAAATAACTTTAATTCATTAATTAAACCTTATAAAATAAAATAAAAGTACATCTTTTTTTTAGTTGAGATATATGAATTCAAATTTTTGACTTAAAATAACGATATAAACTTTACACCATCGATTTTAAAGATTTAAAGATATTTTTATTGCAAGAATACTAGATTATTAAATTATAAAAGATTAAAAAATTTTCACCTATTTTTATGTCGTGTATTTTTTTAGCATAAGATTAATCCAAAAATATATACATATATATATATATTTGTGATTATATTAAAAGAAAAGTTTATATATATATTACAAAATTTGGTTCCTTATTTTAACCCTTGAAATGATGAAGGTTCGTTCCTTCAATTCCTAAGGGACAATGAATTGAATGAAGTGGCTTTTCGGGTTGGCCATTTGGCTTGACTTCAATGAGGACGGCTCATTCATTAATTGCAATTGTTTATTATTCTAAAGTCCATTGAATCTTTTCCATTTCTTTTTCTTATATATATAATTGCTTTTATAAAGGTTAATTTTATTATTAAATTATAAGAAATATTAATGGAGTTTATTATTTGTATTATTAAAATAATAATCATATATAGTGAAGAAATGGAGTTGACTAAGGAGTTGTATATGGGTATTAGTTGAGATTAGTTAATATGAAAAGGAAATAGAATGAATATAGCCGTCCTCTTCTAGTTCAAATATCATTTAAAATTGAATGGTTCCTACCTATAATTACTTTACTTTTATTGGTCACGTTTAGAAACTTCTCAATTATTGTTGATTGATTATATTTCATACATGTGCCCTCTTCTTTACGTAGAAATTTTGTTTAGTTTGATTGGTTCAATTCTCTAGAAACTCTAGAATTTTGATTAATTTAAACTGTTAATTCTGAATATTTTGAAAATAAATTTAATAATGATATTATAGTAAGGTGGTTTTTATGAGATGAAAATAATTGTATTTGTATAAAAAATTTCCATGATTTAAGTTTTAATTAAACAAAATTATGGATGGACATCATACGTATACACACACACATATATATATAATTATTAATTTTTTAATTTATCTTTAATTGTTATTAAAGTTAATAATTCTTAATATTTTGAACCACATGCTACTACCCAAAACTCTCTCTTCTTCAATAATATATACCATTGTCTTCGACCGACTGACTTTTTATTATTTTTCTAGAATCTCATTAATGTTCTTGACTAATTCTAGAAAAAAGAATTTAGAGAAATAAAAATAAATAAGAAAATATGAGAATAATCGATTCCGGTCAATTTTGTTTAAATGAATTCTGTTACATACTCTTAGATACATTAATGTAGTCCACATGATAAATTATTTAAATACTTTGTTATTATATGTTCACCAAATAAAATTTTGTCACATATTCATTTATGTTAAACTTATAGTCACTAACCCACATCGTAGTTGTAGATATTTTTACTTAATTTGTTATTGAATGATGAATTTGTTCAATGTAAAATGACTTATAACCTACCTTAATTTATTATCCAATCAATAAACATTACTTCACGGAGAATGAAAAATTTGAGATAATTGATTTGAAATTTGTAGTATAATTATTGTATCAATGATATCATGGAGATTGATTGATTGATTAATTTAATGTTATATTTATCATTTTTTTTCGTCAATTCCGCGTAGACTGTAGCACCATCATCTTGATGATGACGATGATGCCTAATCGATGATGAGTTGGATATTTCAGAAAATCCAAAGCTATGATATGATTCTGGGAATTAAGGCATGAAACTAGAATCCGTATAGAATTAATCTGCTTAGAACATTCCTTTGCTAGAATGTTTTACCCATTAATAAACAAGACGAATTCATCATTATTAAGGAAGATGACTCGAAGAACACTTTTACAAAAGTGCTTTCATGTAGAAATGCTTTTGAAAAAGCCACTTTAAAAGGCATTGCCTAGAATACCACCTAATAATTGTTGCTTTACCAAGAAATTCGAATTAATTAAAGTATCTTTTTTTTTTTTAATTTTTATTTGAGATATTTTAATTTATAAAGAAAAAGACAATAACAGACCAAATGCTTCTTTGGAAAGCATCCAGGAATGCCTTTTAATCTCCTAATACTTCCAAATACACCTAATATTATGAGAAAAAAAACCCAAAACCAAATTTATCATATATTTCCTATCGTATACTTAGGGTGTGTTTGGGTATTACACGGCTACAGTGATCATAATGTTTACCAAAGCTGTTGTGAATGATAAATATTAATTACCAAATAAAGCTTACGATTCTAAATACTTTAATTGAACCTATTCAAACTAAAGCTTTAAATTGGTATTGTTGTACTTCTACTAAAATCTAATTGTATTGTAATTAAAGTGTTTTCTAAATACTAACTTTTTACTGAAGATGGTTCTCTTTTCCACTAATATTTGAATCTACTAATTTTATTTGTTAGTAAATATTGGTAAACACCAACTTTTACTGAATACAACCCATTTTTTCATTTATATTTGACAACAATAATAACTTCAAAGACATGCAGCTGTGTTTTAACACCTTAATCCCATGCATAATCTAAACCTTAATATTATGATAAAACCATCAAATACATGGCCAAATCTAATAACCAAACAACCAAGTCATCGTCAACCAATTTGCAAAGGAAATCTATGGGATAATTAGGAAGGCACAGAATCCTCAAATACCAAGTAGCATTCTCCATGATATCCAACCTGGTAAGGTTTCCCATGTACAGAAAATTCACAAGGTGACTGTTAATGTTTTCTAAAAACAGCTCATTGGCTCTAAAGGCAAGAGGTTCTCCCTTATTTGCAAGATATCTCCTGTTACTTAGCACCTGTATGATATAGATATATAAATAATGGCTCTATCTTATAACAACATATATAATTCCCAAACAACTACAAACCTTCCAGGATAAATGGATCAAGTGGTGGTGGTGGTTCAAGCTGCTCGGTTGATTTGACTTGCTCTGTTGGAGGAGGCAGGTCGGTTTCTAAAGGCTCGAGTTGTATCTTTGGTTGGATTTGTTCTAAAGGTGGTGGTTCAAGCTGCTGGTATTTAGGCTTGTTTTTCTGGAGGAGAAAGTAAGTGGTGCAATACCAAAACAACAAGATTCTACTTTGTGCCATCACTGTATCCCTAATTCGACTCCCTCCAAACGACAGACGTTCGAGTGCCTGCAAAAATTAGAAGGAAAAAGCAATTTGTATTAAGCCATTTGATGGACTGTCACTGCAGGTCAAGTAACCAAGTAAAAACAAACAGACAAATAACCAGCTGCCATGTAAATTTTAGTTTTGCGAAACGTGTAATTTGAAGTGAGCATGCTGGGTCTTTACACCTTAGCACAACATTTCAGGTCCTGGAATTGGATTTATGGGTTTGCAATATCTAACGAAGACTTTTTGTGCTATATAAATTTATAAATTTATTCCAAGTCAGTGCAAAACCTGATCTTCCACAAACATTGGGTTAGCAATGAATATTTTATCGTCAATCATACCTACATATGACTCCACAAACATTGGGTTAGCAATGAATATTTTATCCTCAATCATACCTACATATGACTCGTTAAAAGAGCGAAAATAAAGGAAAAGCAACAACTAATGAGTGTCTGTTTACTTGAATCGGGAATGGCATCTATCTGATTTAAGAAGCAGCATCCAGGAAACGCATATTGAAAGCTATATGCTATAGACTACATAAGAAACACAAGTAGAAGATATTTATGTATCATAAAACTGAAGAAGCTTAAAATAGAGAACACATATCTTATAAAACTAATTTAGTACCATTATAATAGTTATGTCGTTTGTCAAAATACTAGTGCCTAGATAGCTGGCACTTGTAACATTTTATAGGTGATATAACCATAATTTCTGATTTAGTCTGTTTCAGTATTTGCCACAATTGTAGGCAAATATGGTCATCTTGCGAATTTTTCATTTTTCTGTTCACATCATAGTATCTCTTAAGTGAAAACAGACAGCTTTGTTGCTTTGCCTTACCTGCTCTCCAGTTTGAACATCAAATGAATGCTGATGATCAAATTGAAGACCACTAAATTCATTGATGCAAAGCCCTTGAAAAGCCCTGAAACAATGTGCAGAAATATGGGAGTCAGAAGAAGAAATGAAAGAAAATGGATTTCATTTGTACCATCAAGTCAAAAATGTAAATATAATGATTTTATGTACCATCTTATCAGAGAAACCCGAGGAATCCAACGGAAGATTATTGGCGTATTGTCTGCGTTGACATAATATCCTCCAAATACAATAAAAACAGTCATGAGAGATGGCCCCACTGCCATAGCTGCTTCTGTGGTTGGAACCATAGCACCCACAGTTAGACCCATTGCAGATGCGGCAAAAGATTCCACAGTCACGATTCCACAGAATTTCCCAAATCTAGAGTCAAAGAATTCCATGTCAGTACTTTCATCCATAAGGATGAGAACAACTGAGTTCTTTACTGCCATCTTCATTTCTTTATACCTCAAGATTAAATCAGATTTTCCAATCTAGACATATAATGACTAGCCATCTTCAAGAGAATTTAAAAAGAAGTGGATTGTGAACAGAGGTAAATAAAAACTAAAGTAAATCATAGTCTAGCAGTGTGTAATTTTTAGAAAGAGAAAACCCAAATGAGTGGCTAGAATTTGAATTCCAGATTTACCAAATTCATTTATACTCTCTCAAAACTATAAATTCCATGACATTGTAAAAAGAGAAGGAAATTCTGGAGCAGCATCTGGTGCCAGAAATCAAAATGACTCTTGAGAAGACAAACCTGGACAAAGTGGGATGAAGACGAGCCATAGGGTACAGCACAGCCCCAAACATCAGTGGAAATGCTGCTCCAACAGGAATCTCAGCTATTAGTTTAGAAAGAAGATATGGCCCTAGTTCATAAGATCCCTTTGCACGCTCTCTGTCCACAATTGCACGTTCCTTAGGAAACACACCCACAGTTTTTGTGAGAGCAGCCATTGCTGTGTTTATAGCAGCAACCTGAGAAAGTAGAAATAATCATAAAGAACCAAAATACCTTGTCCAAGCCATCAAGATTCATTGTCGTACAAGAACTTTTTATAGATAAGAGTCAAGGAAAATGACATTCCAATATTAAAAATGACAAACTAAAACAATCAAATTTTCAGCAATTGATTTGGCTTACCAGCTGTGGGTATTAGAAGTGGGTATGTGGGATTCACGGGTGTTTTAAGGACTTAATATCTGTTGTAAGAGAAAGCTGATAAAGAGAACTTGGTAATGCCATGACATGAATTCACTAAAATTCATAAACGTCACAGGTAGTTGAACCAGCAACCAAATAAACAATGAACAGTTTCTATATCCATATCTAGCCTGTATGTGTGTGTGCATCTTAATAGGGCTCCAAAGCTCCAAACTACAAATTGGACGCACTATCAAGTCTTGATGAAACTGAATTGAAAAACTTAGTTCAGATAATTTCATTATCTGTTTACTGAATCTGATATCTAGTATATTAATGGATTAGACTCCACAAAACCAAAGAAAACAACTAATGCTTATGCATGTTTACGTACTCAAAGAATGATTTCTACTCCACAATGTTATTATAGAATCATGTGGTTATATTATCCAATAACCGCAATAATTTTTGGACAATTTGAGCAAATTACAAAGAAAGATTTTTTTAAGATGGCAGAAATAGCAAGTGAGATGATAGAATCAGACAGTGCAGAAAAACTGGCCAGTCACGTTAAGCACAGTCAATATCAGTAACAATTCAAGAGGCTAATAGACCTTTAACCATGAACAGATTATATTTCCAAACCACAATCTTGAGGCACATCACTGAACAAATATAAAGAACAAGCAGACAATTACTACGTACTGTCATAATAATAGGCAAATTTAAGTCCATTAATCAAGGTTCTTGAATTTAAGAATTTTGTTTGAATCAATGGTTGACAGCAGTCTGACATTCACCTATGACAGAATTTGACAGCTTACAATGAAACCCTTGCATTCTCTCCTCTCATGGATGTTTGCTGGAAATGAATCACAAAGGAGGGCAAGTACTTTATGGGAATCAATAGCTTCTCATACCTGAAGCAAACCCATTCTGTCTTGTATTGATGTCTGAGATCTTCCCATCCTCCAGAAAACTGACCCAAATATTATAGCTGATGCAATTGACATTCTTGCTCGGACTTTGTTTGTTGGGCCATCTCGAGAAGCCTAGTCAGCAAAAAGAATTAGATGAAAGGAGAAATTAATTCAAATAAAAGTTTCTATAAAAGCATAATGATTACCAGTGCATGTCTGAAGCGCTTCATATAAGAACATAATGTATTTAGAATTCACTATATCAGTTTGAGGCATTTTCTCCAATTGTTGCAAAGAACTATGTTTTTTGAAGTCTCCGCCTAAATTAGGTAATGCAGCAGCAATATAAACAAGGAAAACATACTCAAAATGAGGAATTACAGACAATTTAGAGGAGCTTAAAAATGTGTTCTTTTGGTTGGGAACAGTCAACTTACAACGCAAAGGAATGCATCATACTCAAGTCCAATCATGGATTCAAGGAGAGTAATACTAAGATCCTTTTGTTTTCTCCTAGCTGGGTGGCAGTAGTAAAGAGTTAAATAAATCTACAACGTGACAGTTGAATGACCAACCTGCATCCATGCACGTTTAAGGAGCAACCAGAATTGCCTCCACCAACCTCCTTTCTTCTTAACAATAGTTTTCTTGCTTAACTTGCTCTTTTTGTAGCCCTCTTTCCTAGTAAGTGGTGTGGCATAAAGAATTGTTGATGATTGTTGCGCAAATGACTCAACAAGACCATCTATCCTTTTCTGAGAAGAGTAGACACTTTCAGCAGAGCTGTAGTCAATAGATATGAGATCGGCCAGAAATTCAGCAGGATTCACGTGATCTGGGCAAGTATGCCTGATGAAATAACCATCATTAATTTCAAGCTGTGTTTTCAACTAAGAGACTATCCATTATAAAAAATGAACATACGAGCAGGGACAAAAGGTATTGATTGTCTTCTTTGTAGTTATATATATTGAATTCAATAACTGAGCTACTTGACTAACAACTAGCTACTAAGGATATATTTGAAATTGAGATGCTATGATTTTGAAGTCACAGCAGCTTTTGATGGAATCACAAAATGTCAAATATCAATAAAAAAGGGTGAATAATCCCTACTTAAGTTGGTGTTTACCAAACACCTTTTAGCTTTGCTTTCAAAGTTAAATGAAACAAGCAATATCAAACGTACCTTAAGTATGAAAATTCTACAGTTAAGAATATAAATTCAAATACAAACACATTAAATATCAAAATGCGAGCACTGGTACAAACACCAAAGAGACATTAGTAGTTTGCAAACCCTGATAAAAGTTCAAGCAACCTCTACTTGTAACAATTTGTTTCTGGAAAAAGATTTCTGCCACTTATGGAGGCCGCTTTATATCTCTTAAACCCTTAAGAAGATAAAATCTTAAATAGTGAACTTGCATGAAATCACTCCAAGAAGTCTTATATGTTGCATCTCTTTGCTAACCAACAATTTAGACATCTAGCAAAAAATTGATTTTTGGAAGAAATAATGAATTATGGCCTTAGTACCACAGATGAAGCAGTAACATAATAAATATACAACACAAGGAGGGCTTAGCTAACAACCCAAACTTTGAGAAGTATGTCAATGGCTCATCACCAGCAGGACCAGCATAAACAAGTGCACCCTCTGTTAGCAACACAATGTCGTCGAATTTACCATAAACTGAACCTCTAGGCTGGTGTATGGAGCAAATAACAGTATGTCCATCTTGTGCAAGTTGTCGTAGAGTTTCCATTACTTTCTCTGCCTGGAAGGCATCAAGCCCTGAATGCAGAACAAGTCATTCCATAACAGATTGGGAAAACCAAAATTACTAGCAAGTCAACCACTTCTAGTGACAAATCAAAGATCATAGGAATGTTATAAATCTACCGCATCAAAAAGCTAGATGTAATGCAAGAAAGCAAAACTAGTGTGCGGATGATATCAATCATAGGAGCAGAGCTATAGAAAGCATGCATACCAGTTGTGGGTTCATCCGCAAATATGACAGATGGGCTAGCAATCAGTTCACATGCAAGGGATAGACGTTTCTTTTCACCACCACTTATTCCACGAACTTTTGCATCGCCAACATTGGAGTCGGCGCAACTAACCTTTTAAAGAAAGAGAATAAAAGCAACCAGACAAATGAAAATTTGAATTACTGAGATGGTAAAAGCATCAACCAAATGTGGAGTATAATCATTGTTCACTTACTTCTTTAACTCACAAGACCTACACATAAAATTCGTAATAAACCCCCAAAATTCTAGCTACAGTGTCACTTCTTCAATATGGAAAAGTCAAGTCATCCTTACCAAGCCCAGCTTGAATAAAAGGATTGTTCACGTATTCATCTCTCTCTTCTATTGAAGATATCTCAGGAAGCTGAAGTTCAGCAGCCAGAGAGAGTGTTTCCCGTACTGTCAACTGTGAGAAGAAAAGGTCCTCCTGCCTCACAAAGGCAAATCTGCCGCCACAACAACAACAACAACGAATTGAAAATCTGACCACAAACAAATTCATTTTGCTCCTACAACATTTGTTCAAATGAAACATACTTATAAGCTTTATTTGAACTAGGCTTCCCATTGATCTCCAAAAGACCAGATAAATGTAATCGTGGTGATGATATTATCTGACCAGCAAGAACATTCAGCAACGTCGTTTTCCCTGAACCTGATGGGCCCATTATCGCCAACAATCTTCCAGGTTTCGCCTCTCCACTCAGATTTTTAAGAAGAAACCGCACCTATGAATTAGCAGCAATTAAATGTATAATTTTTCTTCAATTCTCTACTAATTTTACAATGTAAGAACAACATATTGTCTTCTAAATTTTACAATTTTCCCCATTTCATTTCTCCTAAACAAATTACGAAGTCTTCTTTGGTTCCTAAGAAAATAACGGAAAAATGAATATAAATAAAGCTTTATTTTGAATTATAATACAGCTCAACAGAGTAATGAGACAAAAAACAACTTACCGATTTTGATGATTTGTCCGAGAGGGAGCACGTGATGTTTTGCCACCGGATAGTGACGGGGACGACTTTACCGTCGACGGGAGTTTCACCGCTGTCGCTATCTCCTGCGTCATCGCTTTTCTCACAGTCGTCATCATACGCAGAATCTTCATCGGGTACCAAAGCCGGGCCGGGTCCGGAAAACAAGCGTAGCAACAGAGTGACGGCAACTGCAGCCAGAACTTGGCCCACGCCGTTCCCGCCAATTCCAGCCACCACATGTCCCACCTTCTTCCCGCCAAAATTCACCATTTTATTTTTTGATATTTTTTTCAATTAAACTTTATCTTCTTCCTCTTGTTTCTTAGCCTACCAGTAGACTGAGCATATAGCGAGCTTTAGCTGAATTAAAAGCCAAGATATTTTTAATTAATGCGAGCCATTTAAGAACAGAACGATGTCGTTAAATGCCGTAGTTAGGCTAAACGATGGCCTTGCATGGCTAAACTATGTCGTTTCCCATTTTTAAGACCGATGAAATTGTTTTCTTGGGAGTTACGCGCCGGTGTGATAAAAGAGGCCAATGGTTGTTGACTAGTTGATTTCCTTCTGATTCTGGTTAAGGACACGTTAGCTTTTGAGGATAAGGTGGGTTAATAGGCCCTAATGGGCCAGTAACTATTAGATGATTGACTGTACAGGCGTTTAGTTGATAGGCCTTCATCAAAATTCTAATTACACCCCTCGTCGGCATAAGGTACAGCACTTTTTGAGGAAGTGCTCTACCTTGTTGGCTTATTCAAAAATGTTAAAAAGTGTATTCCATGCTCGCCAGGGATAGCATAACCACGGAAAACAAACATTCGCAAACCACGTGACGAGTGAACTCGATCGATTTCTGGTATACCTGACTTAAAGTGCACGTGCGCCCACGGTTCCAGTTCAGTTACTCAGGCGAAACTTAACATATATTTCGTATTACACAACTCCAGTCTCTCAAAAACTTCTAACCAATCATTCTCTTTCACGTTACACGAACTGACCACTCGCTCCACGTTTCTGAAGCTTATTCCTTTTCAAGTCGAAGTTGCTACACCTTTCAACATCGAATCCAGTTTCTAATTTCGTCTTCATCAAACAAAACCCTACGCGACTGTTGGTCGGTACTTCTCTCCAATTACTGGGACTCCACTGCCATCCAATTGGGTCTTGCCATGTCAGCACAACAGGGTGGGCCCCCAATGGTCTTCTCTTCTCTTCCATCAATTTCCTGATCGTTATCGAAAATGGCGAACAACTCCAAGGAAGAGCCGAAGACCGGCCCCGAGCCCGATCGCTGGTACGATCTGACTCTCGGTTCCTCTTTCAAAGAAGATTCTTCCAAAAAATACTGCACTCTGCGATGTAAGTCAATACAAATTTTCCTTCTTTCTTGGGTAGAAAAATGATCGATAAGTGGTCAGTTTGGTTGCTGAGAAAATGCTTTTCGCAGCAATCAAACGGAGGTAGAAATTCATTTAGTTTTTTGTTGATTGTAAGTAATTAGGTTTGTTACTATTATATTTACGCTTATCGTTATTATTATGGATGAGTTTAGATGAGTCGGTTCATTAAAGCTTTTTTTTCTGAGAAATGCTTTTGAAATCAAATTAGATGTTAAAGTTCAACTACGTTTGAAATTAAGGTTTTCCCACTGAAATTGTTTTTCATTATGTTGCTTTATTATTAATTTATAGTGAAGTTCATTGTTTGTTTAGTCAAGTTGAAGCATTTTTTTAATGAAAGAAAAAAGACCTTGAATGATGTGTTTGGTTGCCGAGAAAAACATTTTTTTAAGCCTTCAAATAGAGGTTATGTTCATTTAGTTTTATTTTAATTTTACTTTTTTAGAGAGGAATTTGTTTCTTAAGTTTTGGCATTCATGTTGATTGGTTTGTACATTAATACATTGGTCATTGTTTATTCTTTTGAAATGAAACAAAAGTTAATAGTTTTTACTTTAGATTAGGATGATGTGTGTTTTAATTTAGCAGAATGATAATATTGAGCTGATTTTACTGGCTTTATAATTCAATTTTATTTTTGCTTTTGGGAATTGTTGTAGATGAATTTAAACCGGCTTCAATTGATAAGACTAAGGCTGGAACCTTGCACAAGAAGAAGGACAATAGGGTTTCCGTGGAGTTTCAAAACAATCAAATTGGGAAACCTAAGGTGACATTTGAGGGAAGTAGTGAGGATTATAAGGAAAATGACGCTGTGTTATTTTTTGATGGGCAAACATTTCGGTTGGAGAGGCTTCACCGAGCTGTCAAGCAGCTTCGTCACCTTCGAATGCCTGGTGAATCTGCTTCTGCTGTTGCAGCTGCTCAGCTTGGGGCAGCAATTGAACCAAAGTTGTCTCCGGTTGGAAAGGGTTCAAAACCAATGAATATGGGTAAAAGCACATTTCCTGCTGTGCCGGTGAGTTCCCAGTACTAGTTTATTCATCTTGAGATAAAAAAAATTTTGTCTTTCACTTGATGTAAAGAAAATTAAGTTATAGGTTTTTGACTGATATTTCAACTGCTAGAAAGTTTTATGATTTTTATAGCTACATTTGTTTGAAGATGAAATATCAGCTGAAACATCTTGAAGAAATTTTATTTGTTGCGCTGTCTTGAAGAAAATACCATCTTGGAGATTCATCACTCCATAACATAAAAGACAATACCATCTATATTACAAATCAGATAAGGATTAATCATTTAGACCAAAAATTCAGAAATAGGAATTCTTACCTGAAGAAATGCCAGCTGCCGTAATTTCAAATCTGCATGGATTTGGCATTGATTCTCGTGTTCCCGTTGTATTTGTGGACATCATTGTAGTTGTTCATATATTATATAAAGGATCCAGATCTTTTTGTTTACTTCCATTGGTAAAATGGTATAATATTAACTTGTAAGCTTGATCTCAAAATTAATAGAAGCTAGAAGTTTATGTTTTATGATTTTCTCTCTCCTTTTTTATATTTTTTAAGGTTTTTCTTGCCTTGAATTTGAACAGGTTGAGGTTGAAAAAATTGATATTGGGCAGCCGGAGAATGCAGGTTTGTCCTATTTGGTTCTGTTGTTAAAGTATTTACCTTCTGAATTGTGGCAATAAATCCCTATGTAGGCTCCAAGTTTTCTGGCATTATATCAGCTGCAGATAGTGTAAAAATTAGAGGAGCAAACTGTTAAATTAGAATTTTTGGTAGATCAAATTGTAACGAAAAAAAATTAAAGATAGAACTATTTTTTAAAAAATTAGAATATGTAAAACAGAAATTATTCTCTCTTTGCAATCCTTTGAGCCTTTTTAAATATGCTTCCAGTTTTGAGTCAAACATAAGTTGATTGGTTGGATTCTCTGCCATTTAGTGTTTGTTCTAATTCTGATTTGAAATGTAGTGTTTTCCACATGCTGAGATGACAAAGTTGTGTTTTGCAAGATAGCCAAACTAGTCTCACATGGGATCTGCATTATCGTTCGTTAGTGGTAGTTCTTGATAATTTCTTGTGGTTGCTCTTCAGCGGTCTCAGTTCTAACTCACTAGGCATATGTCTATTTAGAATTAATTTAGTTTTCTTACTATGGAAGTAGCTAATAAGTGGATCTACAACTTTTTGCCAAGATTGCTGTTTTGTGAAGTCTTTTCTATGCTATTGGACTGTGAATTTAATGATCTTATAATAATATGCAGGTGCTAAACCTACTGGTAAGGGGATTGTTGATCCATTTGATCAACAAAATGCGGCCACTGCCTCACCAGACCCTAAGAATGATGAAGCCGATGACCACCAAGATATAGATATTGAGGACATTTTTGGGGCTGTATCACCTGATGATGGGAATGCTGCTGAACAAAAAGCTGATGTTGAATTTGATATTAGTGTACCCCGTAAAAATGACACTGATGATGAGATTGCGGATGTAGATGATAGTGGTGATGAAGCAGACAGGGGACCAAATGCTGCAGAAGCCCTTAGAGCCCAGGTAAATGCGGCAGAGAAAGATGATCAGACATCAAGCTCTAGCAGTAGCAGCGGAAGTGGAAGCAGTGGGAGCGGAAGTGGGAGTGGGAGTAGTAGCAGCAGCGACAGTGAAGGCAGTGATGAAGATTCAGTTAACTCGATCTAAGAAGATGATCTGACATTCAAAAATCATACAGGTAAACAACATTTACAAGAGATTGAAACATACATATTATTTACACGGCATGTCTGCCATACAAAGAGTAATAAGTCATCCCAATGTCAGGGAAGGGTATTTTGTTTTATTTTCTTTCTTTGGAGGGAGTGATTTTCAGATTGGTTTGCAAAAACTTTAACAATGTTTCATTTTGGTACTTGTAAGGAATAATGTTTTTCATTCCAATGAGGTTCAATTAATAATAATAATAATAATAAAGTATTTGGGTTGTAATCAGACATGTTTGACGTGTAAGGTAAGAAATGTGAGCAATTCAATTCATGAGAAGTTTGGTAGGTCAAATGTTGGAAGAACAAAGTCTTATGGAAATGCTCAAGGGGTACAACATTCCAACAATGCCTTAGGACTCTGCAAATCCTGTGTTCTTCTATATTCCTAAATTCCCGTCTAGCTTTTTTTTTATTATTATTTTTTTCTCATTAATAATAATAATATTAAGGATATAAGATTTTACATATATATCATTTATATAAATTAATATGATAATTATTTATTTATTTTTTATTTATGTCAAGATGATAGGGGGCAGGTGGTGACCATATAATATAAATCTTATATCATATGGCTGAATTTATTGGAAATTCTATATCTGAATTTGGTTGATTGGACAATTTGTGAGACATTCATCTTTTCTTATTAAACAATTTTATTTGATCATTTTAATATTTTAGTTAAACTGACTGTTGTTTTCATTAGCGTAAGCATAGTCATATTAATTAGTTGCATATCCTAACGAATCGATATCACTGACATATTGACATGCAAATACATTATTATACTATAAACTTGTGATTTCTTCAACAAATAACCCACCTAATTTAATTATCTATTTTTAATCCCTAGAATCTAAGAATTGAGAAGAAGAGACACATATCTATTTGGTCATCGTAAAACCTAACATGAACAAATCGAGACATGGTAAACTCAAAAAGCCTTGAAGTGAAGGACACGTAATCAGATTTGGGGGGGTTTATTTGACATATTCTTTAATGGATGTTAGGCAGGCCCCCCTATCTATTTTGTCGGCATCATTTTTGGGTGACCGGCAACAACATTTTCTTACTGAAATTGCCCAATAATATTTTGTGAAAACTACAACACCACTAGTCGTACGAAGAGAATTAAATAGGTGGTTTTGCATTTTTAGTCAAAGTGGTCGGCTTGTGTTCTAATGCCCTTAAGTTTCTTAAATTGTGTCGTTGAAAATGAGAAATTTTGATGATTTCCATCATTAAATTCTTGATTATATATATATATTTATATAATTTGTTTAATAAAAATGTTATATTGATTACTTAATAATGACACAGAATGCCCCTATCGATCCATGTTTGTTGTTGGACTTGGACCCGTGATTCCTTTCTAGATGATCGGCAAATGCAAAGATTCTAAAGGAAATAAAACAAAAGGATATTATCACATTTTTTTCCCTAAAATTTAAGTTTATATCACTTAAAATAAAAAGAATAATAATTTTATCACATATTTCTCTTATAAATTTATTAAAATATTTTTAATTAATTATTTTTATTAAAATATATTTTTAATATTTATTTTTGACTTTTATATATATTAATTAATTTAAATATACAAATAAAATAAAATAAAATATACAAAAATTAAAAATTTGATTTAAAGTATAATTTTTTTAGTTATTATAGAATAAAATAAAATAAATATTTTTTAAATTAAATATGGGGATACATATAATTAATAAAATTGATTAAAAAATCGAAACAAAATTTTTTTTTCAACTTTTCTTTTATTGAGTAAGGATTTAAAAAAGTAAAATTTTACTTTTTAGACACAATAATAAATATTAAATAATAATATTTTATATATTTATTTTTATACTTAACGGTTAATTAATAAAAAAATATAATCATAAGGAAATAAGTGATATAATTTTTATTTTTTCTTTTAAGTAATATAAATCTAAATTTTTAGGGGAGGGATGTGATAATATCCCATAAAATAAAAAAATTTTAAAATTATATATTTATTTATTTTACGGGAAATGGGCCAAATGGCAAATTTTATCAGAGAAAACAACAGTACAGTTCCAGATTGCTATGATCTATGAAAATAAAAAACCACACCACCGTTAACCCTCCCGTTTAGTGCGTGTGTATCACTCTCTAGTCCCTATTGAAGAAAGTAAATTACACGCGCAATGAAGAGGACGGGAATTCACTTCCCAAATATTGTTTGCGAGAAGTAAAGTAAAACTTACACAGCTTTGGTCCTTTATTTATTTTTTATTTTTTTTATGTTCAGATCAAACCAAACTGAAAGCAAAGTTCAGAAACTTGCATTTCCAAATCAAAATCAAATCAAATCCTCCAACTGTCCCTCCGTCCTTTTCTTCTTATTCTTCTTCAATTCAAATCTCAGCTGTAACAAGAAACCCTAACCCTAACCATAATCCTAATTCAAACTTTCAGACCCGCTGCAGCTTGAGTGAAGTTTTCAGATGCCCATTTGACCGAACAGTTACCAAACCACGAGCTCGTGATTAGAGCAACAGTTTTTGGGGCAAATGAGAGATACCCATTAATGATTAATCAAGAAAAATCAGAACTTCGTTGTTGATTTTTAATGGGGGCAGAAAAGAGATGGCTTTTCACTCTCTTTTCAGCTGCATTACTGTCACTGTTACTGCTCTTACTCTACTCTTTCTCAACTTTTAGTTCTTCTAGGCCTTTCCCTTCAGTGATTCATCACGGAGCTCATTACCCGCCAGCTTTTGCTTACTATATTTCGGGTGGCAGGGGAGATAAAGATCGGATCTTTCGTCTGCTTTTGGCGGTATATCATCCGAGAAATCGGTACTTGTTGCATCTGGCAGCCGATGCGTCGGATGAGGAAAGACTGAGACTTGCTGCGGCGGTTAAGTCGGTGTCGGCGATAAGGGCTTTTGCGAATGTTGATATTGTGGGGAAGCCTGATAGAATTACTTATATGGGGTCTAGTAATATAGCTGCGGTTTTGCGTGCGGCTGCTATTCTGTTGAAGCTTGATAAAGGGTGGAATTGGTTTATTTCTTTGAGTGCTATGGATTATCCGATTGTTACTCAAGATGGTATGGTTTCTTGTTTAGTATTTTCTTTAATGTTTCCTTTTTAATGAGATTGTTGAATTTGTTTGTGGTTGACTTTAATTTTAGGATGAATTACTTGGTTTTGTTTGCTCCTTGTGAATGATTGTATGAGGAACTCAATGTTCTTGAGTGTTTTTGGATTGTGTTTTGTGGAATTTACACCGGTAATGTTTGCTTAAATTAATTTTTTTTAGATTTTTGTATTAAGTCATATTTAAGATGAGTAATTGTAGGAATTCAGATTCTATGGAAGTGAAACATAAGATTAAGAACTATCTTACCTTCAGGTGGACAATTTAATGTTTTTCTTATTTTCCTATAATTCAGTTCGTACTCTCTGAAGCAGATCTCAAAGGCCTGCTTAAGTTTTTGCTATGTTTTGCCTTTGGAATTGTTAACTATGATCCAACGGGATAATTATGGTCATTAATTTTATAAATAAATGGAGTATGAAAAAGTCAACTATGGATGTTGAGTAGGCAATAGGTCTGTAGGACACATTGAGACATAGGGAACTGATTAATTATGTTAAAGCATAGTTCGCTTGATAGAGGACGGAGGTCTTTACCTGACCTTTCTTGCATAGGTTGGGGACATGCCATCTCTTTCCAAATCTTAATTTCAGCTGAGAACCAAATTGGACAATAAAGAATCTATAGTTCACAAAATATTTGTCATCCAGATTCAATGTTTGTTGCATTGAATGTTAGATATTTTTCTGTTCTAATTATTCGTAAGATTGATGTCTAGTATGGTCTTAACATACCTAACCACAAAATCCTATCTCTAACTGTTGGTGGTGTACTGTAAATTAACTAGCACATGCTCACTCAAATCTTGAGTTTTCTAGTTTGAGTTGTACTTAATTGGCTGAGGTTTTGATGTGAGCATGAGTGCATACATGGACATGTAGAGTTTGTCATTCTGATAAAAAAAGAGTTGGGCAGTTTAGCTTCTTAGCTGCATGGTCATTTGCTTGATGGTGTATTTGCACACCCATTTGCATGTATAAACAAACTGAGGCTTATTGACGCTAGTCAAATTTGGCCGTGGGATTGTGGGACATCAAAATAACAATTAGAACACTGTTTCAAACTGTCCCATGCAGTAGGAAAAGAATTGAGTTAGAAATTTACTTGGAGATAAATGAGCGAAATTATAGCTCAAATGGTGGAAAAAAACTGTGAGTAAAACCTACCGATAAGTTTAAAGTGAATTTCCAAAGCCCTGAGCGTTTATATACCTTTTACATTTCCTTGTGGATTTGAAGGCTTCTCTTCTGTCAATTGAAGCATATATGGTGATTATAGTTGTTACTTGAGTCTCAACTTTTAAGGGTGGATACAACTGTATTGTGGAATGAAGGAGTGATTTCCTAAATTATTGTGCAGGTTAAAACAAATAATCAGTGATGCTATTCATGGATCAGATAATCTATTGCCACAAAGGTTGTGACTAGTTTACTTTTCCAGAGGCTTCCTTAGGGAGTTCATGGTGTGTCATATGCGTATTGCATCTGACATTATATTGGAGATGTTAGATATTGATGACAATCTATTGCCTCTAGATTAGGACTTGTTTATATTTCCCGAGACTGACATTGGATGCTTATGGTTGTGGTTACATGCTTTGTCTAATTGGATATTTTATTTGACATCTCATATGCTTATCTCAATTATTTAATTGCTTTCATTAAATAGCACGATGATTTGGATGTAGTTTCTCCTATGGTTTTTGTATATCGATACTAATTTGATGTCAGAAACCTCATCCTGGGCAGGGCTGTGTGTTTTCATTCTTTTTTGTGAAATTGTATTGGCTTCTTCCCCTTGTGTTGGCCTTCTGTGTTGACTTCTAATCTATTAATTATTTCCTTTTGTTTCCTGCTTTCAGACCTGGCCCATGTGTTCTCTTCTGTCAGGAGAGACCTCAATTTCATTGATCACACCGGTGACCTTGGATGGAAAGAGTAGGCAAACACATTGTGCTAAATTCAATATATTTAGGTTCAAGAATTTAAATTAAGATCTGAAACATATTGTTCTATGTGGATGCAGATCTCAAAGGATCCAGCCAATTATAGTTGACCCAGGGCTCTACTTAGCCAGGAGAAGCCAAATTTTTCAAGCTACGGAGAAGCGAAAGACGCCTGATGCTTTTAAAGTATTCACAGGCAAAGTCTATTCTCAATAATGTGCTATTTCTGAAACTGAAATTTAAAATTATGCTTATGGATAGGCTATACTTTTGGAGGTTCCACTGAATGTTAGTTCTTGCATTGCAGGTTCGTCATGGTTTGTCTTAAGTCGACCTTTCCTGGAATTTTGCGTTTTTGGTTGGGATAACCTGCCTCGAACCCTTCTTATGTACTTCAATAATGTAATGTTATCTCAAGAAGGGTATTTTCACACTGTCATTTGCAATGCACCGGAGTTTAAGAACACGACTGTGAACAGTGATTTAAGATACATGATATGGGACAATCCTCCAAAAATGGACCCTCACTTTCTGAATATTTCCGATTATGATCAAATGGTCCAAAGTGGAGCTGTCTTTGCGAGACAGTTTGAGAAGGATGACCCTGTTCTGGACAGGGTCGATGAAAAAATCCTCAAGCGCGGACATATTCGAGCTGCCCCGGGGGCATGGTGCACTGGGCGGAGGAGCGGGTGGATGGATCCTTGCTCCCAATGGGGTGATGTGAATGTTTTGAAGCCTGGGCCGCAGGCAAAAAAGTTAGAAGATACAATCACAAACCTTCTAGATGATTGGAACTCACAGACGAATCAATGCAAATGAAGGTGCCTAAACTGAATGAAGATTTTCCAAGTCCTGATGCAAATTTTTTGGTATCAGAGTTTGTAAAATGTTCAATTGAGACATTCTTTGGCCCCCTAGGCCAGCTTTTTGAGGTTACTCAGAAAATCACGGGCTGTAGTAGTACTTATAAGGAGGCAGAGATGAAAGGGGAGACAAGAATCAAAGCAGAGCCACTAGAATTTAAGATCTCCCTCTTTTGCTGCCATTTTCGGGCTGTTGTATGTTCTACTTTGACCATTGTTTTATCCAATACTCTCTTGGATGCGGGATCAGTTCATCATTCATTAATTCCAATTTGTTGTATTGTTCCCATTTCATCATATATTCATTTCTCTCTTTCACTCATTCTGTGAGCTTGTGCATTTGATGTTTGATGATGGATTGATACGTAAAAGCGCTCTTGTTCCCATGTTCTGGCAATGATTTGATACGAGCAAACAACTAATTAAACGCCTTCTCAGTAGTTTTGTTTCATAGAGGTTGTGTATGGCTTTTCACATCACAAATTCAATGGACGTATTTATCTAAATATTTTAAAAAGGGCATATTCAGGTAATTTTTGTGTTGTTGAGGGATATTTAAATAAAAAACCTACTAATGATTTAAACCACGGAAAACGGGAAAGTCCTTGCTGCTGCCCGCAGTTCCGCTGTTAACATTTCGTCGTACCGCCACCAAAACGAGTTCTCAATCCCGAGCAATTCATCTCCACTTTCTGGGTTTGATTAATCTCAAATGGGTCGCCTTCGATATCTCAATTCCCTCCTAAACATACCCGAAAAATTCCATTTTTCATGTTCCTCTGCTTTCAATAGCATAACTGTTTTCATCCCCAAAAGCCAAATCTTCAGTCTGGATTCCACCCCGGATAACAAAATCTCTCCCGAGTTTCTCTCAAATCACCGGCTTAACTTCTGCAGATCAATCCATAGCACTTTATACAAAACCCAAGTCTCTATTGACGCTGACAATGAAGATCCTGATATCAAAACGGAGAGTTTAAGCAATAAAATTACAGAAGACGGAGAAAGAATCTGCAAAATGATATCAAGCAACACTTCAGAAATAGATTTTTGTCTTGATAACGCTTCAATTGAGTTGTCCCCAGCATTTGTTTTAGAGGTTTTGAAGAGGTTAAGCAACGCCGGTTTTCTCGCTTTATCGTTCTTTCGGTGGGCTGAGAAGCAAAAAGGGTTCAAACATAGTTCAGAAAGTTACAATGCTTTGATTGAATCTTTGGGTAAGATTAAGCAATTCAAGATGATTTGGGAATTGGTGAATGAAATGCAGCGAAAAAAGTTGCTAACTAAAGACACTTTTGCTTTGATTTCGAGGAGATATGCAAGAGTTAGGATGGTTGATGAGGCAATTGATGCTGTTGAAAAGATGGAGAAGTTTGGATTGAGATTAGAATTATCGGATTTTAACAGATTGATCGATGTTTTGAGTAAGTCAAAACATGTAGAGAGAGCACAGGAGGTGTTTGACAAAATGAAAAAGAGAAGATTTGACCCTGATATTAAGTCGTATACTATTTTATTAGAAGGCTGGGGATCGAAATTGAATTTGTTGAGACTGAATGAGGTTTATCGTGAAATGAAGGAAGAGGGTTTTGAGCCAGATGCTGTGGCTTATGGTATTGTGATTAATGCACATTGTAAAGCTAAGAAGCATGATGAGGCAGTTGAGTTGTTTCACGAAATGGAGCTGAAGAGTTGCAAGCCTAGTCCCCATATATTCTGTACTTTGATTAATGGGTTGGGGTCTGAGAAGAGATTAAGTGAATCTCTTGAGTTTTTTGAACTGTCGCAGAAGAGCGGTTTTCCACCAGAGGCGCCTACTTTCAATGCTGTTGTGGGGGCTTACTGTTGTTCAATGAGGATGGATGAAGCCTATATGATGATGGATGAGATGAGAAAGTATGGCATTGGTCCGAATTCTCGAACATATGATATAATTCTTCGTCACTTAATAAAGGCTGAAAGAACGGAAGAAGCTTACTCAATTTTTCAGAAAATGAGCAGTGAAACAGGTGCTGAACCAACTGTGAGTACCTATGAGATTGTAGTGAGAATGTTTTGCAATGAAGACCGAGTGGATATGGCAATGAGGGTTTGGGACCAGATGAAGGCAAGGGGTGTGCTTCCTGGAATGCATATGCTCTCGACATTGATCAACAGCTTGTGTCATCAGAACAAGCTAGACGATGCTTGCAAGTACTTTCAAGAGATGGTGGATATGGGTATTCGACCTCCTGCCCAGATGTTTAGTAATCTGAAACAAGCTCTTCGAGATGATGGAAAGGAGCAAACTGCTGTTATTTTAGCTCAGAAGATTGATAAATTGAGAAAAACTCCATTTATTGGTAGATGTCAATGAGAAACACATAGGATTACTAAATGAATTTAGCTCTCGAAACCTTTTCATGAACAAATAAAAGTTCTGATAGATTCAAGTTTTACTTGTCACATTCCACCTGCTATTGCAAAATATTACTGCTAAACCATTACTACTGCTGCTTTTGCCGGATACATTTGTGATTATTTTCCTTATGGTGGAAATTGCTAGGCACTTCTGACTAAAAGATATGAACAAAAACTTCGTCATCAGAATTCAATTAAACCAAAGAAATAAGGTCTTACAAAGTAGAGAGACAATCTACGAAAATAGAGGAAATCATCATGTGATCACCACTTCATTAAAAGCCGAAAATACAGAGAAACAGAGAAGAAGAAGCTACCAAAACCTCCAACAGCTTAAGATTCACCACTGAGCTTCTGAACTGTGATGATTCTGAAACTTTTTCCGACAGAATACTTCTGACACCGTGAATATAAAGCCAGTCACTCTGGTACAAGGTTGGCACATCGAGAACAACTTTATTGAGCAACACGTTATTTGATTTCGTAACATTAATCTTAAAACCCTTCAAGAACGTTGGCAACATCGTTCCTTGATCGAAATCAGTCAATTGCTGATACGAGATCTTGCAAGGCACAACATGCCTGAGAAAAATCAATGAATACTCACTGAAATTTCCAAAATAGTTCTCCAAAATATCATCAGGAGGAGCAAACATAGTTAATATCAAACTCTGGCCAGTAAATCCCACCAACTGCAATTTCAGAAATGAAGCCATAACAGAATATCCTTGCAGAATCAAGAACTTAACGGCGTCATCATTTTCCATTGCGCTTCCTCTCACTGACGCCATACATTGAACAGTTGGATTGTGAGTTTTATTTCCATATTCATTATCGGAAACAGAGTAATTCGGATTGAAGAACTTCTCTATTCCGAAAATTCTCAACGACCCATCATCGAAAATCGCCGAATCATTAATCTTGACGCCGTTCAGTGAAATCTGATCGTCGGACTGGGAAGAAGTGACGATCAAGGAATGATTAGGGGACAACGTTGGGATCTTGGAACCGAAGGGGAGGAATTTCAAGGAGAAAGGTGAGAGAGAAAGTGGGGAGAAATGAAGTTGAAGCAGGGAAAGCGGTGGTTGGCCAAAAGAAGCGAAAGCGGAATCGGAGGGAGAGAAGATCGTGAGATAGGGCGACGGCGGGATTAAGTTTCTGGAGCCGAATTCGAGAGTCAAAGCCATTGATAGGAAGCCGGAATTCGAGAGGGTTTGTACGGCGTCAAGAACGGAGTTTTCGGGAAGCGAGCGGCATAGATAGAACAGTGAAAGGAGAATGACGGAGAAGAGAAGTTTGGCCGCCATTGATGTGGAGGATTCAAGCTTTTTTCTTCTGTTGAAAAATCTGGTTTCTTTGGTTTATGGGAGATACGGTTATAGTTGCAGCGAGTTGGTTTAAGTTTTGGCGGGCAAGCTATAACACGTGGCAACTTGTAGCTTCGGAAGTTAGTCAGAGGTGTTAACAATACTGACGAAAATATGGAACTACGAAAATACCCTTAAGAGAACATTTTTACCGGAATTTATAATTATAATAGATTTACGAGCTAAATATTAATGTCTGAATATTGCATAAAATATCTTGAGATATGAAAAAAAAAATACCTAATTTAAGCAAATTTTGATTAGATTTTATCAGATATTCACGTACTTCGATGTATAAATTCCTACATGAACTTGCACATAATTTTTAATAATCAAAAGATGAATTAAAATAAGTTTATATTTCATAAAAGATAGATGGAATTTATATATCATAATTGCACGGGGAAATGGGCTAAACAATTCGGCAGCTAGGATTTCTGTGAACATCTCTTGTTCACCTTGTTGTGACTGCTGCTGCTTCAGGGATTGCGAGTAATTACAAGGATAATTATATTCAGGATATTGATAAAATTAGTTGTGAGTATAGGAAGGATAACGATTATACACTGGCTGAGGATAATGATTTCCGAGTTATAAGACCAAGTAGGATAATCGTATTCTGGCTGCAGATAATTATATCCTGGACTGAGGACTATGTTGAGGTGGTGAATTGATCTAAACATTTGAAGCTGTTGAGATTGTTCCCCCTTCAGAAGATTTGAATTATCGTTCAGGTTCTCTTTTCCTTTCCGATCAAGAGGAGGAGGGCTTGGTTCCGGAGGGGAGGTGGAGGAGGAGGGTGCCGTTGTAGGTTCAGGAGCATGATTATTTGGTCTTTTTCATCAAAATAAATATGTAACTAGGAAAAATATTTGCATGCTAATGATATAGAAATAAAATTTACATTTTTACATGTTATATATAATGATGAGACCATTATATTAATATTTAAAATTCATATAATTAAAAAAATTTAAATATATGACATAATTTTATTGAATGATTTCATAAGATGTCTCTGTATAAAAAAAAATTCTTCGTATAATCATTCAATTAATTATAAATTTATTAAATAATCATATAAATCATATGTTGAGATTGCACATATTGCATTATATTAATATTTAGAAGACAAAGTTTGATACTAATTAGATTATAAAGTTCTTCTATAGCATCGAGCAATAATACATATAAAAACAGTAATTTCTCCTTGATTTACAGAACCTAATTGACTGGCAACAGATTAACAATATTCTTTCAATACAATAATATATATATGTGTTACTGATTCAACTGTTATGCCTATACATTTGTCGTAGCTAGCATGCCACACCTTCATATAGCAGCTAAGAGGAATTATTATAGACTAAAAATTTAAGTGTGAATGTTCACGTCATAAAAATTGAATTTGATGTTGTACATAATTATTTAATAATTGAATAACGTAATTTAGAAGTACACAAATTAGTAATGAAATTAATTATTCTAGTTGTCAATTATGGAAGTTAGAGAGATTAGACTCTTTGTAATATATTAAAGAAAGTTGCTTCTCAACTTCTCTCTGACTTCTGATAAGATATCAGAAACCATGTAGATTAGTGCTAGCTAGATATATAATTTTCTTTTTATAAACCCTAAAATTCTCTTCTTTAAGTAATTTGAACCATTATATATTGAACAATAATAGTATTAGTCAAGTTTTGGCTGGTCAAATCTTCAATAACATCTCAATAGTGAGGTCATTTAATTTACAAGGACTCAATCAAAGGGCAAATATATATTGAGGGGATAAGCCTGCTGACTGTTGTTTGTGTTGGAAATTGGCTTCCACAACAGTTTGATTTCAGCTTGTTTGGGCTCTGAGAAAAGCATTTTTGCTATATATATTTTAAAAAAAAAATTAGTAGTGACTTTTGTTGAGAGCATCCTAAAGTGTTTCCATAAAACAGTTTTTTTTTTTTTTTACAAGGACTCAATCAAAGGGCGAATATAAATCTTCATCTCCAATCTTCCATTTTCATTTGCAGCAGCAAGAAGCTCTTTAATTGACTTCACAGTATCTCCTCATCAAGAACTCAGCCTGCTCGTATTCTTCTATCAAATCCTTGTTTAAGGTAATTAATTTCTTTAACTCTTGCATATAAAATAAATTTCTTTTTATTCATGTCTTTGAACATTTCCGAATTAATCTTAATTGATTTCATATCGATCTTGAAAGACATGAAGCAATAAATTAGAACAGTAACAATAATAGTCAATTTTCTTGATTGCTTTGATTGATGTACAGAATTCAACATGGATCTTACTGTATATTATTCTGCCGGACCATTCAAGAAACTACTCCTATGCTGTCTGCTATGCTTTCCTCCAGGATATTTGCTTCTTTTCTTTATCGCCATCGTTTATCTTGTCATCATGATGATTTTACCTAAAGAGCCGGAATATCATGCAGAATACAACTACGATACTTCTCGTTTTCATGAATACAACGGTAATATAAAAATTATATTCTATTAATCTCTGTCTTATATATCAGTAACATAGCTAAAGATATATTAGCTTTGGGTAAAAAAATTTCTGATGAGAGTTTCTTCGATGTCATCAGGGAACTTGGGAAATCCATATGAGGTGAATAATGAAAGGGTAGAGGATTACAGTGCAAAACAAGAGAATGAAAAATGGAGAAGGAAGAGAGAGAAGAATTACAATCCATGGGAATCATCACCTGCCTCATCTACATCTAGCCCTCCCGTCAATGTGGAGGATTACTCCAAATATGAGTTCGATCTTTCTTCAAGTGGTAATATATATATATCTCAAATTAACATTTTTAAAAAATAATAATAATAATAGAGACTGATAAAAATTCTATTTCTCAATTATATATATTTCAGATTGGGAAAGTTCCTCGATTTCATCCTTGGATTCGTCGGTTTCAACATCATCCACTTTGTCGAGCACCACTACAGAGAGGACGTTTTCAACGTCAGCAAGTAGCTTGAGAGCTAGAGCTGAGTTAAATGTACAAGCAGACGATAGTATAAAACAGGCGCATGAACGCTGGAGATTGGAGAAACAAATGGACAACAGTCCTTTGCGATCGCCTATCTTATCTCCTCATCCTCCCTTTTACAAGGTATCTCGCTTCTCAACTACATATTTGTACGAGACATACGATTTTAGAACAAATTATTTTTCGAAACTGAAAACATCGATTTCATTTTTCAAAAACAAGTTCCAAAAACACAATTTGAAATATCTATAGCCTTGTGTTGTATAGGTTGGCAAGAATAGGAATAAGTATGCAGCTTGGACTCGGGATGAAGTACTAATCTACGTAGCATATTATCAAACACTTGAGGAAAAAAAATCGGCTAGTAAATTTAATGACGGCTGGTGGGAAGCGGTAATTGATGGGTTCTTCTGGGAGACTGGAGTGAAATATGACAAAGAACAAATAAAAGTACGCTTGAGAAATATGCGTAAGGAATGGAAAGCTTGGACTAAGGTTATGAATACTGCAGGATTTGGTTGGGATTCTGTAGAAAAGATAATTAGAGGTGATGATAAGTGTTGGAATGCCTACATTGAGGTACGTAATATTTTATACAAGAAGTTTGCATCCCTAAAATTGTTCTTTCAAAAAATTAAGTTGTTATTATTGTGTCCTAACAATCTAATATTGAATTACTACAGGTCAATCCAGAAGCCGAGATAATCAGAGAATCCACATTTCCCTTGTACGAGGAATTAACTGTTATCTTCAATTATCTTGGTGCTGATCAGCTGCATAAAGAAATCAAGATCCCTGAAGACTATCTGAGTGAGAATCGACGTAGAAGAAAGATGAAAAGAGCTTCATCAGGATTCTGATAGGAAGGGAACGAAGAATACTACTGTTTCGTTTTCAATTACAGATTGTAGCAATGTGTTACAAAAGATGGAGGGTGTTCAACAAACAAGCGAAGCTGCCTTAAAAGCATATGATGAGTTCCAGTACCCTGGGAGGCGCGAAGCTTTCATGGTTATGAAAGCTGAACAAAGGTTGGCATGGCTAAAGACTTTAGGATCTATATCTTGAAATTTATAACTAAATTTAAATGTAATTAGAACTTTCTTTATCAGAGAACTCCTTTAAATAAATTAGGAGTGATGATAGGAATCATTGAGGTATTATGTTTGTATTAGTTGTGTTAAATATGTGAGAATTTATATCAAAGAACATCAAAATCTTGTTAATGACATCTTTAGGAATCAAGGTTTTTTAAAAACAATTCTTTTACCATAACATCATCTCCCACCTATCACAATTAACGAAGACAATTATGTTTTAATCGTAAGAGTCAACAATGATAATTTTTGCTTAATCTTAATAATTCAAGTCTTAATGGCTGTTTTAAATTTTAGTTCCATAATGTCCTCCTTTTTTACGTCTTTAACGATGGGTCTTCTACATTTTAAGTTGGGAAAACGATTTAATTTTCTATATATTTAACATTCCTGATGCTTGATTCAAGGATTTTCAATTAATTTTTTTTTGTTTAACGAATTCTCTATATGATGATTAGGAATCAGTCAAAATTCAAAATTGATCACAAGAACAAACGCCAAATGTTTAGTTAAATCACTGCTCATGCTACAACTATCAAATAGAAAGATTAAATGATTACAAAAGACGATAACATAATGAAAATCATCTCAATCTTTGTGCTTAATAAACTCAACCATAACTTATAATCAATTCTGAAGACCCTGATTCTTTCCAAAACGTATCTGAAGCTGAAGGTTTACTGATTGGTGGTTTATGTAGATTCCCATCACATCATTCTCAGGTAAATCGATCTCATAAATGGGAAATCTTGATGTTCTAGTATTACTTTTTTGTTCAGCATTTGGATTGACCTGTACTTGATCATATGTAAAATGTTGTTAATACACAACAAATTAATTAAAAGAAATTCAGTGAAACTGATTAGAGCTAGTTATATATTAAGAACCTCGTTGAAAACAGGAGGTGGAGGAGATGAGATAGTATATTCCCATGGATTGCTTTTACTTATTTGTCTTTCAAGTCCCCATTTGTCATGCATCTGTTTTATAAAATTCTCTACTCTTTCATTCAATTCAGTTTCAGCCGTTGAGCTGCCTGATGATGTTGAGTAAGAATTCTCCTAATCAGATGAAGTTGAATCACATCTCCAATCTGAAAACTTTTAAATGATTAATTTCAGCGTAGTAGCAATATATTTGATTTCTCAAGTCGAAATGTATAATTACCGTCATTTTGAAACGAGGATTCATCAGAAACATGTTGCAATTCTACCGGGAATGATCGGCTAGAGATTCTCTGAAGCTAGTTGTAGCCTAAAAGAGGGGTGAAGCCAAAGAAAAACATATAAAATTTATATTTTTCAAAGACTTGTATCATATATTTTACTTGGTAGTTAATGATTTTATTTAGGATCAGCTCTTAATGAGAACATGGAAATTAATGAAGAAGACAAAGTACCTCTTGGATTATTAAGGGAGGAGATGATATATATACAGGATCAGCTCTTCTTGCAATTGTTTATAACAACTCTTTGTATCTTCTTACGCAACATCCCCAACGACCAACATGGTTTCCATGCGTATCATGGTGGACGCAAACGATTGTTGATGAAAAATTTTCCGAATCTGAAACTTTTTTCAAACTAAAAACATTATAAATCAACATGAATATACGTATATCGAAGGAAATTTATAAGATTACCTTCATAGTCGTATTTGTGTAGTATAACATGCGGCGGCGGCATGGATGAGATGGAAAGAAAAGCTATGAAAATGGATATCACAAGCAGGGTTTGAGGTTCCAATAATTTCGTCCATGAGTCCATGATGAAACGAGCCAATAACTCAGGATGAATCCTATGTGAGGGGAAAGCATAAATACACGCATGCTAATTAACTATATTTCGATATCTATTTTCATATCAAATTCCGAAATATATACGTATTTGTGAAAAATAATGGAGGTCGGAGCAAACAACCATTTTTAATAGAATAATCGTTATAAGGAACCGAATTCGAAGGGATAAAATAAATTGGGGCTGCTGGGAGAATAAGAAGATTTTAGGGAATGTATTTACCTATGTGACAGAAAGATAAAAAATAATTAAGAAGATAATTAATATATCAAAAGGATTAAATCAATATGCTAGCATTGTTTGGGCCTGGATCCAAAGGGGTAGGCCCATGGAATGGCCCGAAAGCCCCGTTATAAAACTTTGCGTTAGTTATATAACGCATAATTTGAGTATTCTGTTAACTTTTTGATGCAAGAAAACCATTATAGAAGTGTAAATTAAATCAATATCGGTTCTCTTGTGAGCAGAATTCAACCTCAAGTTTTTTCTAATTTTTTTTTTTTGTATAAATTGTCGGTAGATAAAATGGGAAATTTAAATGCACGATATTTATCATTATATTTCAAATATATAATTATAAAACTTGAAATGTATAGTAGCAATATTATTAACTTTCATACTATGTATAATATTATTATATTTAAATGTTGATAGATGAAGTATGATATTTAAATGAACAAAATATCAGTCATTATTATCTTATTTTTCCTTACACGTCAAGTACACTCTTGAATTAAACATGTTAAACTGAAACTAGTATTATTTGCTTAAATATTTTTCAAAGAACATGTTTATCAATTTTTTCAAGTAATCTTGATATTATATATTTTCTTCTTAATTTAATAGATTATAATTTCCCTATGCGTTTTTCTTACAAATTAATAAATATAATATACATAGCATAAAAAGGCACGTGCATGAATGTGTAGGTTAAATTAATTAGAAACAATTATTGATGAATGATTCAGCATTTCTTTATAGACATACGAACACCACGACTAAGCCATTAGGTGTATATGATAATATGAAGGTTCTTTTGTCAATTTCTTTAATTTAAAACATTTTTTTTTATAATTGTAGTTGTATGAATAACGATACATAATTTTTTAAATTAGTTTAAAAAGGAATATATAGAAAATATGAAAGGAAGTATTGATATGCAATTAAAATGATAAATTGTATCATTTGAACTCTATTAACTTGTGGTAATAATCGATTAGAGATTGGTTTTGTTTTTTATTTTGACTTTTTCTTACTGAAACAAAGGCACACTTGAAAAGTGCAATTTCTTTTGGGTTTGACAAATTCAGATTTGGTTAAGAGGCTGCCACGTTTAAGTGTCGAAGGCTCGAGGAAGATGAATATTAATAGTAGCATTAGATGGGACATTTAAATTGACTAATACCAATAAGTTCCACCCTTGCCTAATGCCAATATCTTGAACAAGGAGTTGGATTTGATTACACGATATAAATGACAGTATTTAATGAAGAAAAATATCTTAACGTAGACTATCAATAGAAGTTCCACAAGTGTTTATTTTTAGCACGCGTATCCATCAATGGAAATTGTATAAGAATGTTCTCATCTTTTAAAATATAAATATTTTAAATTTAAAAATTGACGTACTTAATTTAACATTGTTTTTAAATATGTGGACATACATAGAAGAGAAATTATTAAAATATATTAAAGTTACCATAATAATTTTTTTAATATTACAAACTTATTTATTATTTACAATCTACCCATAATTTACAGAAACTCTACTAATAATATTGAGAAGACACAAATATTATTATAACACATCCAACAGTCAAAAATCTATTCACAATAAAGAGAAGGCCTAACTAAATTTTTTAGGAACAAACTCACATATAGTGAAAAATATCACCAACTTACAAGTTAATTATTATAATAGTTGAATGCGATTCTTATTTATTATTATAGTTTTTCATTAAATTTTACTAGTTTCGTTTCACATAAATAACGCTATATGATATCAAAATTTTGTAAGAAAGAAATAACTAAATATTTGATCTTTTAAATATAGTTCAGATGAGTTTAAATTTTAGAACACGCTTGATACTTTTAAATTATTTCAAATTTTAATAGCAATAGAAGAATAAGAGTGTGATATTTATAGCAATAGAAGAATAAGAGTGATATTTTGCGAATGAGTTTATTGTATTATTTAAAAAAATGGGAAAAACTGAGTAGGGGATATGTAAAACGACGTTTACCAAAACTTGAGCTACCTCAGCCCCGCTGGCCTTGTCTTGCGGACTTTATCATAAAACCTAGCTATATATGTTTCCTTGTATGGCTGCAGCCAACGATTTGCAGTAGCCCTGCGGCTGTTGACTGTAATACAATACCTCTATTTTTCAAAATTATTTGACCTGTTTGTACTGTATAGTAGTAACTTATTTGGTCAAATTTCGATACTTCGAGAAGTACATCGTGATTGCATCCATAGATATATCTTTCACTGCTAGCTGTTAGAAATTTTAATTTAATCATTTGATCAATTTTTAAAAAATAATCATCTAATTTAATTATAAACGTGTTTAAAATTAAAATACTATCATTTTTAATCGATAATTATCAGTCTATATATGAAATGAAATGAAAGTAAAAATATTAATTTATCTTGGGAATTTTGATTCAATTATATAAATTATAATGGATTGATCACTTGGAATTCGAACATCAAATCAATGGTACATATATCATATTGAGTAGTAGTAAATTTATTTTTTTTCAATTGATGAACAACTTTGAATATGAGATCAACAACATATATAATTGATGTTAAATATTCATGGCTAGAAGCTAATTAAACATCACTTCTTCCATAAGGACGGAATAAGGAATATTGTACAATAATATGTTTGTTCAGGGAAGTACATACATAATAATTTACATATAAAATATCAAGATTACACAGAAATAAAAAAGAGTAATGGACAAAAGAGAGAGCGGGGGGGCGCCGGTTTTTGTGGGTAAGTGCAGGTCAACAACTATGAAAAAGAAATGAAAATGTATATAATTATACAGAAAATGACACACTTGAATTATGGAGACGAAAGCATTTACAACCATGAGAATTTTCTCTATGTGGACACGAGTTTTGGGGAAGAAAAGACTTGTCATTATAAGATCTATACATATAGATGGGAAGGAAGTAGCTAGCCATCTTCTAGCACTTGCTTCACCTAAAATTCTTGAATATTTGGCCCCATTTAATTCAATTCATTGTCCAATTATTCTAACAAAATTTTTGTATTAGTTTTTCATATCAATCAACGATAAGAATCATACCCTATGTTCATCACAAGAAATAAATTATGCAAAAATAAAAATAGAAAAAATTGAAATTAATTAAGGAGAGGATCCAGGTACAGCAGCTGTATATAATTGAAGTCATGGGTTCTTTTCAAGAATTGTTATACCAATCTCTTATATTGATTATAACTAGAAATTAAAAGCAATATCACTTTCAATTTGTCAATAATGCAAGACAGATGGGCTCCAGATCAATTAATTTACACCAATTTTTATGTATGTAAACTATCTATCTCCATCGATGCAGCAAATGTAAGAAGCTTTTCAGAGAAACTTCACCACAGAAATAAAAAATTAAAAAAATAGTTCTAGCTATCAATTTAATCATCGGAAAATTTGTCCATTGATTTCAGCTTTCATCTAAGGTGAGAATATTAAAATTAAAATCACTGTTATTATTCATTGACTGGGACATCTTTATTTTAAAAAAATACGGATGTGTACAATAATATCGAGCAAAATATCAATCAATCAAGTATTCTTTATGTTGAAGAAGGACATGCATGCATGAACTAAAATATACAACAAATTATATATATATATATAATGACAAATGATGAATTATAATTAACAAAACAAATTGAAAATAAAATGTTAATTTGAAATGAAGAAGAAACTGCGGGCAAGTAGTCAGAATGTAAAGCTAGCAGCCAATGGAACCGCGTAAGCAAATTGTGCAAACAGGAAATAAGAGGAAACCCATGCACAAAGAAGCACTTTACAACGGTTTTGCCTTTCTTTGGACATAAGAAACAGCAAGATTACAGCTCCACACTAACCTGTCATACAAGCAAACAACTAAGACTAAAATATTGTTAAATATCTTTTATTTTACGTATTAATTTATAATTAACAGGCCAATTAGAATACAAACCCGAATGACAAGTTGTCAGTAAATGATTTTCTTTTCTTTTTTTTTAATTTTGAGAAATATGGTTTGCATGATTCAGAGACACAAGTCGTTTTCTTAATTATTAATTATTATAATTCAAAACTTGCTTTAGGATTACTCGCTTATAAATAGAACTACACCAGACTACACTTTTTTCCATCCTCAGTTTCTTTCATCTTTCTCTGATCTTTCTCTCCTTCCATTTTCAAATTCTCTGCTCTTAGTTTGCAAAAAGAGAAGGACAGATGGGTGCACTTGATCATCTATTGGATTTGTTTGAAATTACACCAAAAAGGAAGAAACGAAAGCCGATGCAGGTTTGTCAATTAAGGATACAAGCTTTAAACTCTCTTTTTCTGTGTTGTGTTTTGCAGTTTTGCTGGTTTTCTTTTTATAAAATGTTAAAATTCTGAGTTTTCATTAATTTTTTTGTGATTGTTTTACTTGCAGACAGTTGAAATCAAGGTGAAAATGGACTGTGATGGCTGTGAAAGAAGAGTTAGAAATGCTGTTTCTTCCATGAAAGGTAACGCATGCAGAGACAAAACATTCCAACTCATTTTTTCAGCCTTCATTAATGGCTATATCAGAAAATCTGTCAGTAAAACTTAAGAAGTCTCTTTAAGAACCAAGGCTTCCTCGTACTGGAAACAGGAACCATAAATTTTCTGCAGAGCCAAATCCCACAAACCGAACATATTCTTATTTCACAAACTTTTATTCACCATTCATAAATTATTTTTCTGTCATTATCACGTAGTAATTAAGAGCAGCCACTTATGTTATAATCATGAACTGCAGACAATGTTTTAAGCTAATTTAATGCTAAATCTAAATTCATATGTAATTAATTTCCTGTAGGTGCGAAGTCAGTAGAAGTGAGCAGAAAGCAAAGCCGGGTAACAGTGACTGGTTATGTGGATCCAAGCAAGGTCTTAAAGAAAGTGAAAAGCACAGGAAAAAGAGCTGAATTTTGGCCATATGTTCCATACAATTTGGTGGCATATCCATATGTGGCTCAAGCTTATGACAAAAAAGCACCATCTGGTTATGTCAAGAACGTGGTCCAAGCACTTCCAAGCCCTAATGCAACCGACGAGAGACTCACTAATCTCTTCAGCGATGAAAACCCAAATGCATGTTCCATTATGTAGGCAATTTATGAAAGCTAGAAATCCATAATTTTCTATAGAAAACAGTGCTTCTTGTTGTTTCATCAGGGCATGTTTATTGGCTTTTATGTATGAGAGCGGACGAGGAGGAAAGATTTTAGAGTAGAGAGAGCATTTTTGAGAAGTCTTAATTATATGTTTTGCATCCGAAAGTGAAAAATCTTCAATCATACTTACTGAATTTTGTTCTCATGGCTATTTTTTTTTTCCTGAATCAAATGTATTTTCTTTTTCCTTTTGTTCCAATTTAATTATAAGCTAAATTCGAGACTAAATTAGCAATGTAAAATTAAAATAATTTCAAATCGATTAAAACTGTTATCACCAAATCCTGCAATGAATCCCTTTAAATTCGGGTCACCTAGAAAGAGACAGATAGAAAAAATTCTTTAATAGATTATTATAATAATGGATTATTGGACATTCATTTGGGACATTACATAACAAATTAATAAATGAACAAAAATAAAGATATTAATATCCCATTAATTAAAGTGAAAACGATGATATAATTAAGCTAACCAAGATATATTTTTGTCACTTTGCTGCTGAAATTAATTTTTTATAATCCACTTTGGGAGACAAGAAAAAAAAATATAATAATAAGATTAAGAGAATAGTACAAAATGTGTTTTTGTATTGTATATGTACGCAGAAAAGAAGGAAGAATTGATAATTGTTGGTAGGACAAAAGGGTTTTTCTGGAGAGGGGCCCCGGGCCATAAAATTATTTAGAGAATTTTTCTCTGATTTTTGAGTTTAAAAAGAAATAATTTATTTGAATGGCCATAAAATTTCTCTTAAATTATCATGAATTTTGAATAATTTAATTGAATTAATTTGATTTATACATGAAACAGACAGGAGAAGGAAGGTGTGGCCTCCAGCCTCTTGGGTTTTTGCGACCCTCGAGACTTAGTAGTTTGCTAATTGCTTAGGTGACTTAATTAATAATGAGAAGATACATTTCATGTAACTTTCACTCCAATTAATAATTGAATTGAGTAGGTAAATCAATTTAATACAGCTTTGAGTATAACGATGGGCTTCAAACATTTGAATAAATAAAAGATAGATGGACTCCAGATATTTTAGCTTTAAATTTTTTTTATATATGCAGTAAATTAATTAACTCTCTCCATCAGATAATGATAGAAGTTTTAATTTCAAATAAATACTACTATAAGATATGTTTAAAAATGACTTTGACAGAAAGACTAGTCTAGTAAAACTTGTTAAAGTGTGAGACGAAATTTATAGTCCCAAATTGGACGAAATGGGAGAAAAACTCAATCTTTTAGGTTATATACAAAAGGTAATTTTATTTACTCTTTAAAATTTTTATTTGATTATTTTTATAAAGGAGATTTGATAAGTTATGTGAGAATTTTTAGGATTTTAATAAAATTATTTTATAAACTTTAAAAATGAATCCAAATTGACAATATTTTAATCAAATATGAGGTATTAAGTTAAAATTTTATTTGTATATAGTATTGTTAAAAAAACAGCTTAAAATAATTTATAAACCTTAACTTCATAGGTTCAAGGCATAGTTAAAATTAGAAAATTCACGATAAAATTAATTGGTTAATATTTCAAAAATATTTAATAAATAAATAAATAATTTTACTCAAAACATATATAAATTTATATATAAGTTTAAATTATAAAAATAATATAATAAATATTTTTAAAAAACTGTGGTGGCTGCTGTTGTAGATCGGCCTCTGAGTTCACTGTTATAATTATCTAGACAATTTTTTCTATTTCCATACACGTATAGAGATGATTCAACATATAAAATATGTGACTCATCAAACATGATAACCTGGAATTGTACATATATCGTGCTGTATGGAGCTACTAAATAAAAAATAATAATTAATTAAGACAAATAATTTTTGTTATTAATTATAATTAATTATCAAAAAAATTATATAGATTTGAAATGAAAGAGGGACCTGAGGATTGTCACACGGTTTGCGAAGAACCGTGTAGGCCATTGTACAGAAAATTAGAGGAAACACAAAAAGCACTTTCCAACAGTGTTTTTTTTTTAAAACTTTCTTTGGACCCAAGGAAACAGCGAAGACAACAGCATCAACAACTCCTCTTTAAGCTGTCATTCAACATTCATACAAGCAAGCCACTAAGACCAACAATTAATTATATTTTTTTAATAAATTATTTAATAAGCCAATCAAGATTCAGGACCCAAGAGTCAAGTCGTCAGTCATGATAATAAAATATTTCTAAGAATGATTTGCATGATTTATGGACACAAGTAATTAATTATCTAACTTACCATATCATTTTGGAGTAATCATATCCTAATCCTCATTTTTCTTATATCAAATAAATCTCTAACTTCATTTTTTTAAAATATTATAATTTACAATCGACTTATATTATATCAAAAGTTTATTAAAAATTATAAGTTGAGATATTGATAGTTTAACATTAGATGCAAAAATTTATATTCAAATTGGACAAATTTGACCCTTAAAGTTTATTAAATTAAATTTACACATTTTTCATAGTCAAAAGAGAAGAGAGGGGGTCATATGCGATATTGAATTTTTTCGATCATTAAAGGTATTTCAATAACTTCATTAGGGGTTATAAGTCGAGTTGATACAAGTAGACAAACTTTATTTTTATTTTAAGATAATAAAACGATAGGGACCTGGATGTTATTATCCATATTAATTTTATACTTGAGCATAAATTATTGCTCCATAATCTCTCTTAATACCCAATCATTTGACCCTCCTATAAATACAACAAACCACACCACATCACACATATTCCCATCCTCCAAAAGCTTAATTCGTTCTCTCTCTCTCAAACTCTCTGCTAATTTGTTTTCCTTAAGCGAAGCAAAAATGGGTGCACTTGACCATCTCTTGGATTTGATTGAGATTACCCCGAAAAGGAGGAAACGCAAGCCTATGCAGGTTAAACTCGATCAAGCTTTAAACTCTCTCTGTTTTTCGTGTTCATGCTAAAAAACGAGTAATGTTTTTTTTTTTTCTTCCTTGTGTGTTTACAGACAGTTGAAATCAAGGTGAAAATGGACTGTGATGGCTGCGAAAGGAGAGTTCGTCATGCTGTTTCCTCCATGAAAGGTTCATATACTCATTAACCTTATTTCTTCTTCTCTCGTATAAACGTCTGCACTTTTAAGAACGTCGTTTTAATGTTGTATGAATATTTAAACAGTACTGTTTCATATAGTCGGCACCTGAAAATTTTTATAAACAAATTAATCACGTATCTTCCTGAAAATTTTCTTTTCTTTACAAGCTCTTTGTTATTGTGTAAGGTACAAGGAACCAATTTTAATTCTAGCTAAAGTTAAAACGAAATGGTGAATTTTCTTTTCTTGCGCATGATAGAGAGGCTCTGGTTTAACTTTCACTCGAACTATTTTATTATACAAATCTTTTAAGTAATCTTTGTTTCTGATGATGCACAATTGTTGACATTTCATGCTAAAAAAACGTTTACTTAAAATACTTGTTTGCATGTGTATGTTTTGGACCTTTCACTTGTTTATGGATACATCAGAAACTGCTATTTCCAGATACCCTTTTGCTACTTCCATCGAAATTTTTTATTTGTCTTATGTGGTAGGTGCAAATTTGTCACGCAAAAACAAAAGCAAATTTCTCTTGAAAAAACACAGTCAAACTTACGAACCAAACAGGCCCTTAACATAAAAGTTCATCAAACTGCTTAATTGCTAAGTGCTTATTAACTGAAAACTTTATTATATTCTTAATACAGGTGCAAAATCAGTGGAAGTGAACAGGAAGCAAAGCCGGGTAACAGTGACAGGATATGTGGATCCAAACAAGGTCTTAAAGAAAGTGAAGAGCACAGGAAAAAGAGCCGAGTTTTGGCCTTATGTTCCGTACAACCTGGTGGCATATCCATATGTGGCTCAAGCTTACGATAAAAAAGCACCATCTGGTTATGTCAAGAACGTGGTACAAGCACTTCCAAGCCCTAATGCAACCGACGAGAAGCTGGTTTCTCTGTTCAGCGATGAAAACCCACATGCTTGTTCCATTATGTAGGCAATTAGAAAGCTAGAAATATAATTAGAAAAGTGCTTTTATTACTGTTGATTAGGACCTGTTTGGTTTTTATGATTGCATGCGGTGTAATATTAATCGGTTAGTGATATATTGTAAGTACTGTATGTACTTTGAATAGGTGTTTTGATTTATAATATTATATGCTTTGGTATGTAATTCATCTTGCTTACAATAATTATACTTACTATATCTTCTACACGTAACCCATGATACTTTTTCATCCAATAAAACTAAAAGTTTATTTTTACTTTAAGGTTTAAAAAAATTAAATCGCAAATATCTCGTATCACTTGTACAAAGTTTTATTGATTGAATTAATCATTATCATCAACCAAAAAAAAAACCATAAATTTGAAAAATAATTAATGATTTTTATCAAAATTCTATTAGATTTAATGTGAATTGAATATATTAATATTATTACTTATTTCTATTTTTTTTTTAAAATATGTCTTTCCAAGCTTTGGCTTGGAGTTTACTTAAAAGCAAAATCGTCTACTAAAATATATTAATTTGAATGGAAATTAGATAGTTCAGGTGAAGTGATCAATGGAACTGACTGCTGAATGAAATGCAATAAATAAATCATAGAACTCACAAACAAATTAACATATAAAATTTATTTCAAAAGAAAAATTAATTATATAATTTTTTTTCTACTGCATGCTTAAAAAGAATTTGGTGACATCAACGTAGATTATGCTTTTCTGATTTTGTTTAACAAAATTCATGTCATCGTATCTTATAAGGTATCCCTGCAATTTAGGGATTGTTCAAAAAGAGACAGAGACAAATGTCTCTTTATTATTTCTAATTACCTTATAATAATGCATTATTGGACATTGATTTCGGCCGTGATATCAAATAAATACAGAACAAAATACATTGATAATAATTAATCAAGAAGCAGAAAGATTAAAAGGTAATCTAACCAAGATATATTTTTGTCACTTTCATGCCTGGATAATTTAATAATACACATTAGGGAGACAAGAAAATAAAATTAATTATAGAAAATGTATTAGTGTTATCTATGTCTCTTAAAAGTGGAAGAATAATTGTAGGTGGGACATCGCCTTTTAGCATAGAACATTCTTTTAAAAGCATAAATTTTATCAGTGACCTTTCAACAATATTATAATTTAGTTTTTCGAGTATAAATTAAACTCACCTTATTGTCATTTTTTTAATTATTTGAACGAGTAAAAATCCTCTAAATTAAATGTGTATACTCAAATTTATTCTTATTCATTATAATTAAAGAAAATAAATTATACATAAATAGTTATTTTCTAAACGTTCATACATTTATAACTTTTAAAGAAAATTTTCTTTTTGTGGGAATTGATTATAAGAAAATTATTCCTAAAGAAACAACATTAATTATTTGATTGATAATGTGACCAAAAACAGTGCAACCATCCATTCTTAATTAAAAATACTTTACGATCTTGGATTTTCATACGAATAGATAATGATTATCTATTTATTTATCTTTTAATCTTTGTTGTTTAAATTTGCTTAGCTGAATTAAATTACCTAATTTTTCAGAAAGCGACAGCCATTCAAGTTCAACAATTGCTTCACCAGCTGTCCACCATTGCTCTCGTTGTTCTAAATTAGCAAATCAATTTTCTACATGTAATTCGTTTACCTGGCTTTGAGTCTGCCTGCAATGATTAAATGACTTGAATTTCATTGGCGCGCTAGACCATACTTGGATCGATCAACCTAAAATTCTTATGGTATACAAAGCAAGGAGATTCCAGCCTATTGGGTGTTTGCCACGTGTACCAAAACACAAAAACTACCTCAAAATTACAAGATAGAATCTGAAGATAATTTTCATGTATTTTTTTGTGGGTAAATCAAGAGATCAGCTTTGAAAATTGAAGATAAGCTTCATCTATCTATACATATTTTATCAGTCTATTTCAGTGTTCTAAATAATATTTTTGTGCCAAAGTTCACTGCAGCACGCCATTTCATGAGTTGCAGATAAGGGATAATTTTTATTTTTCTCACATATAGGAAGTATTTAATGAAATATAATGGATTAGTGTGATATAGAAAGAACTTTATCTGCAAATAAAAAAAATATATTCGTGCATGTATACATAGATTACCAACATTTAGAAGCAAACAATATGAGTTGATGTCAATCTGGTTAGGTGGTGATTTTTTATTTGTATTTTAGTATTCAGTCATCAGGATGAGGTTAATGTGGGCACCAGGACCTGCCATAAAGGAAACTTATCATCAAATTTTCTCTGTTTAATTAATTTATTGAAGATATAAAGCAAGAAAACAGCTTGGTTTGACAGTTCTGATTTAATATTTACAATTCAATTCTTTATTTGGGAATCTAAGATTGGTTTTGTGTAAGTTTCTTTAAGCTTTAGCAGATCATATCTCACTCACTTTGTAAAATATAATAAAATTTTAGAGATCTTGATAGTTTGAAAAAATTATAAAGGTTTGTTCTAGTGCGAAATAAATTTTTGAGTAACCTACCTGCATGCGCTGTACTAATGGTCAAAGAAGTAAGCCATATAATTCCATATGGGAATAATAGCACACGTTTTGGTATTCTCTGTTTTGGAACTAGCAATTATTGTTTTCAACTTTCCAATTTTGAAAAACAACTTAGCCTGGAATTTTAACCCTCACAGTCGTTTCCAATTTTTCCTCAGCATGATCATTTATCAAGAGACAACAAATGTTTCTGTGTGGATTATTTTGCTTTCAGTGAACACCTAAACCCTGAGAGATTAGACTGCTAGAATTATATCCACACATACTGGATTCTCCGTACAATTTTGTTTTCATGGGCATGTGTTCAAAGAAGACTTGAGATTTGTTGCAGGTACAAGATGAAGTTTACGCTTGTATATAATTATTATACCTTTGAAGATAATTCAATGGCTATCTCCCATGCCACGAACACCAGTCTACAGAGATAACTTAAAGCTCGTCAATGACTTTTATCATTTTTTGTGGTAGATTAATATTAGGTCCCTGAGTTTTCAAGACTTCTCGATTAAGGACTGATTTTTTTAATTTCTAACAAATAAATCTTTGATTCTTTTCCAAATAACTCAAGTACCGTTTAGTTTTAACTTGCACTCAAATTATAATATCATAAAGTAATATGGTCATTTTAATATGTATTAAGGACTTATTTATTATAAATAAACAAACTAAGTTGCATCGTGTTGATTTCATAACAATTTTGTAAGATTAGCATGCAAAATAATTAACCCACGTGTAAAATTTTAAAGAAATAATCTTGTGTTATAGGAAAAGTGCTTTTACTAAGGCAACGACACGTAGGTTTGATTAGCCCTAACAAAGTGCTTTTGGTGATGTATGCGGTGGGAGGACATTTTATGGAGAAGCTTTCAAAAATTCAATCATGTTTAGAAAAGAAAATTCAGAATATATAAAGTGAAATAAAAGAGAAAAAGAAAGCCTATAAATTTCGAGAGACATTAGTCCAATTTGATTAATTCATTAGCTCTTTGGAGGTTTGAAAAAGATAAAGGAACAAAGACCAAAGATTATTCTCTCATTTGTGCCGTTGGAAGAGGTAGATAAATAAATATATATTCTCCCAAAGGTGAAACTCAAGTTATTTATTATAATTAACAAATTAAAATTAGTTTTTGTTTGTCTTCTTCTTCTTTTTTTTTAATATTTTGGAGTGTAGTTATTTTGGTGAAAGATCAAAAACCTATATACTTTCATATAAGAAGAAATTTAACTTCGAATTAGTATATGATAGAATTTACTCACACAAACCTATAAAAATAATTAAACTTGTAACTTTAAAATTGAGATAGAAAAGTGATGGTATCATTACGTCAAATATTGGTTCTCTTCTTTTACCAATGCTTTTGTCTTAACTAGATTCTTGTTAAGAGGCCCTTAACCCAATATTAAGGGAAGGCAACCAAAACTTTTTGCCTTGATGAATAATCGAGAATTGGATCGATTCATTGTTGAAAGAAAAAGATAATCGAAAATTAAAACTAGGGCACCAAAATGGCATTAAATGTTCCATACTTTGAAATATATGGCATTAAATGTTCCATACTTTGAAAATATACAAAGTGTAACTTGTAAGAATTATCAAATCACAAGACAATTTTAGATGCCTTGTGGATCAATTTCAATGCAAGGACAAAATATGAACCAAACCCACAATAACAAGATAAGCAAGATAACGCCATAATAATCTTATTCTCAATGTGCTCATTAGCTTAAAGCATTTCTACAAAAGCTATTCATCATATTAAACACTTCATATTTGAAATTCTTTTCTAACTATCAACTCCATAATCCACCATTCTCAAACAATATCACGATTTCATATTTTGAATATTATATATTAATGTTAGTTACCTAATATGTATACTATTTAGTTATTTAGTTAACAAATATAATTAATTTTCATAAAGGTTAAATGTTAATGAAGCTTGGAATTTTTTGATAACGTGATTTGATAAGTTAATCCGTCTTTCAAAAGGGAGATAGGAACATCTAAGACCTTGATTAGAATTAGAAATCTCTTTTACAGGAATCTATAAAGCCATACTTTACACTTTTAAGCATACAACTATTATCCTCTTTTAAAAATCACATAAATTAATTGCAATTTTTTTTTTTTACAAAAATAAGAAAAAGTTTTTGATAGGATGGGCACACAATATTCGTCTGATAAAACTCGTTTATGTACAAAAATACACACCAATGAATCGAAATATTCCTTTTTCTCTTTATCTAAGTTGGGCTTTAACCCATTATTTTTGGATCAATTTTCATTCAAATACAGAATACTAGGGCCTAAATGATTTCAAAATCTAGGTTATTGAGCCCATAACATATTAGGCCTTGGCAAATTGGAAAAAATGTAATGCTAAAAATAACCCGACTTTTAGAAGAGAACTTTAACACGATTTCCTAAGCCGTCCGATTTGGTCTTTAACTTGTATTCTTTTTATGCAAGTTTTTAACTGTTACTAAAGTTACGATCAATCCCAGTTCTTTATTTCTTCATTGGTAACCTGTGGTGTTAAAATACAAAAAGTAGTTCATACACTGTCAACTTCTTACCTGGAACGCTGAACAAGTACTTGGATACAGTCTTCTACAAAATTTTGTTACTTTTTACAGAACTTTCAGCCAAAAGTGTTTTTTTTTTTTACCATTTATAATAAAAGGGTTTATGAAATCTAGTAAAATTTTAGGGTTTACTAGAATTGATAGTGGGGCTAACCTTGGGTGGCTCAAATAATTAATCAATAAATTTGAAAGGAAGAAGGGGACCATAGCTTTAGCATCAAACAAATTGGCATTTTCTCAAACAGGTAAGGTTGATATGCAATTATGAATTTGTACTTCGCCTCCAAGAACGTGAAAATCGTAGTAGAGTATCTGTTCACACTTTGTTTCATAAAATCAACAGAGCAATGCTTACCCTTTTTGCCTGTGTGGGTCTTAGGTCTTAGTTACTTTTTAGTTAAAAGATGCATCGACACCACTTATGAAATTAGGTTAGATATCTAATTGATCAAAATTATAAGGGTTGAGGTCCATTTTCTAATAATGCCCCCCCACTGTGCTTTAAAACTTTGTTCGTGTGTGTGTGTGTGTGTGTGTGTGTGTGTGTGTGAAGAAATCAGAAATTCAGAATCCCAAGCAGATTAAGAAAATGGGACCCAAATAAAAGATTGATAAGATCATAGATACAAATCCCAAAAGACATGGACCCCATAAGATAATCTTTATGATGATCATGATTTGATTCTGATCCTAACCTTTCACAAGTAGATTGTACCATATCCTCTTTAAATTTCCTCAGAAGAATTTTACTCCTTTTTGGGAACTGAAATTCTGGATAGAAGTTAAAAATAAGTCAGTGGCAGTTAAAGTAATAATGTGATGTGAAGCCAAGAAATCAGAGACTTGATACAGAAGCAAAGCAAAAAGAAAAAAAAATTAAAAAATGTTGGTTGTAATAAATTAAAGAGAAGAAGGAGATGGGAATATTAAAGGGGCTACATTTATAAAATTCTTTTCTATTTAATGTCTTGTTTGGGACAGCATGCAGAGAGCTGCAGGCATTAGGGAGCAAGTAATGATGAAACCTAACCCTAGCGAGTTGTTTTTGCTTTGTTTTCTTCTCAGCTTTTGTGTGATTGCGTGCTGCTTCGGCTTCAGGCTTCTGCTTCTGCTTCTTAAAAAACCAATGAACAAAACTAATAACCCTAAATACACGAGGACCCAAAACTCGTAACAAGGCAAAACAAACAAGCAAGCAGGCAAGCAATAAAACAACAATCCCCCATACACGAATTGGTTGGGAATTGTGAACCAAAGCAAAGTGTTTAAAAAGTGGACTTTTTCTCACTTTGCTTTTGGTTTTTTCTAGTTTCAGACTCGTCAAGAATGGTGAAGTAAAGTATTATTTCAAAAGGCTTTGTTGTTGCTTTCAATTCTTCTCTCCTGTGCATTGATGAGTCCTTGGGGTTCGGTAATATCATGATATGCATATTAGAAAGATTATATTTGCCCTAGGCGTTTTCTTCATTAATGAGTTCAATGAAGGAGCAAAACCCAATGAAAACCTATATAGAGCATTAGGCAAGGTATCTGTGCATGCAGAGAATCAAAGTCCAAATTCTCTAGCAGAAAGCAGCTTTTGCAAGAAGCATTTATGGGAATTTGCTATTTATATTTTCACATATTCTCAAATCTCAATTATATATGGTACATTCTCTATACTGTTAATTTATGCTTTCAATAATTTTATACTTCATTCTTACTCCCAGCGATAACTCTCGGAATTCGTATTTCATGTAAAAACAGTGACTACGATTTGGTACTTACCTGCACATATTAAATGGAAATCGAAAACTATAAGTAACAAATGAATATAACTTGATTGAAAAAAAAAATTCAGTTCTAGTTTTGTGCACTAAATTATTATTTTTATTTAAAAAAATATTGTAAATATATACAATCACCATTTTCAAGCTACTGCATTTATAATCCTGGTAACGCAGTTCAAGTCTTCCAAAAATAAGTAGAGGTAAATTACCCTTAAATAGAATCTGAGAATATTTTGTAGTAAATACTATATATAATTTATTTGAATGTAAAAAATCCAATGCCTTAGTAAATATCTAATAAAAGGGTGCTTAATTCTCATTAAAATACCTAATTAATGCTTTCAAAGGAAATTCAGATACATGTAAATCATCTATCGTCATCAATAGAATATTATTCTAACCCATCAAGATGAAAATATTCATGTAGATAAGGTTTGGAATAAGGACAGAAGTGAAAAACTATGTGGAAACTTATAGGAATAATAAGAAGTTTAGGGGTGTTAATGGAAAAAGAACTACGAGTGATGAAAAAATTGTCCTCGGAACTGAGCCGCTCCTTGTCTGCACACCCTATTGGGCCCACAAAGTCACGGGGATATGTGATATGAAGATATCGAACAGGCTATGGTCGTTACGTTATTATCAAATTATCATGATAAGCTGAAATTCTCGTTCCGCGTATCATAAAACGGGTCTTAAATGGGCCAGGCCCACGTGATTACTGCTATTAGGAACCGGCTATTTAGAATCCACCACCTTAATTTAAGATTTACAATTTAAAAGAATCAACCACCTTAGTTTAAGATTCACAATTTAAAAATAAATAAATTGATTTCTTAATCGAAAATAAATCTAATATTAATATTTAATATATGTTTTCAACATTACTAAAAAAATTTAAAAATTTTATTGACATAACATGATACGATAAACAAATTTTTATCGTATTTTTAAGTGTAAAATTACATTACCTTGATCTACTTAAACTTTTTATTATAATTTAACTTATTTATTTAATTATTTAAATAAGAATTATATTTTTAAGCTTTTAGCAATTAAAATAAATTTTATGTTAGGAAATATATTAAAATAAATTACAAACAAATTTAAAAAATATAAGGAATTTTTCTTTTTCTTTTAACAACAATAACGTTAGAATATATAAATCCTTAATTTGTGATTATTTTGTTTGGGAATCACTAAATGTACCAATAATAAGACAATAATGATTACGACAATAAGGATCTCCTTGAAGATACAATTGTATAGATTAGGCTTAAACTGATTGGATTAAAATTTAAAAATCAGATCATATGAGAAATTCATAGACCTTCAAACTTTTTATTCTAATTTAATTAGTACATTAGTCCTTAGTTGGGTTAAATTTATTTTAAGTTTAGGTTAATTTTTGTTTCCGAAAATAATATATAGTGTTAATACACATATAACATATTATTGAATTAAACACTTATAAGAACGAGACTAAATCTAATATATATATAATTAATACGTTTATAAAGATATAATTTTAACTGTTAAATGTGTTTAAATTTATTTATTTATTAAATAATAGATAAAATTATAAAAATGATTAAGTTACTCGATTTTATATATACTTTAAAGTTATTTTAATTGAACGGGTTAAATAAAAATAATACTTGACTTATTTGGATTTTGATTAAAATTTTATTTGAGATTAAACCGTTGTAACTTTATTCAATATTGATAATTATAGATTAAAATTAAACTAATTTTAGAATTACAACCGAAGAGTTTACAAAGTATTTTAATTAGTGTGCTTATAATTTAAAATTAAGTTGAAGATATAATCTTGAGTTAATATCAATAATTATACAAAATGGTCGAACTTAAAGAAAAAGAAAAGAAAAAAGAATAAATCTCTAAGCGGAAGTAACTACGATGATCCCAATCAAACGGTCGATTAGAGCGAGGATTAAACATAGTTAGACAAGCCCGTTGGGCCCAAGAATCAATGACTGACGACATCAAAGAAAATTAATTAGTTCGAAGTTTGAACCAAGCAAGCAAAGCCCACATTAAAACCAAAAAAAAATATATATATATATATTCTGTGTGATTTTCACGAGAAAATAAAAAGCTTTAACTTTTACTACCACACAGCAGGACAGGGATAGAAGTCGGCCTGTCAAGTCGCTGTTTTTCTTTTATTGTTTCTCCGTCTCAGTATTTAACGTTAAATCACATCATTTCAGTACTCCCCACCTTCTCATTGCTCTCTCTCTCTCTCTGACTTTCATTTTCGCTGTAAGTGATTTCTTCTGTTTGTCTTGGCTGCTTCTGCTGTTTTATTTTTAAACTTTGAAGCTCCAATACCTATGTGCTTTTGTTTTGTTTCCTTTACATAGAAGCACTTCCAAGAAACAGAAGCTGAAGCTGTAAAACTGGGGAGCTAAGGGAAAAAAAAAACAAAAAAGAAAAGCGCAGAATCTATAATATATTTGTTTTTACAACTCACATGCAACAGACCCTTAAACTCCCACTAGCTTAGCTGAAAGATTTCCATTACAAACACTCAAGAAATGACTAAAGAAGAAGACTTTAAGCTTCTCAAGATCCAGGTTTTTTCTTTCTCTCTTTCCCCCACATTCCATTTCTGTTGTTTAGTTTTTATTTTTTACTTTTTTCTAACAAAGTGGATAGTGATCTTTTCCTGAAGAATCTTTTCGTCTTCTTATTTTTGTTGTTTGCTCTGTTGCTTCTCTATTTCACAGACTTGTGTTCTCAAAGTGAACATACACTGTGATGGGTGTAAACAGAAAGTTAAGAAACTCCTTCAGAGAATTGAAGGTGCTCAATCTCGTTTCTCATCTCTCTCTCTCTTTTTTTTTTCTATTGCTAAGTTTTGCTCTTTGCGAGTGACTTGTTGTAGTATTCTTAGTCTGCTTGTTTTATCTAGCTAGATAATTTTCCTAAGGTGTTGTTTGGCTGCTGAGAAAATTTAGAGAAAGAAAAAGGCTAGTGCTATAAACTTGGCTTTCTTGAGGTGTGTTTAAGTTTTCTTAGAAACCATTACAAAATATAAAATAAATAAGGTCAAACTTGAGATTTTATTCCTCATTTGTCTCAGCACCATGAGCTTCTTTCTTTTGACTTTGTTTTCCAAGCAAAAGATTAGATTTTATGCTAGTAGTTTTACCATCATTACCTTGGACTGAGAATTTTATTTGAGTTTTGGTAGTTCTGGTATCATTTTCTTACACTCCTAGCGGTGTAAATCATAACTGTAGCATTTTGGCAAAATGAAGAAAAATTGCTCTTGGTGAATTATTTACGCAAATCATGATTATGCAATTATTGATGAGCCGGTTTCCCTCTAGACCCACAAGTCTTAATTATTTTTTTTTGAGTTTGTATAACTTATTTTCATTTATTTTCCAACTTTGTTTTTTCCCCCTCTCTTCGTACAGGTGTTTATCAAGTAACTCTAGATGCAGAGCAGCAGAAAGTCACAGTTTCAGGAAGTGTCGATTCTGCAACTTTGATCAAGAAACTGGTGAGAGCTGGGAAACATGCAGAACTCTGGTCTCAGAAGTCAAACCAAAACCAAAAGCAGCAGAACAACTGCATCAAAGATCCGAAGAACAACAACAACAAAGGCCAAAAGCAAGAGTTGATGAAAGGGATCGATGCACTGAAAAACCAGCAGAAGTTTCCTGCTTTCATCCCCGAGGAAGATTATGAGTATTTTGATGACGACGAAGAAGAAGATGATGAAGAAGATGAGCTGTCATTCCTCAAAGCAAACCAGTTGGGTCAACTTGGTTTGCTCAGGCAGCAAGTTATGGATGCAAACAATGCAAAAAAAGGTGTTGGACCTATAGCTGCAGCTCCCAACAATAATAAAATGAACAACAATGTTGGAAATGGGAATAATGCCGGAAAGAAAGGGATACCAAATCAGAATAATATGGGAATGAAGGTGATGAATCCAAATGGGATTGATCAGAAAACCATGGCAGCTCTGAAAATGAACAATGTTTTAGCTGGTGGTGATGTGAAAAGGGGAAATGACATTAATGCTATGATGAACCTTGCTGGTTTTCCTGGAAATGGTGCCAATAATGTTCCCTCTGCTGCTGTTTTAGGAGGCAATCCGAATGGTATAGCTGGTTTTCAAGGAGCAGTTCAACCTAACAATGGTTACCAGAATTCTTCCCCTGCAGGATTTCATAATGGTGGATATGCTGCTGCAGGAGGTGGTCAATGTCCACCAGCCATGCTGATGAACATGAATGGTTTAAACCATCCATCACAAATGATGATGAATATGAATATGCAAAATAGGCATGCCACGCAACAACAACCTCAGATGATGTATCATAGATCTCCTTTCATTCCACCAAACACTGGATACTATTACAATCATACCCCTCCATATTCCTACCCTGAACCCCAACCTAATTATAATGGTGACCACTCTGCGGCAGCGTCCACTTCATCCCATATGTTCAGTGATGAAAACACAAGCAGCTGCTCAATAATGTAATGTAAATTCAAAAAGGTCAAAAAAAAAATGTAATGAGAGAGAGAATGTTGTTTGACTTGGAAGTTCTCTCTCCTTTCTCAGTGGAGTTCGTGGGTTTTTGCCAGTATTTCTGTACTAGTTACCAAGTGAAGCTTTTCAGTGTGTTTGTTAAGATAATGCTTTCGTTTCCTCTTTATGTTTATTTAAATCCAGCTCTTTATCTGCTTTCTTCTCTCTTTGATCTCTGATTATGAATAGAATATTAGTAAACAATCAGAAAATGGTGACGAATATTATATAAATAAACATAAATCTTGGTGTGTGGTTTTTGAATTTTGAGGGCCATGCTCGCTGAACTTGAAGTCCCCTTAATTAATATCCAGTAGCAGACAAAGGTGACATTGGTTACTGTATTTTGTGCAGAGATATGATGACACTCTATAGGAACAGCTAAGTTGACAACGTACCAAACTTATGTGAATGTTAGGTGGATTTGCACGTGTTATTTCCCCTGATATTTTTGTATGGTTAATAATTTGATATTATCACCGACATGAGGACCCTATTATTGTAAGAACAACTTTTAGTGGCGGTTTACTCGGCAAAGTGTTGTCGATACAAGCATGAAGGTATGCATAAAAGTATTTATTAATGCAAGGGAAAGCATAAAGCAATTTACAAATCATTTTAAAGCTTTGAGGAAAGTTATGGGGGTTGTTACATGCTAGTATAAAAGTAGAGTGCTATAAATGTGTTTCTTGCCAGACTGGCTATTATTATGCAATATAAGAATAAGAATTCATGAAAAAAATACTCATTGCTTCTAGCAGTGATCTGATACAACAGATGCATGGAAGTGTAACAATCATTAAAAAAAAAAAAAAAGCAAAATTCCTTGTCCAAGAAACCACATGATGTAGAATTGGTACTAGAGAAAGGAAACCCAATCGCCTTAGCATTTCAAAATTATACAGAGGCTTGTTTCCACTAGCTAGCAGTTTTTGTATCTCAAATTAATCGGCTCTGGCTAAATGTACATGAATCAACATCAATATCAGCAATTTATGCAATAATCTGCAGAGAAAGAACAGAATCATGAATCCGACTGACAAAGGTCTCTGATGAATGTTAGAAAATTGAATTGGAACTGTACAAGTAGATGCTACTATTATGTTTCTCAAGACTACCCCAATTTACATGACGAAACAATGCATGAGAAGATATTTCAAGAGATGCAGTTCGCAGCTACCTGCTGTTCTCTGCTTTCACTCTTCCCCTTTGGGTCGTTGTTGCAATGCAAAATGAGTCCTGAAAATGGGAAATTAACGTGGTTTAATATGCTAAAAGTTACAATAAAAACAAGCTTCTGTTCGTGCTAACATATGTAGTCGTAGCTTCTGAAAATTACGGTTGACAAATTCAAAATCCTGAAGCATTATATAGATTTTAATCTTTTCTGTTCCTGCATCAAACAAACATGACATTTTAAATTGCATTATTTTCTTTCTTCTTTCTTTCAGCCTTTTTCATTTACGCCATGCCACGTTATAGTTTGTGCAATTTCATGAATGCTTGTTAACCAAGCTTCCTAAAACAGACCTGTTTTAGACATTTGGAGGACCACACTCTTTCTTCTTATTCTTGTGATAACCTCCACACGCGTACACAAGCATCCTCTCCTGAACTCACCACGTTGAAGTCGTCAGTAAAAGTCAGGCCATAGACTCCACCCAAATGAGCATTCTTTATCGTTATGCGGCTTGAAGCAGGTTTCCCAATTTCATAGATGATTACAGAAGTGTCAAGCGATCCAGTAGCCACCATAGTGCTACTTGGTGACCAAGCTAAGCAATTTACACGAGCAGAGTGAAAAAACATATTATTTAACTTCACCTGCATGAGAAAAAAAAGTGTCAAGAAGCATTCAATAGATCCACAAAAGACTACATGACATTTAAGAAGGCATTAACCTCTCTAGAGACGCGGTCCCAAACAACAGCTTCACGATTGCTATCAGCTGAAGCAAACATGGAAACATCTGGTGAATATCGAATTACAGTAATTGCACCTCTATGTTTCTCGAGAACTACTTCTTCTTTAAGAGTATTTTCTGAGATGGAAAATATGTGCAATTTGCCGTTCTGACCACCCACAATTGCTTCACTTCCGTCAGGTGCAATTGCACATGCTGTCACAGTAAACCCAAGCTCAATGTTTGACACCATTTTCACACCATTAAGCAGGACAACTCCAGATTCAGTAGAAACCAGAGCCAGTTCAGGATAAATAAGAGCAATGCTCAAATCCGTAGGTTGAGTTCCAATATCAACATGCTCCGCGTCTCCACATTCTGCATCTCGCAGAGGAATCCTCCACACCTGAAAGCAAATGAAAGCTAAGACATAATATGCGACAAAAGACTAAGAAGTTGTTTTTATGAGGTTTTCCAACAAAACTTGACTAGGTAAATATTTCCACCGAAGTTTTACCTTGTTATCGAACCCAGATGTAGAAATCTCTTCTTCAACTGCTGCTAGACATTTGATTTGAGCATTACCTTTTCTCTCTAATTTACCACTGTACCCAATTCCTTGAATCCATTTAATGATGATACCATCGTAGCTGCTGGACAAGATCATCCTCTGACTGGTTGGAAGTACAGTTAATATACTTACATTCTTCATGTGTCCGGAAAATGTGACAGGAGTTTTATCAAGATCACTTGCAGAAAAAATGTTAATAACACCGCCAAGGGAAACAGTCACAAGATAATCATTCTGCCATAGGCATCCGACAAGCATGTCCTCCACTGCATTGGATTCGGAACAGGCCAATGTTTTAATCACACTTCCACTACTTCCGTCTTCAAGAATCTCCCAGACCTTGGCAGTCCTGTCTGCTGACACAGTTAGAACCTGAATTCCAGCCAATCTAAAGAATTTAGTTCTGAGAATTGCTTAAGGCATAAAAAAGGTTTCAAGCAGCAGCATGAAAACTTAACTAGATGCTTACTTGTTTACCACCAGGACTCCAGCTAATTGCATATATACTGCCATGATGACCGTCTTCCGAAGACAATTCTCCAATCTTTTCCCCAGTCTTTCCATCATATATTAAACCTTTCTTATCTGAGCTCACGGTAATGAATTTGCTGCCATCTGGAGAAAATCTAACACAGTTGACAAAGTTTGAATGCTCCCTGCACATCCCAGAACACAACATAAAAGTATGTGGGAAAGAAGTAAAAATACAGAACAAGACTCTCATTGACATTTTAATTTAATCATGCATAAAATTCAATCATTGCATTGCAAGCACTTAGCACAAATAATAACATTATATAATGAACAGCTCTTTCATGTCAGCTTATGCACAGCTTAAAAAAGCACTAAGTTCATAGTTGAGGTGTGTTAGTGCTTAATACTGCATTAGAGCCAGTTTCTGCACTTATATAAGCTCGGTTACGCTTTAGCTTAAGATGATATCATATCCACTTTGGTCAAGAGGCCCTGTGCTCGATTCTTCCCACGTTATTTTTTCCTATCTTCTGCTGTAACTGACACAAACTTAGTGTTAATATCGGTCTTACATGTGAACAGTTTGGCATCATTATCAATCTTACCGATGAGGAGGTTTATTTAGCACATAACTCTAGTTTTTGGAGCTTTACTTACTAGCTTAAATTGTTGGTGAAGCATTAACTTAACACGGTGAAGGGAATATCGACAAAATCCTTGGATAAGTTAGAGGCAATTTTAAAAACCTCTTGCACTAGCTCAAGATGCGCAACCGGTTGAACCAATTAGTAGTAACAAATGTGAACTCGTAAATTAATCTGTAAAACCATGAAAGAAAACTTTAGCAACCTGTGAGATAGCTTGAACTTAAATGGTGGGCCTTCGTAAACGTTCACCAAGTAATCTTCCCCGCATGTGGCAATACGGAATGGCCTCGTTGGTTTAAATGCACAGCTTAGAACACGCCTTGAGTGCCCATCAAAGTCTCCCACCGTGGTGCCCGAATCCCACCTACATATACATTTGTAGATATTGCGCTGTAAGTAAAATCACTTAACACTCAGTTGCTTCTTCAGAAAGCACATTTATACGCTTATCTATTTCAAGAAAGTGATAGTGTTCATAATAATAAATTTGATAGTGTCAAAATCACTCTAAAAGCACCCTGAATCAACATTAAGGAAGGAAATGAAACACTTTCTGCAAAAGTACCTTCAATTAATATCCCTTTTAAAGAAAGCGCTTTCTTAAACAGCAGCACTTAAGTATTTTTTCAGACGCATTTTAATGAAACACCTATAAAGTGTTTTTCTACAAAGTATTTTGGAAAAACGCTTTTGTCTGTGTTACCCAAAAAGAAACAGAAAGGAAAAACCTTTACCCATCACAAACTATTTTTAACCTCGCCCCACACATTGCAATTCTACCAAAACATCTATAAAGTTCTTTCTAAAAGTGATTTTATTAACCAAACGAACGTTCCAAAAAGAGTGCTTTTAAATAAAATAAAATAAAAAAAAGGATTTTTTATCTTATTTCAACCATAAAATACGAAGGGAAAAAAGCACTAAAATTTAACTCACATAAACGCGCGAACTAACGACTTGCCCTTGCCGTCACCACAAGCAACAATTCTCAACCCATCCGGCGACCACTGCAAATCATCGATCCGACCCGACAAAACCTTGAACTCATTCTTAAGTACGAAACCGTTGTGGGTCCCCCAGATCCTAACGATCCCGGAAATGTCCGCCGACGCGATCCACTCACCGTTCGGCGAGTACCGTGCGACCGTTACAGGGTATCCATGTTCGCCGTAGACATCCACGTGGAGCGGTTCGTCCAAGTAGCGGATCAAAACGGAGCGGCCATTGCAGTAGAGAATGGAGTTAGATTTCGGATGGCCGGAGATCAGAATTCCGCGGCCGCGTTCGGTGGAGGGCGCGCACGCGTAGGTCTCTAAGAGATGCGCTTCCGCCATTGTTGTTTTGCCTAAGAGAGATTGATTTGCCTTCCGGGTTTTGGATTTTGAATTGGTTTTTTTTCTGTTGGTTATGCTGTGAAGAAGAAGGGAGGAAATAAATTTGCCGCGAGTTGAGGGAGGATTTTTGAACGAGTTGGCGGGTAAGGTTTTGGGCTCGGGTCGGGTTGTCGTGGAGTCAGTTCGTGGGCCTTTTATTAAATAGATCGGAATATGGATTCTACATTTAGTGGGCTAAATACATCCGTATGCATTTCTAAATACATCCGCCGCTTTGTTTCTGTAAAAACATCCAGTTTCAATGCAAAGCCAGAAGTATATTCTGTTAAATAATTAGCATCACTATTATAATATAATATAATTTTTGACAACTAAAAGGCAACAAATGTTGGGTCATTTAATCTCAAACATGATCAATCTAGATATTCCAAATTAATCATTAATTACCCAATAATTAAACAAATTAAGAAGATAATGGCTCAACCAACATAAGCACTTGTCCCCAAAGAAAGTGCTTTACACTTGGGATATCCACAAAAGCAGTGAGAAGCACACGTAAAGTCTGTAATCCAGCGGTAGACTTGAAAAGTGCTTCTTGGCTTATCACCTGAAAATTGAAAAAGATCGCATCAATCATAGTTTATCACCACTAGGACTAGGAGACGGCACTAAAAATACAAACTCCAGAATTAATCATTTGCAATGACTACTGCATTTGAATGATGGATTTTATTTTTTTGTATTTTAACAATGTGTGGAATGAAAAATCAAAGGAAGCAATATTAATTTGTCGATAAAAATTCTGTGGACAAGAGCCTGAAAATTGTTCATAGAAAGATAGGGCCAAATGGTAGAAATATAGAAGTGCTTTTCAGAAAAGCTGCTTCCACGCAAAGCTGTATGGGGCCAAAAATTATGGTCCCATCTGTGGAAATTTGTATTTTTTTCATCAAACATGTGGTCTCTCTTCTTTGCTATGTGTTACTTTTTACACAGGAAGCAAACAGGAAAACTCTTAAAAACTTGAATAGATTCTACGAAATTGTCTTCGCTTGCTCTCTCTTTTCGTTTTCTTTTTAATTCAGGATTTAAATTCTATGGTCAATTTTGTCACAACAACGTGGAGAGATCATAATCTTAAAAAATTGTATAATATAGTTTTGTATTAATTAATTAACTTAATTTTCAAATCATATTCAACTGAAAAAATATTTTAAGATCATGTAAGAGATTTGGAATTAATATCCTACAAGAAATCAAGTTTATATCGATATTCAATGTGCTTAGCAAATTTTATTTTAGATCTCCACAAGCTTTCAACGTGTTTAACAATTTTCGTCTAATACTTTTACGTAATTAGCATTTAATTCAAAAGCATAAATATATTGATTTAAGTAGTCAAAAGTTAGGTGCTATTGTTCCAAGATCCACATATAACACAAAATTTTAATTTTATCACTTCTTGAAAATGCTATTTTTGAATTAAATTTAATATATGATGTAAATTGATTCTTTTTTTTTTCTGTATCTCTGTATATATATAATATTTATTTAAGATAAAAAATGGAATGAGTGGGATTTCTCTCCATATGCTATTGTTTTGTTTATTTTATTTTTAAGTTTTTATGGGCCAACGTGTAATCTCACTTACTCAGATGTTAACGAAACCAAAAGCTGAAGTAGTGCTGTTATTAATAAGATGTAAGTTGATTGAACATGTCACTTATTCACTCAAATAATTGAGAAATTAGCCCAAATAAAACCTAACATATGTGTAGGTTCTAACTAGACAAGACCAATTGAAACTCTCTCCTCCATTTGATCTAAATCTAAAATATCATAAATTATGAGAGCAGAATCGTACTACATAACACGAATTTAAGCTCTCATGTGAGTTACGAAAATAATAATAATAATAATAATACCCACAAACAACAGGGAAGTAGACAAAATATGTAATAAAATATTGATTTGAAAGTGTCTTTTTCACGAATTCTCTTTTTCGGAAACATCGAAGCCCACCACCAGAAAGAAAAACTCTTAGCCAACTCTTCTTTCATTCACACTCTCATTGCAAAACTTTCTCGCTCATTTTCTCTCTGCTGCATGCAATTATCCAAGCATCAATGGCTGCTCTGGAGAGAATTTTCCTGCTTTATTGTTTTGTGTTTTCGTTCGCTAATTTGGTAAGGGTGATCGGTTCCTCTGCATGGAGAGAAGAAAGAATCACAAATCCATCAGAAATGGAGATGTTCGTCGATGAGCTTCCAGATATGCCTAGAATCAAAGGCTTTGATGTTGTCGATGGTGTTCCCAAATCTAAGTTGCTGAAAATTGGCATGTACAGGAAGAAGTGGGTATGTGCAGTTTCTTCATTTTCTTGTTTTGTTTACAGCTTTCCACAGTGCTTTCTTAGATACATTTTAGGAAGCCGGTTTGTGCATGAGCTAGCTAGCTAGCAATCCACCCATTTCTCTTCGTAAATTTCAACACAGTTTATGGGTACAAGGCCGTCCAGCTAGACTCGAAGCAAAGCATTTTTACTTAATTTTAATTTTAAAAACACATCATCAGTTAAAATCTTTAGTAATTAGTGATTGTCTATGACATAAACAGTAGCAAATGGAGCCTAGAAACTCTCTTCTCGTGCATAATTTTAGACTTAAGATAGCGTTACAACTTGTAGCATTCTCTTGAGGCTATTTCTGATCCCTCAACATAAAAATTTCTCAATGATTTGTAGAGTGTTTGGTGTCGTTTCACTTCACCTGCTACTACAATGAGCATGGAATATCTGCTTTATAACATCTCTATTAAATTCCCCCTTTTGCCATAAAGGTAAAATTGCTCAGAAATTCCCACCCACCATTGGCCAGTACTTGGATAGTTAATAGTAGAGTATATATATATATGTAGCTTTTAGAAAGTGCTTTTCTAGCTAGCTAGGTAGGAGGGCGGTGGTTCAATTCAACTTTTAATCAAAACCATTCACATGAATGATTAGGTAAGATTATTCTTTTCTTCATTTTAATTTGTAAATTCAACTATTTTCTCATAAAAGAAATTGAGGGTGAGTTTTGAGAGTGCTTCTGTAAAAAGCATTTGATATTTTTTTTTTCAGCGAAACACCTGTGCAGAAAATATTCCAAGTGTTTCTGTTTCAAAAAAATATTTATATCTATTTAGCCGAAGAATATCAGATAGGAAAGAATACATTCTATTCCTAAGCGCACAGTTGAAACTGATATTGCTTATAACTGGCAACATTGTCATCCATGGAATTTTTTCCTTGGCTCTTTCGTTGCCATTCAAATTATTCCATTTTTTTAATTTAATCGATAAAATCTTTTTCGTGGGATTAAAGATTTGTGTTTAAATTCTACTCGTCACACTTGCTTGAGACGAAATATATAATCTTACTAATGAATTTTTTAATTAAATTCATTTATCTAGTTTAAAATTTCGAGTCAATTTCTCAGTCTACTTGCCTTATTTTCATTTACTCCATTATTGGATTTATCTCTATCTTAAGTGGGTCCCTAGATTCAGTTTTCCTCCTGATAATCTATGATTTTCCCTTTTTATTGTTTTTTTGGTTTGTCATTTTTCCCTTTTGATGTACAGAAATTCCACAGAGACCTTCCTCCAACTCCGGTGTTTGCCTACGGTACATCCAAAGACACAGCAACCGTCCCTGGTCCAACCATCGAGGCCCTCCAAGGCGTTGACACTTTAGTGACGTGGCAAAATCACCTCCCTTCAAAACACATACTTCCGTGGGACCCAACGATCCCCACTGCTATATCACGCTCTAAGAAAGGAATCCCAACGGTAGTGCACCTCCATGGCGGCATTCATGAACCCGAGAGTGATGGAAACGCAAACTCATGGTTCACCGCCAGATTCAAAGAAAAGGGACCCACTTGGACTAAGAAAACGTATCATTATCCCAACATCCAACAGCCTGGAAATTTATGGTATCATGATCACGCCATGGGGTTGACTAGAGTCAACCTTTTGGCTGGTTTGATTGGGGCCTACACTATCCGCCATCATGATGTAGAGGGCCCACTTGGACTCCCTAGCGGTGATGAATTCGATCGACCGTTGATCGTCTTTGATCGTAGCTTTCGTACCGATGGTTCGATATATATGAATTCTACCGGAAATAATCCCTCTATACATCCACAGTGGCAACCTGAGTATTTTGGTGATGTAATTGTCGTCAATGGGAAAGCATGGCCACATCTGGTGGTACGACGCCGTAAATACAGGCTCCGTATAATCAATGCCAGCAATGCCAGATTCTTTAGATTCTTTTTCACCAACGGTTTGGAATTCATCCACGTGGCGTCTGATTCGGTTTATCTTGGATGCCCTGTAATGACCAATGAGACCCTCCTGGCCCCATCTGAAATTACTGACGTGATTATTGACTTTTCACAGTCAAAGTCAGATGTTGCTATCCTAGCAAATGATGCACCATATCCTTACCCGTCAGGCGACCCGGTCAATGATGCGAATGGTAAGGTAATGAAATTTATCATAAAGAAAGATCACGAGGTTGACACGTGGCGTATACCGAAGAAGTTGATAAAATACCCATCTCCGGATTTATCCAGTGCATCGCGCACGCGGTATATTGCTATGTACGAGTACACGAGCGACATCGATGAGCCCACACATCTTTACATTAACGGAAAATCATACGAAGAGCCTGTTACTGAGACACCTAAAGCTGGGACCAACGAAGTGTGGAATGTGATCAATCTGACGGAGGATAATCACCCGTTGCACATTCATCTAGGATTGTTCGTAGTGTTAGAACAGACGGAGCTGGTGAATTTGGAGGAGTTCAAGGCATGCATGACAAAATACAACGATGCCATCAAGTGCCACGTAAACAAGTACGCACGTGGCAAGAAATTAGAGGTGCCGGCACATGAGCAAGGATGGAAGAACGTGTACAAAATGAATCCCGGAAAAGTGACAAAGATCCTAGTGAGATTTTCTTACATACATTCGAATGCATCGTACGCGTTTGACGTGACTGCAGAGCCTGGCTACGTGTACCACTGCCACGTAAGTAAAGTTTTCTCTAGCTTTAGGTAAAATTAGACTAAAAATAATATTAACTTTGATACTGTAATTGTTATAAAATAATAACTCTCGTTATTTAAGAGTATAAAGAATTAAAATGGGTTTAAATATTCGGACTATCAGTACTTAATTGAAAATATTAAATTTTTTTTTTAAAGAAAAATCAGCAAGACTTGTCAGCGGGTTGACAGGTGCCTAGATACTTACTTAGAATTCATGTACTTGATTAATTTTTCAAATGAGTTTGATATGTGCAGATATTGGATCATGAAGACAATGTAATGATGAGACCTCTGAAGTTTGTGAAGTGATCTACAAGGTTAAATATGATAACACCGGCTATAATTTGTTCGTCTTTTCTAACAAGATCAATAAACTTTATCCTTTATGTTGGTTTATGCAATATTATGGTATAATTTCTTCTTGGGATGAGTATATGTATCCAATATACGCAATGGGAGAGTTACTAGCATGGATGTAACGGGTGAATTTCTTTTTGTGATTTTATATAGTTAGTTTAATTGTGATGTAAAGATAACGTTAGTAATAAAAGAATTTGGACCGATCCCCGACTTAAAATGAGAATCTAACTAATATTTATGTCATAAATATTACAATATTTTATCATTAGTTTAAAATATTATTGAAAAAGTCTCATAATATATAAAAAATTTATCGATATAATTGATAGAAATCAAACTTTGATCAACTATATTTTATTATTGATTTGATATTGAGATATTATGACTGTAAATATAATAATTCAATATTAAGTTAAAAGTAATTAATGTGGAGTAATTGATATTAAATTATTATAAACTATAGTGGATGTGTTGATTTGAAGTGATTTGATATTGAGTAAATTGACATCTAAGTTATTATAAATTGGATGAAAGTTGTTTTATTTTATCCTAATCTAAGTTAACTTAAATGTTCATAACTCAAATCTTAAGGTGATTCGTATTGGTAAAAGAAAAAATAGATCCACATTCTTAACCAAGAACCTAAGTATTTACTATTTAAGTTTCATTATAAAACGATAAACTTATCATGCAATTCCACCTTGGGTTTCCAATTTATGTGCTTTGCCAAAGCGGACTTATTGGGCTTTCAAATCTTCCGGTCCACCACCTAAACTCTCAAAGCCCATAAACGTTGTAGAAGCTAAACCATCAAACAGTAAACTCTTCTAATCCTCTCAGTCAAGTTTAGTCGCGCGGTCCGAAATTGCGCCAAAAAAAGAAAATGGCGCTCCGCTCAATCTCAGCACTCCATTGCCATCATTCCCCAACCTCCGACCCTCCCGCAAACTGAAGATTCGCCGGCGAAAATATGCCCGTTTCTCTCCCGCCATCCTCCGCCGTTGATTTTTTCGTACCTCACCCCGAAAGTATGATATTCCTGCACTCATACGAGACATGCATTGAACACGTATAATGATTAGTTATGTGATTAACTAATTTAATTACTTATTATTTCTTGAGTCATGTATAATTTATTTTGACTATTGGTTGCTGATTTATTATGCGATTTTTAGAATTAAATTGCGTTTGAACATTAATTTTAACTTCCAAAAAGGTTGTTTTGGTCAATAAATCAATACTCATGTAAACAGAAAAAACATTAGTCATTATTTTGGGGAAGAACAAGGAAAGACTGTTTGCTTAATGTGAACTTAGAAGTAGTACAATGTTGTATTGCTAAAGATTTTCGTAAAATATCAATCGTCATCCTGGATGAAATGTATGCCAATTAAGATTTGAAAGAGTTGAAACTGTGGGAATTGTGAACATGTTGTATATACAGCTGGGAAAATGCTAGTTAATGCAAAATCTTCTGAAGAAGAAGGCCTGGCCATTTGAGATGGTTGAACTTTTGCATGTCAAGTTTTAAGTTGTATTAGGTGCAAAGAGGGATTCCCAAAATTTTAGTTCTTTAAGGTGGACTTGATTATTGATAAAATGGGGATATTTTATTTAATTTGTTGTTTGCAGAATGCAAATCCTTGACATGCGCTTGGGTATGGATGCTTTGTTGATAACTATTTTAGACTTTTATGAATCTGTAATGTACCTCCATAATTTTTTTTTTATAATAGTAAAATAAAAGAAAATCAAGTAGATAAACTCGAAAACATACAACAAACTTTGCTGATTATGCAATTGTCAACCCATTAATAAACGTGGACAAGTATACTCATAATTCTGCTCCTTTTCATTTGCCTTTTAGATGGTTATTCTTTTACTTCTTAATATTTTGTTATAATCATATTTCCTGTATTAGATATATTATATCTAGATTGTTAATGTAGATGGTATATGCTAGAGAAAGTGCATCAATGCTAGAGAAAAGACCTGGGTCTTGGAGCAAGGTTGCATATTGGCTGTAGATGTTACTAGTGTTTTTCCTTGATAGATACTCTTGCCCTTTGCAATGAGGTGCAACACATCCCTTTTTGTTCCTCTTTCCAACTTGAAAGTTTTTAGTAAATTTTGTAAATTGATTATGCATTTAATAACATTCTTTCAGTCTGATCTCATATAACAATTTTAGCAATGCTAAATTTGCATTGAGCTGCAGGTTTCATTAACTGTGGAGATTCATATTTTTTATGAGTTTTTCTTTCCACCTGGAAAATGGAACAGCTCGGGATTGAGGTGATATGCACGAATTTATCTAGTGTGACTTTTTCCTTGATTTTTTTTAATCAATTCTTGCTTTGTTTATTTCTTTTAGGTGCTTTTTATTGAAAAAACAACAATTTTGATTGCCACTAGAATTATTAAAATAATAGTTGCTGTTTTAGTAAAGAATTACCAGGGCCATCTCTTGTAGAATTCTTGAAATATTTCCAAATTAATATGGATTTCATTGTTGGTATTTGCAGTTTACCAACCCTGAAATCAAATAGATTAAAGATTGAAGGAAAAGAGTAGAGAAAAGGAATTGGTGACCCTACCTGCAGGCCATAAACATCCTCCTAGTAGTTATATTCTTCTGACAGTGGTTGAATATCAACTTCAAGCATTAGATAATGAAACTGAAATACTGAGGATCAATTTACATTTCTCAAAATGAAGCTATATCAGAATCTTTGAAGATCATGATTCTCTGATTCATTACACACAAGGCCTTAGCATTCTTCATTTTCCCCTCTTTTTCTTTTTTTGGGTACTAGAAATAAAGGAATTGGGCACTTTGATGTTTTGATGAAGTGTAGCATTTCTCTTCCAACAAACAGTAATGCAGAGAATTGATTAATTAAATGGTGATTCAATATTGACGGTATCGTGTCATATCTACTGGTAAGCAAAAATTAATTGTTTCGTTGGTGAAACGTGAAACTCATGAATATTAGCTGTAGACCAAGTACTCTTTAGTATGTTGAAATTCATTGTTGGCGATGCCATTTTGAAACTAATGGTATTGGTAGGAATCACCGATATCAAATTATCATTGGAAGGTAGTTGAAAAACCTTTTGTTTTGGTTACTACTGTGTCTTTATTCTTTGATGTTACATAAAACATCAAGTCAATGCTGTGACTTTTATTCCATTGGTTCAGACCAATTTAGGTGGGATCATGATTAACTTGTTGATATTACTATATTAGGATCAGTGAACGGAATTCTGTGTTGAAATTATTGCATCATTTGGCTGTCAAGGAAACCGAGTCAGCTTTCTTGATGCTGATCTTCGAGTGAATGAAGGCCATGGATTTTTATTACTGTAATGGTTTACAGGTGCGCCCTTTGAACAAACTCCTTTGCTATTATTACACATGACTAACTGTGCAGTCAGCCAGTGATGAATTTGGTTTGTTGATTGTCAAAACGCATTCCGTTGCATCATTTCATTGAAATTGGCTTTATGTTGTCGACTGTAACGATTCATTTGCGTGACTAACTAAATTATGAGACATTTGATTATATTAACAGTGGGTAGAGATATGGTACATACCTGGTACAACTTGCAACTTTTTTGTTGCAATTCTCCAGTTTTATCTTGCATATGTTGAGTTTTTTATTACATTTCTCAACTTATGTAACTTGTACAATTCTTAACTTTTTATTTCAGTTTTGAGTTTTTTTTCAAAAAAAGTAAAAGGCAGCTTCTACTCAACCTCCTTCGCTGAGTCATGGCATATTACAATCATTATACAGTACAATTGATCGACTTTCTTTCATGTGTTTATATTTTTTAAAACATTTCAGAATATAACACATAAATTAAAGAATGTAACAAAAAATTTGAAGTATGTATCGAAAAACTTGTGACACATGAAATTAACTTGAAGTGATTGTAACATAAATAGGCTCTACAGTTTGGCTCGCTTTCAGCATCTAAAAGTTACATGGACAAAATCTAATACCTATATAGTCTTATAAAAGGATGTGGAAGCAGCTTTAGAAGCTCAAGAAAGGTCTAGTAGTTTTAGATATTTCCTTAGTTTTCTACCTGGATCATGCTACGATATGTATATGAATATGTTACAAGTATTTTTATTTTTTTATTTTTTGGTTGTATTTTCAAGTTTTTTGTTACTTTTAACTTCTCATCATATTTGTAGGTAGAACCCAATTCTTCTGTTGCATTTCTAATCCTTTTGTTATACTCAAAACTTTTTGTTGTATTTTCAGATATAACCAATGAGTTAAAAACCGTAATGAAAGAATTGAGAATTATAATGAAAAGTCATATAATTGTTCGACTATAGTTGTATTACAGCCTTACAACTATAGTCGTACAATTATCAAATGCCAAAACCTAAGATATGACAACACCTAACAAACATTCAATGCTGCATAACTGGCCTTTCGTTTTCAAACTTTGTGGTTATCTTATCCATAGTAGCCAATGATTCCCTGTTTATGGCTTTAGTGCATGCATGGCTGCTTCATATATTCACTGTTATAATGTTTTTCATTGGGATTTAGTGACTGCAGACATCCAATAATTGAATCCTACAGGCTGCAGCTCTCAGATTTGCAGGCTTTTGTTTTGGCACACACGGGATGCATAAAAGGCGAGGAATGGTGAGGTGAGTACCGCCAATTCTCACTGCTCACTTGTCATTTTATACAATGAATTTGGATAACTAGAGCTATTTGTGGACTAGATTGTCATTTTACTTTTCTTTTAAAAAGCATATAAGTACTACAATTTAGAAAATAGGTAATTACCTCTCTTATTTGGGAGATATGGGAGAAAGTTAATAAAATTTTAAGAGAGGTTTTTGACCAACTTTAAAATGAGAATTTTAAATTCTTGTACTTGAAATTTACTAATTAGTTTGGGTTAAGTCACCGACAACTTTATAAAGGTAGATTTTTCCTTTTTAAATTTGGTTTCGAGGTTTGACTTAGCAAGCTCTCAGTAAATATGGCTCCTTTGATCAAACATCTAAGTAGAAACCACGTATCTTCAGAGCCAACCAAATACAGTCATTTAACAAAAATATCAACCAACATCCAATTGTGTGTGAAAATTAAACAGACAACGTAGTGGAATAATTCATCCTTTACAACATTTATTTCATGGAAATTTCAGGCTCTTCACGGACCCTTATGGATGCTAATTAATATTCCGTTCTCTCGTTTTGTCAACATCGTTTTGGCCTTCATTTAGCATCCACCACCAACAAAACAAGCAACACTAATCAATGATATATTCGTATATCGACGATGAAGACAAGACGGCATCAACCCACGTAGCAGTTGAGTTGATGCTTTCGTTGAGAAAACGACCCAAACCAAATTTAGTACAAATTGTAAGAGCGTCTATAGCCAATCAATCTTCTACCGCAAATACATTGGTTGTTGAAATGTTATGATCAAATATCTAGAATCTACGCCTACGATGTAAATTTCATGTTTGGAATATTGATTTTTTTAATATAATAAATTAAATGTACAATTTATTAATACTACATTAAAAATTTATCAAAAATTGACAGTGTTAATTGAATCTATTAATGTATTATATTAAAAATTTATTAAGAATTAGGGGATGAAAATCTATTGAGAATTGAGATAGTTATGATTTATATTCAATTTAAACGAAATTTACCTTCAAGATTTTTAGAAGAAAAATAACTTTTACTTTATACTTGAAAAAAATTGAACTTTTATCCTTTATTTGAAAGGTAAAGATACCAGTTATTCTATCTATAAGATAATTAGTTGAAATATGTCTTTAATATTAGTTAGGGTAAGTTAAGTAGGTGGAATATATCTTTAGTTTGTTGGAAGATGAAGTAATTCGATGAAATAATTGAAAATTTTGCTAGAAGGGAAGTAAATGTTGAGTTGTTTTGGAAATTTAGATTAAAAAAAGGGTTTTGGGATCCTCATACGTTGTGTTTCTATAAAGAAGTTCTCTGTAACAAATAGGTCTCTAAATTAATGTATAGTGAAAATAAAAATATGAAATTTCGCTAGAAGGAGGGCTTGAACCTCCGACCTTGTGGTTAACAGCCACACGCTCTAACCAACTGAGCTATTCCAGCTGTTGTTATCATAAATAATAGTTTAATTTATAATTAAAGGTAAATATAGGCAAGCAATCCATTGCATTAACTAATAATATTCTAGGTGGTGTAAGCAATTCAATAATAAATAGGTGTGGTGGGTGCATGTATATGACAAAGAAATAGCAAAATGCCAAGACAAATACTATTTGAACGTCAGATTTAGGATTGAGCTGAGTCAGCATAAGGGACATGCTTATCCTCCACCAGCTCCCCACTTCTGCCTCTTTTGTCCTTGCCCATCATTAATTGTTAGATCAATATTTATAAATAGAGTCACTCTTCTTCTCTGTGATAACAACATACAGAAGCAGAACTGCGAGGATCAAATTATAAAGAAGTAGGAGACTCTCTCTCTCTCTCTCTATATATATGGCAAATATTGGCTTTGATGATAAATTAACTTGACCCAAAAGTTTAAGCTGTATATCTTGTAAGGGTATAATGTCATTGAGCATTTAAATTCAAATTTTAGAGATTTAATTTTTATATAAAATATAAATCCCGATACCTAAGAGATACTAAATTAAAACATATATAAATGAATTAAAATATAAATATAAATTAGTGAGTGCGTGCTCCAAGTACTTTGAAATAAAATCTTGTTTTGTCTCGTAGAATGGTTGATAATTTTTTAAAATATAAATGTCTTGACTTACCTAATGGTATTTTAGTCACGTTGTTTCCAAGCAAGCTTATCTAGTCTCCCATTTTTATGGCTAGGACTTTTATTTATTTTATATTTTTCTAAGTTAATTAAAATATATAATTCAAAAAATACGACAACTTAGAGATCAAAGTCTACCTATTACTAAATATTTTTCTAAGTTAATTTAAGTTTTACTTTTTATTATTATTCAAATTTAAAATTAATTTGAAAGTGTTAACGTATCTTAAATTATCTACGTTATGCTCAAGAATCATAATCAAAATATATGATAATCATATAACACTCTTACATTTAATAATACTTCATTTCAAGTCTCACCAATCTTTCTAACACGACCACGAGAAGCACGTGCTAAACAAGATGTCCGAAAACGTAGTATTATTATTACTTTGCTACATATTACATAAGCTTGTGTTTCTTCTTCTTCTTCTTCAGCTTGTCTGGTTATGCATACATGAACTGATTTCTGATTGATTGATAGATGCTGCTAACAATCAGAGGCAGAGCACCGTTAGGGCTTTAGGGGCCCTGCCCCAGGCCGCACAATTTTTTATTAAAATATTTATATTTTAAATAAAAATTTATATTTATACATAATTTTATTCCTATAATTTAAAAGTCATTCAATTTATCTTTTAATTTATTAATTTTTATTTTAATTATTTAGCCCCCTCACCATTTTGGTCCCCTCAATTATTCAGTTCCGGTTTCGTCCCCACTGACAATAATATCATAATTCATGAATCTTAACCACAAGTTTTTCTTTCTGGTCCTAATAGGTTTGAAATTTGTGGATAAAATCTATCATATATATTTAAGGTTCCAATTAAGTGTTCAGCTATATATATATATGCATGTCTTGGTTTGTTTTTGGATTAGGTGAGTCTCTTTAAATTCATTATGGTTTTTTTTAGGATTAAACCCTAGCTAGCTGGCTTGCTTGCTTACGGACTTGTAGAAAAAAAAAGTAATTGAATGGTTGGTGATGAATGATGATAAGGGAAAAATGGGGCCGAGTTCAAAATTAAGAGGTTTCGGGGTTTTTCCTTTTGCAAAAATTTATGATATTTAATTCTAATATTACCAAGATGTTTACAATTAGAACATAAATAATAGAACAAATGAATAAAATATAAACTATAACATAAATATCAAAAGCCATCAGGGTTGGGTCTTGACTTGTAAAAAGTGGTAGAAATTTTTTCACAATATGTGAGATTTTCTTAAGTATTTTTGGGTAATATTCCTACTATAATGTAGGCAGTCTCTTAAATATTTGGTGTACTATAATTGCAAGTTATCTTCCTCCCGAGTCTACTCCAATAAACATTGTTTGTATACTAATTTATGTACTATAATTATAAGTTATTTTTCTGTTGGGTCTACTCCAGTAAACACCGTTTATATACTAGTTTATGTAATCTTTCAAAAAAAAAAACATAAATATCAAAGATATTAATAGTAACATGAATGTGAAAAATGATGATACATACAAAATAAGTTCGACAATATGAACCTTCAAGCTGATAAAACAGTAATGGCCTGAGTAATAATCGATAATATAATCTTTTATTAATCACAATCACAATTAACTCTCTTTTTTCTCTTTTACATACATACATACATACATACATACATATATATATATATATATATATACACACACACACACACACGCACACACACACACACACTTTGGAGTAGAATCTCTCTTTTTCAATTAATAAACAATTGTACTCTCTTTGTTTCAAGGAAAAAAAAAAGAGAGAATTTTCCATCATTTTCTTAGTTTCTAAAAAAGCATTAACATTTCATTAAATGCCATAAACATCATGTTATGATCATATCCCAAATAAGGCTACTATGATAAGGACTCTAAATCTATCATTTCAAAGAAGATTATAATAAAATAACAAAAAAAATTAAAACTGAAGACAAAACAGAGCTTGTTTGGTAGGTTGAAACTGTTAGGCCTTACCAAAAATATAAATGCATATTCTTAGGCTTCTTAATTACTTATGTAATGTAATTAAAGTACGTATCATTCATACATCGGAATAATGCATTTTAAATTTTATCATTTAATCTCTTATTTTTCCTGTTTTTTAATAATCATGAACAAGTAGTTGTTGATGTAAGAAAATTAAGGGGAAGCAAAGCAAAGACATGAAAGACTGTTTGTTTGAAGTTGTTGTTGTAGTAGTAGTAGTAGTAGTTTATTTCTCACGACAAATATTGGAAACTATCAGTCAACGTGAAAAACATGTGGCATTCCCCAACTTCTCCTTCCTTATATGTTAATTAAATTATTCTTACTTTTCATTTCTTTTTATGCTTTTGCAATTGGTTATTGAACTCAATTGTTCTCTTGAGTAGGATTTCGGCCCTTTAATTAATTATATTTTGTTTGAAATTAATTAAGGAAATAAATAGAGTACTTTCAATTTTTATTTATAAATATTTTTGAGTAATTGTTTGATTGATAACTTGGAAGTGTTAATTTGTTAGAAAATACTTTCATTGATTAATAAAATTTATATTTTGTCATAATATAATTTCTTTAGAAAAGTTCCATAGTCTAGCTTATCCTAGTCATTAGTATAATTACTTGTTTATCAAGAACTAAAAACACTATTTTCAAAGAATAACAAAACAATAAGTTTGATTTTGAAGATATTTTTGTAGAAAGTGCTTTCAAAAAAAAATTTCACTAAAATAATGCGAAGTAGTGTTTTCAAAAGCTTTTAATTAATATTCTTTGTAAAAACTTTAATAATTAAATATTTAATTATTATATGCTTATTAGACATGAGTGCTAATTATTTTATTTAGATTAAAAAAATTTCAATCATATCCTACAAAATAAATATACATAATAACACTTTTTCAATTATTTGAAAGTAGTTATTCTTTCATGTCAAAAACAAGTACCCAATTTAGTGTTTTCAAAAGCTAGCCCTAGCTAACATCGTAAGATGAAATGAAAAATGTTGTCAAACAAAGAAAATGAAACGCACGGATTGTAAACTGTGAATGAAAGAAAGGGACTCATACTTAACGGCAACGAGTTATTTAACTAACACACACCCAAAAATTTGTCAAACTATCTCTTTGAAAGTTTTTCTCACTTTCCTCTTCTGAATCACGCAGGGCCAAACCACCGTTCCAAGTCAACATTTTCTCTCTCCTTTTCTCTCTATCCAAACAACCCTGATAAATACCTACATTGCTCTTCTCTTTACCCTCAACCTGTTCTTTTTTTCTTTTCGGGCGGGGTGGGGGATCTTCTCTCTTCACTCTTCAGCTTTAATTTTCTCTGAAGAAAATTATCAAAGGTTGGGATCATCATACAAATACAATGAGGAAACCTTGCTGTGATAAGCAAGATACAAATAAAGGAGCTTGGTCCAAGCAAGAAGACCAGAAGCTAATTGATTATATTCGTAAACATGGCGAAGGTTGCTGGCGTACTCTCCCTCAGGCTGCAGGTATATATCTTATCCTCATTCTTTTTTTTCTTCTTTTTATTGCCTAAGTAATTAAGAAAATGAGATTCTCTCTCGATCTTAACTTTTTTCAAACAAAAAGTAAGTTCGTAAATATTTGAAATTAAGGGAGGAATGTTGAAAAAGATAAATATTAATGTTTTCTTTTCCTTCTTCTGTGCTATATTAAATAATCAGGTCTGTTTCGCTGCGGTAAAAGTTGTAGGCTGAGATGGATAAACTATCTTAGACCTGATCTTAAAAGAGGAAACTTTGCTGAAGATGAAGAAGATCTCATCATCAAGCTTCATGCACTCCTAGGCAATAGGTACGATTTTCATATTATAGTACCTTAAACAAATTAAAAAGATTTCCTCTTTAATTTCCTAAGCAAAATCAGAAAGCAATTTGTATATATAATAAGTTAGTATTTGATTTCATCAGTGCAACGAATTATGTATACATTTATTATTTATATATGCTAAAAATTTTCATCAATTTGCAGGTGGTCATTGATAGCTGGGAGATTGCCTGGACGTACAGACAATGAAGTGAAGAATTATTGGAACACTCATTTAAGAAAAAAGCTTATAAATATGGGAATTGATCCAAATAATCATAGGATATTACACCACAGTCTTCATCGTCGTCATGAAAACCCAAATAATTCCACTAGTGCAACATCTTCTGGTCTGAAAGTTCAAACTGATAAACAGCGGCCAGATGCAGTGAAATCCAACGGAGGAGGGGACAATGATCAAACGTCTGATACTGGAAGTTGCTTGGAGGATGAGCCGTGTGAGTTGCCTGATTTGAACCTTGATCTCTCAATGACAATTCCTTCACCTGGTAAGCCTAAAGAGCAGAAGAATTTTAGTGAGCCTAACAATATAAAGGAACAAGAACTTACACCTTTTCGTACTCTTGTTCTCTTTCAATAATCATCAAGGTTGAAGACAATTCAACAAATCTGTTGATTTGGCAAAGGATTAGGATCTGATTTAATTTGTACAAGTTAGTTGTCTCCATTTATGCAAAACTGAGAGCAAGAATGACAGAAAATTAATTAGGCCGATATTTTTGGTGCATTTCGAAGAATTTGAAGCCTAGAAATAATGTCTAATATTTTTTTTATTTATCGAAGGCTTGCAAATTGGGTTTGAGGCTCTCGAAGTTTATACTTAATTTGTTAGCTGAGAGTTTTTTATCAACGTACTTGTATGAATAAGGTAAATTCATTAATCACAATAATTTGAATTTAAGGTCACTTTTATCTTGTATAGGTAATAGGATGTTGGGTGGCGAAATTAAATGTAATGTATTTTGAACGTAATCACAATATATATGTACGTATTGTAGTTATTTTTTTCTGCCAAACTTGAGAAATTTGATTCCTAGTATCATTGAGGTGATACATACCCGTACCAGATAAAGTGAAGGCATACCAACCAAATTAATTTAGTTTAGAAGAAATTGATATATAGCAAGCAAAGCATGAACTGGAGCAGAATTATATTTCATATCTTCAGATCTGGATATATATATATATATATTAAAGATTAAAATTAATAATTTTTCGGGGGCCTATGAATTCTATATCTCATCAGGATAAAATGTAGGAGCTATCAAGGATAGTACATTTAAAGCTGAGAGAAGAGTATCCAAATGAAAAGGAGATGCAGAGAAGATTCTATCCATATATTTATATATGTGTTTCCAGTGAAAAAAAAAAAATTATCTACAGGCTTTATGAAAATATTATCAAACATATATATACATCAGCTTTAGTGTCTTATATATATATGTGTGTGTGTGGGGTAATTTTATGTGGAATTTCATATGATATATATGTATGCTATAAAGGATAAGCACCAAACGTTCAAAGTGGATGTGAGATGGAAATTGCTGAAAAGAATTTGATGCTGAGTTTGTGTCTATATGCACTATATATGCAGTACATTGGTAGTAGTTGCATGTGCATTGTTTATAATATCAAGCTACCAACTACTGCGATGATACGTAAGTTGACCCATGTTATATATATATATTTATAAATCTACCATTCAATCGGATTCTGAAGTTCATTCAAGTACGATAGATTTTTCCTGGCTTTGTATTTGCTATGCCAGTCAAGCTGGGGAAAAGACTATCGTAAGAATCGTGCGTACAAGTCAGTGAAGTCAATTACAGTAAATCCAGATTCAAGATTCAACTTTTGAAATGTTCAAGTAATTATTTCCAATTGGTTGGCCTTCTTTATCATTATCCGAAGTTTCATTGTATATAGATATACTAAAATTAAAGAAAAATATGTGAAATCTTACTAAACAAAAACAAGATATGGCAGCAATATAATATAAATATAATAGAAATCTTATGAAAATATGTAACAGAAGTATAACTTTGTCGTGTTGTTTGTATATATGTTCATTTAATTTAATTTAATTTAATTAATTCTCTGAAAAGATCGAATATTATTTGTGGTTTTTTCTTTTGGTTCCAAAACAATTTCTATTTGTCCCTCTCATTAATTTCCCTGTTACAGATTCGTATATAATTAAATTGAATGAAAAATTACAGCCCCGTTTTGTTAGTAAATTAAAAATTAATTAAAAAAGAAAAACAATTTATAGTTAGTTTCTTCTAAGGTTGAATTCTAGCATTCGGTAGAGTCGTTGCACGTAGAATCCATATTAACCCTACAGTTTTCGATAATTGAATGGGAATTGAAATCTTGGACCACAACATATGTAGTTAGATTGAGTAAAATGGTGTCCATACATATATATATATATATATATATATATATAAACATTAGGTGAAATTATGTAAAGTAGGAATTCATATTGGTGAATATTTGCTTAAGTAGGTAAAAGTTATCGTTGAAGTCAACAAACAAGTCGGTGATGCCAGCAATTTTTTTGGTAGAAATCAACAAATTAAGGTGTGGATGCCATCTAGATTCTAGGTTTATCAAATCAAACTGGTATGATAATTAGCTAAAATCACATAATTTAAGTAATTTTACCTTGTCAAAACTCGTTTACATAATAAAAATTTAAAAAAAAAACACCCAGTTTTATTATGATAGTTGGAATATATTTTGAAATTGAAACAGAGTTAAATCTCTTTAAGTTTTGTCGTGCCTTCACGATTTAATAATTTTAATTTTTATTAGTAAGTAATACAATGACATTGTATCAATGGCCTAATTAACTGATTTTGAGTAAACAATTAATTAGTTGTCATTAAGCAGTGTGGGTAGCCCTATAGGCTATGGCCATAGGGGTGTATAAAGATAATATATAAATTATTGGGAATTAATCGAAAATGCTCAAGTTTTGGCCCTATAATAAAAAATATCCACTCTCTATAATTTCAATAAAAAATGTCCTTTTTTTTTCTTTTCTCCAATAAAAAAACCGTTGTGCCCTAGTACCTAATTTTCCTTAACTCGAAATTATTTTACTATGCTTTCTTCGAAAATAATGCTATAACATAAGTCAAAACTATGAAATTTATGTTTACACAAAAGTCTTTCACTTTTGAATATGATACATAACTTAAAATTATGAAATTTATTTTTGTGCATAAGTTTTTTATTTTTGAGTAAACAAAAATATATTATTCGAAACTATGAAATTTGTGTTTGTATGAAAGTGTTTTACTTTCGAGTAAACATAAATGCGTAACTTGAAACTATGAAATCTATATTTGTGTGACAGTTTTTCACTTTCAAGCAAGCACAAATTTTTAATTTCGAGTAAAATTACACTAGAAAGTGACAGAGGTTTGTTGCAAACCCATATTTTATCGAATTTTCGGCCAAAACTTTTCTTTAACCTCAATGTTTTCCCCCAAATTCAACATTCAAAATATTCCTAATATCTAATTCATGTCAAGTACAATAATTATATACATGTATTTACTCTAAATTGTAAATAAAAATTTAAACCATATTCTTTATTCATAGATTTGTAAATTTCAATTTTAGGCTAGCCCATTGTCACTGTCTGTCGAAGCTCTGTTCAAAGTGAAGCTCTAATACGAAAGTTTCTTTCTGCTCGAAGGTGGGTATAAGGCTTTTGCTCGAAGATAATGTTTTGAATGGAGGAGAAGAAAATTGAAATTTGTTGTTTTTGGGTATAAGGGTAGTTTCGTCTAAAAGTTGATAAATTGGACACTTTTGAATAAAGTTTATAATGATTTTTTATTATAATATAAGGATATTTTCAGTTAATTCCCTAAATTGCTCTCGGTAGCATTTCAAAATTGGGTTTAGTTAGGTTTGAAAAAAGTATGAATGAATGTGATATATACCCAATAACTTAATTAGATCTAGGAAACGTACGCTACCAAAATTTTCCATATGCATGATATGTGCCCAATAAAATTTTAATATAATTATTTTTTTTCTCAAATTTGTATCTTTAATAACTTGAATTTTCTTTTTGTCTTATATTTAGGTCCCTAAATTTACAAATGACTAAAATCAGGAAAACTAATGATAATTATACTCTTTTTAATCAACAATATAAAACTAGAAAATATAACTAAAAGGAAAGAGTCATTATATGAGAAACAATAGACCTAAAATACTTTGGACCCAATTTGAAATTCAAGCCCATTTGGCATATTTTGGACTGTACCTGCCCCATTTGTTATTCAATCTTATCCTTCTGCTTTATCTATTTTATTGGGCTCATAAACTTTTCTGAAGAAGGCCCATAAACCAATAGTTTTACACACTTGAAGTTGTTCATTTTGGATCTTTGTTTTTAAAGATAAGAAAATTCTAGAATTATTTTTTTTAAAAATGCTTTTACGATGGGATGAGATTTTAACAATTAATATAATGAAATGATAAAATTAAACATATGCAAATTGATAATTATATTATTCTCATGCATATTATATTATTTATTTTTTATTTCTGTAAAAATATAAAATATAAAATATCTGATAATGATTAATATTAACATATCACAAGAGAGTCAATCCAATCAATCTCTTAATAAAAATACATCTAAATTTTTATTTTATTTTTATTCCATAAATTAAACAATATAAGTTATATTAATATGTTCACATAAATCAATGAATTTCTTTTGCTACAAATTTTAAATTTAAATGACAATAATATATTATATTGCGGGAACAAATATTAGAACAATCAATTTTTTAAAAACATACAACATCAAATTTAAATGTATAATATTACATCAATAGTATTATAGATTGATATTAACTAACTAATGATTAATATCATAATATAATATCATGTTATAATTACGTTATAAATTATTTAAAAATACATAATTTTAACAAATTTAACCACTTTTCTAGAAGTTAAGTTGTTTTTTTTTTTCCCTTTACAAGTGGAGTTAGTTGTGTTAAATAAAAGTCATGTAACGTTATTATTATTATAATAATGAAATCATTAGAACAATTACAAGTAATTCACCCTTCAATGATGCTAATTAAGTAGTTTATGAGAGCTAAAAAGAGATGACAAGTCGTCTGTTGATTGAATGCTAAGTAGTTTTTAAAAATGGAAAGTAATTATTAAACCAGTCAAATATAAATCATGACATGTCGTTTGAAACAAGCAACAATAAACAATTTTATAAGCAAACAAAGTAATTCTAACGCAAACCCATTTCAAGAGGAAATTTCAGATCAATTTAACAAATTCATAAACAAAAGTGTTTATTGATTCATAGACAAAGTTTCACAATTGACTTGATCTTATTGTAATTTGGTCAAAATTTTAAAAAGAAGGAACTAAATTAGGTATAATAGTATAATTTCTTTTATTACAATGAAATTATTAAAATAAATATATTTGTTTTTTCAAGTTTAATTGTTATATTTAGCTGTGGGAAAGGGAGATGAGAGGAAATATATATTATATGAAAAGAAATGATAAAATAATAGAAAGTGGTACGAAAACTCTATTTATATTTATATTAACATTGATAAACGAATTAAGAACTAATTGAAAATGTAAGTTTATACCTTTCGATTAATATTGAAAGTATGAATAGTTTCAAAATATTTAATATTAAATTCTGTTATAAGAAAGGGGAATGAAGGTTCGTTATGCTTTCTAATTAATTTCTGAATCCTTGTTTTTTAAGTATCGTTTCATTCATGAATTGATTCTTCTATGCATATGAATTATGATGCCTTGAATAAGTTGAGTAGAATATAATTTTGACCAAGAAATTTTATGCACTAATTTATTAATAGCAACAACAATAATAATATATTAATAATTAAATCAATTAGATTAATGGGAAATAATTATGATTTAAATTGTAAACAATTGAAATTTGAAAGTTTCAGCAATTGGCAATAAGAAGAAGATGCATGGCCTGCAATTGCAATTAAATCAACACGACTTGCTGACTTTCGGACCGACCAATGCCAAAATACATATCATATCATATCATCATAATGTTTGAGAATCCAATGATGAATTAATAATTTTGTTTATTTGGTAATTATCAAGAGTAATTTTTAATTATAAGATGGAATTATTAATATTCATTGTTTATTTATGTAAGATGCTTTACACAACCAACGTTGATTTTCTCTAAAACAGATTCACTTTTAAATTTTTATCGCATGTGGGTTGCATTCATTTCTACCTTAAGTATGTTGTCTCGAAAGAAAATATAGAGGAAGGGAATCATAAATTACAAATTAATTCTTTAATTCGATTTTATTAATTGTTTTAGATAATTGTATTATGGAAAAAAAGTGTAAATTTTCATAATTTTACTTATTTTAATAAAAAAAAAGAAAATATTGGTATAAATTTGAAAGTGAGAATTAAGTACTCAATTCTAATTAGGATTCTATCCACCAAATCACAAGATTTCATAAAAAAATTAGATTACAAACTAAACATGATTTTCTAAAATTAATATATAGTAATAAAAACAAAGAAAATCGGATGAAGATTCCATCTAATTAACAGACAATTTATGTATCGATAAATTTTAAAAAAAAAATATGAAATCCATCTTCTGAATTTGTACATAATTAGAACATGCGACGTGGTGGCATGGATTAATTTTTAAAAATAAATTTATAGTCACCCACCAAAATAGAAACGATCTTCTTGAGCCTGAGAGAGACATTGTTAACTCACAACCATATCCGAATGGCCGTCTAACACATAGCAAACAAATGAATAATAAATTCGGTTGATAGATACCAAAACCAAGTCAATATTCAATCAAGACTAATAACATCACTTGTTTTGTAATTTCAACAGAAAGCATAAACAAGGACGTGTTTGTCATAAATGGAAAGAAAATTAACAAGAAGATTGAGCAACATCAACGTATAACCCACGTACAAACAAAGAAAACAAAGGGATTAACATATGGGTTGGGTGTTCCTCACCATTCCTAATTGTCTGTCTCCATCACCAAACATCTCTTTGGATTCATATTTCCAGCCTTTTCTTCCCTTCAATGGATCCCACACTGTCTCTACCAAAATGGAAACCCCTCAATCAACATATTTGGACACCATCTCACTTAGCTGCAACCCAACCCAAATAATTATTATTATTATCAAAACTCTTTGTATTAATTATTATTACTAACATTAAGGGATTTTTTTTTAATTTTTTGTTTTTCGCTTTTGGAAAAGAGTGAGGGAGAGAAAGATTGTCAAAGTGACAACTAGCTAATGCATGAATGGGCGTAAATTAAGCTCAGCAGAGCTTTCTTTACGGGAGCTACGTCTTTGATTGACAGCATATATATATATATATATATATTTGGATATGTTTCTCGTATTATTATTGTTATTGACCTTAGGGTTAGGCAGGTCCAATTCGCTTTCTGTTTTTGTTTTCCTTGTTGCCAATTCATACATTCAAAACATCCCCTAACCCCACAATTTCATCACATAAACCAGACAACCTGGATTTTATCCTTCTACCGTCACCATGTTCAGAGCTTGGCTTATCCACAAATTAAATTAAAATAAATTATATATATAATATATTAAAAAAATAATTTCGCCGAAAAATAAGAAAAAAAAATCTATTTTTACAGGGCCACAAATTCTCGGGCAAATAAAAAAATATTTAATAATAAACAAAAAGGAGTGATAAAATTATAGGCAACGTCAATAACAATAATAACGGCCTTTTACAGGCTGTCACCAATTTCAGGCAGCTTTCACAATCACAACCGAAAACGGAGAAGAGTTAAAAGAAATATATCATCAAGGTCCCTAATGCTATACATTTTTATGAATAATAATAAAGTTTATCTATTTATGACAAATAAGTTCTCAATCTCCATTGAAATAACAAAATTACCCTCATAATTTTTGGTAAGTGTCTTCTTATTTCTTTGACTTAATGCTGAATATACTTAAATTTTAGTTATTTACATATTTTAAAGGATTTTATCCTTTAGCTTAGTATTAAAATAATAATAGTTATATTTTAATAAATTTAGGTTATAATTTTTAATTTTAATCTTAACATTGAATAAAAATACTTGGATGAGTCTATCTAATTATGATTTAAATAATTTTTTCAAAATTTTTTATTTTATAATACAAAATTTATCAAATTATTTATAAGCTATGATATGTTAAATAACAAATTTTCATAAAATTATATTCAAATATTTATGATAAAAAATATATAATTTTGATTTATTTATTTATAATTTTAAGTAATAAAAAAATATTTAAGAATATTCTAATAATTTTAAAAAAGTTCCAAACTCAGAACCTATTTGTTGTAAACAAAAATAATATATCTTTATTTATAAAAATATAAACAAGAAGGGTACTAAATACTATTATCCACCAAAATATTATTTTTCTTCGGATTTTCGGAAAAAGGAAGACAGAACAGTGAAAAGGCAAAGAGTTGTAAGAAAGACTTGCAGTAGGAGGAGCAGTTGTTGAAATACACTTCATTATATTCCAATTCCAACTGTATCCTCTTGTTCTCTCCTCCCGCGAATCTCGCTCTTTTTTTTATTTTATCACTCACTCTCAAATAAATTAACAAACTCCACTTCTACACATGCTCTTTCTCCCTCTCCCTCATCTGGGTATCTCTTAATTCCTTCCCCTCCCTTCATTTTATCCTACACGCCGCACAATGGCTGGCGGTCGGACGGCAGCGGCTGCTGTGCTGGAGGTGGTCGGGGAGATTTCTGGGATGAGCTCCGGAAATGGGTGTGGAGTGTTTAAGAAAGATTGTATGGATCTCGTCAGGAGGATTGCATTGTTGAAACATTTGTTGGAGGAGATAAGAGATTCTGGACCGTTGGATTTGGTGACTTCGGAATCATCTTCTTCTAAGACGTCGTTTGGTTCTTGTGGGTGGTGGAATGATCTGGTTGTGGCTTTTCAGGCTGCCAAGAGACTGCTCTCTGTTGCCTGCAGCTTCAGTTCCACTAACTCATCTGTAAGCAATTTTTTTTTTTAAAAAATTAATTATTAAATTTTCAAACACTTTTGAAGGTTTAATTCAACAATGAGATTTGTTTGATATCATTGATATGATCATCCATTGAATTGAATTGAACTGAATTGATTTGATTTTTGAAGAAAGTTGCAGAGTTGAATGTAATTGTAGCTTACTGGATTCTGGGAGATTGTGGCATTGGATAACTAAGCACATGTTTTTTATTTATAATTTTGGATATAATTCTTGGGATATAAAAACAAAGTGTGCTGAAGGTCTTAAGAAATTGTGCAACATTGGGTGTTTTTGGAAACAGTTTTCAGATACAATCTTAAACACAACTTGAAATCTGGAAGTTTTCTGTGAGGTTGTATCCAAATTGGATCTTGAAACTCTGTATCATATTTTAGTTTCTTATAATTGTATTCAGATCATGGAACATAGTCTGCAATAGGTTCGCGTGAACTTTGATATTATGTCTGTGATCACTTGACTGTCAAATGTTATTAATATTATGTTTTCTAGATAGCAAATTTCTAACAATTTCAACCTCCAAAGCTCGAAAATTGATCCTGATCATTGATCATGAAATTCATTTGTTGAAGACCAAGGTTGGAAAAGCCTATGCTTCGATTATGTTCTAATTTTTAGGATTTGAAGGCTTTACTCTTGCTGATATTTTGTTCTGGTCATGCACGTGTTCATCCATAAATTTATAGGTGCACATCTTTGAAATTTGCTGTATATCTTGATTTAAGGATGGAGCTGCCAAGAAAATATCCTTTCAATTTCAATGTGTGACATGGAAACTTGAGAAAGCTCTGGGGAACGTACCATATGATCATTTTGACATCTCCGAGGAAGTTCAAGAACAGGTATAACCTTTATTTATTTGGGAGAAATGGAAGTGCTGTAGTCTTGATTGAATATGCTCTTAATTAGAGATTCTTTCTCCAGGTTGCAATGGTGCGATCTCAGTTAAAAAGAGCCTCGGACAGATACGGGTCTCTGAATTCAAGGAAATTCTTTCATGCCTTGTCCCAGCCAATGGAAAATGAAGGCAGTAATGGAAATCCTGAAGTTAAAGCAAAGCTGGATCATATTCCAGAAGGTATCAAATCTGTAGGCTGTAACGCTGACCAGACAGAGAATAAATTGGAAAAGGTCTGTCCATCAACTGTTGCTGATGCCGTGAGTCAAGAAAATGGAGCTATTAAGAGCATTGATGAAATTAAGAAGCCAGATGCATTTGTAACTCCTGCTGATTTTCTATGTCCTATATCATTAGAACTGATGAGGGATCCTGTTATTGTGGCCACAGGACAGGTATGCATCACAATCTCAAACGCCAGTAAAAACTTCAAATGTTTCATTTATTGTGCTGAACTTCTGAGTCCTTTTGTAATGAAATTGCAGACATATGAGAGATCTTACATACAGAGATGGATAGATTGTGGCAATGTAACGTGTCCAAAAACACAGCAGAAGCTCGAGCACACAACACTCACCCCAAACTATGTTTTGAGGAGTCTAATTAATCAGTGGTGTACTACGCACAACATTGAGCAGCCTACCATATTAGCTAATGGGAAGATGAAGAAGAGTGATGGCTCTTTCCGTGATGTTAGTGGGGATGTGGTGGCAATTGAGGCACTGGTCTGCAAACTCTCAAGCAGATCAGTTGAGGAACGTAGATCTGCTGTGGCTGAAATCAGATCTCTTTCAAAAAGAAGTACTGATAACAGAATACTAATTGCAGAAGCAGGAGCAATCCCTATTCTGGTTAACCTTTTAACAACAGATGATGCGATAACGCAAGAACATGCAGTGACTGCAATCCTTAACCTCTCTATATATGAAAATAACAAGGGACTCATAATGCTTGCTGGTGCCATTCCTTCTATAGTCCAAATCCTCAGAGCCGGAAGCATGGAAGCAAGAGAGAATGCAGCAGCAACACTCTTTAGCTTGTCACTTTTGGATGAGAATAAGATAATAATCGGTGCATCCGGGGCGATACCAGCATTGGTAGATTTGCTCCAAAATGGAAGCACTAGAGGGAAGAAGGATGCTGCAACAGCATTGTTCAATTTGTGCATTTATATGGGAAACAAGGGAAGGGCTATAAGAGCAGGAATTATCTCTGCATTATTGAAGATGCTTACAGATTCAAGGAATTGTATGGTTGACGAGGCTCTGACGATACTATCAGTTCTAGCAAGTAACCAAGAGGCGAAAGTTGCTATAGTGAAAGCCAGCACCATACCTGTTCTGATAGATCTTTTGAGAACAGGTCTCCCCCGAAACAAAGAGAATGCAGCTGCCATTTTACTTTCCTTGTGCAAGAGAGACAACGAAAATCTTGCCTGCATTAGCAGGCTTGGTGCAGTCATACCCTTGACAGAGCTAGCCAAGAGTGGCACGGAAAGGGCTAAGCGGAAAGCTACCTCGCTGTTAGAGCATCTTCGCAAATTGCAGCAGCATCAACAAGTGTAGTTTCGTGTACCAGAGAGATTTTTATTCCTTATTCCTTTTTTCTTTGATTCCAAATTATTTGACAATCGTTGCAATTAATACTATCTATTCCTTTTGTTCACAAAAACTGAGGAAAATGAGCATGAGAGCGGGTACAAAAAGAACTGTTCTCATTGCTCTTTGTGTATTTATTATTTACATCATCTGATGAGTGTGTAAAAAATCCATTTGACATGTTTGTTATAAAATTCACTTGAATATTTTTCTTTTTTAACTTTCCGATTTGTTTCAAGCAGTTTGGATATATGATAGATTGTTCTTTGTAAACTAAGAAAAAAGCATACAAGTAAGAGGAGAAAACAACAATGAGAACCAAGTGGGGAGAAAGAACAAACTCTTGCCCATCAAAGGAGAAAAAAAATATGAAACAAACAAAAATTGGCCGGTTGGAAATATTGCATTCAAGCTTTTTTATTATTTAATTTTTCATTATTCTTTAAAAAAAAAATTCTTGGTCTTTCTATCTAAGAGCTTTATTCAAAGAAAGAATTGTTTGTTGGAATAGTTCTATCATCTATGTATGGAAGCCCTTCTCTCTTAAAATGAAGTACAAACTTAAGCCTTACATTAGTGGCCAAGTACAGAAGTGAAAAGCAGAATAAGCTACAAAAAGGAAAAGGACAACCCACTTTTATTTTTATTTTTAAATTAAATATATTAAACCTGTCTAATAATATATTTTATTTTAATAAACCTCCACGTCAGTTCAGGAAAATTAAATTTTTACGACTGTTTTGGCATCATTACATGAACGATAAGAAAAACTACTGCCTTAAAGAAATATTATAAGTGATGACTGATGAGGAGGATTTTAGAGATGTATGAATGAATTGATTTGCATTGTGCATACCATAATAAATAAATCCTTTGAATTTTTTGACCGCAGTTTGATTTTCATTTCTGTTTTCTATGTTTTGTAAAACAATTAATTTTCTCGGTAGATATTTGCAGTCAAAATTATTCGTCATAGTTTTCTCCTCGTTCACACGTGTTGGAAGTTCTTTTGGTCACGAGGAAATAATTAATTAATACTCTTTACCAAAATTGATTACTTCCAAATTCAATTTTAAACGTTTTTTTTAAAGAAAAAACAACTTTAAACACTTTGTTTAGCAGCATAATAATCTCTCATTCGCCTAATTTCTCGGGATTTAATTTCCATCTTGCTATTGAACACGATGATAATACTACAATCCAATTATATTTCTTTTTCTTTTTTGAATATCTGGATATAAACTCTATCCGTCACATTGTTATAACCTATTATTTATCATTTTAAAAACGTGAGACATAGGGGCGTTAATATTATTCACATTTTTGGGAAAATATTTGTGCAATTTTAATTGATATGCAAAAGTAACTTATAAATTTGTACTAAAGTAGAGAATTGCACGTGGGTATTTATACTTCAGCCAAAAGGTTGAAAGAATCAGCACTAAAATCGTAAGTAGAGACTATCAAATTGGACTAAGTAGTACGATTGAAAATTCAAAAGAAAGTATTTCCAGAAAGAAAATCTATCACGAGGTTTAATTTTAATTTAATTTAAATATTGCCATCAGTATTGAACATATATACACATATAGAACAACTTTATATTGTTACATATGTAATTAATTTATGTATTGCATGACCATGAAAGCTGAAAAATCAATCGTACGTACGTAAAAAAAAAGAGTTGGTGTACATATAAGCTTTTCTTGTTTGACGAAATTGAAACAATCAGTCAAATTTCACATGCTTTGGTGGCCAGCGCTGCTCATTGTCATTGTCATTAAATTTATCAATGGAATCTCAACAGTGAGTCTAGAATGTGATTTCCCCGTGATTACCGTTAATTAACTATTTATTTTATTGACAAAATGGGATTAGGTGCATATATTAATTTATGTATAAAACTTATATTTCTTTACTTCTCCATGTTTTACGGCCTCTTTTTCATAAGTTTCTGGATTAATTGCCCTTGTGTTTGAATGTGTAATGCATGCATGTTTGTTAATTCGAAGGAACGGTCCAGTTAAAATTTGGATTTGGATACATGATAGTATGTATGAGTTAAGAAATTTATGTCATTCTAGAAAAATATTATATAAATACATAGATTAAACCTGATCTCTTCTATTCTCAATATATATGAGCAAGAATTTAAATCCTGAACTTTTTATATTATCCAAGAGATGATACAAGCCGAACCAGACATGATTTCCATCATACAAAACGTTAGAATCTTTAGCTACAAATGGGATTTGACTAATAGAAGTATTTTATAAGTAACAAAATGTCAAATCATTTGTTGAATATGGAAAGCTAAAGTCTAATAAAATCATTTTATTCTTAGTAATCTCATTATATATAGATTAGGAACAAATTAATATCAACGATTCACACTAGAGAAAGAAAGAGTGTATAGTCCAGACGAGATTTCATCAACAACTTTGAGAAAATACGAAAATGATATGTAATCGTCATCTTAATTTAATCGTTTCCCCACATATCACGGCCGGGCTTTCGTTTGTAAGGTTAGAAATTGTCTTCATGTTTACAATATTGAATGTGAACATAGGCAGGTGTTAAGTTGCTTCTAGCTAGGCATATATGCAGCAATTATTTTCAGATTAAAAAAGAAATTAATTAGTCAAATAAATATAGTATTAAGTAGTTTAATTTAGTTTGATAGCGAAAGTTTAGGTTCTTTTTCAAAATTTTTGTCTATTTCAAATTTGCCCTCTTTATTGACCAGTGACTCCCCAATTAATAATCATCAACTACCGTGCATAAATATTAACCCCGGCTCCCTTATATCCTCCTCAATCAAATTCATCAACCTCAAAAGCACTTATTTGAGATTTAAGCCAAATTTACTCTCTCCCTTTCTTTCCCTCAGAAATTAAAGCTAATCAACTTAGCAAATATTAATGGGAAACAGCTTGGGAGGGAAAAAAACCACCAAGGTTATGAAGATAACCGGCGAGACATTCAAGTTAAAGACACCAGTGAAAGCTGAAGACGTGGTTAAAGATTATCCAGGACTTGTGTTGTTAGATTCAGAAGCAGTTAAGCACTTTGGCATTCGGGCAAAGCCGTTGCAGCCGCAGCAGAACTTGGAGCCAAAGCGGCTTTACTTCCTGGTGGAGTTGCCGGATGCTCCGAAAGAGGGGGTTCCGAGGAGAGTTCGGTCGGGGATAAACATGAGTGCTAAAGACAGGCTGGAGAGTCTCATGCTGTCTCGGAGATCGGTGTCGGATTTGTCGATCATGAAACCCATAAGTGGTTCTGGTTTTGGTGTGTCCGAGAAGAGTGGTACTGAAGGAGGAATGAGGTTGAAGATGAAGCTTCCGAAAGCAGAAGTTGACAGGTTGATTAAAGAGAGCAAGAATGAAGCCGAGATTGCGGAGAAAATTGTGGGGCTTTGCATGGAGAGTAGAGGAAATGGTAGGAACGAAGTTGATGAGAAGAAGGACAAAAGTGGTTCGTTGTTGCAGCAGCAAATGCATTGGAACAGCAATAATAATAATAACAATGGAGGAAATACAAGAATTGGTGAAGGATTCAAGGCACGTGCGGTAAGTTTCTGTAGACAGTGATCCTGTTTTCATGCCATGTTCTTCCTCTTTTTTTTTTTTTTTGTTTAGGTAGTGATAAACAAATACTTTGTTAGAATATATAATAATTAAATTAAAAGAATGTTGATTGCCTCATTCGGTTGACATTTTTGGTTTACTAGCTATTTGTTTATTATAACAATGTGTCTCATAAATAGATTGGTGGGTGTGTGTTCATTTAATTGATAAACTTGGTAAATTTCTGCTTATTTCAAATTGAAGAGAAATAATTTAGTTTATTTATAAATAGATATAATTTAAAAGAAATTGAAATAGATTAGAAGACAGTGGCCTGCAGGGACAATTTTGCAAGTAAGTTGGTAGACCTAATTGAATATCAAGTGTTGAAGGACCCAATATTGACATTAATTAACTGTGTTGCTGTCCTTTTAATGTGAGGCCTCATCATATATGTTATCTGCATTAATATGTCCAACAGTACGCAGAGCATATATAGTGTTTGACCCCCAGAATTAATAATGTAGTTATTGTACTGTTTTAAGTTTAATTCATTTTGAAGTTACAATACACTATGAAATGAAGTGTTTAACAAACACCACCTACTTTACTAATTCTAATACAATGATGGGATGCGTTACAAGTAGAGCTAGCAAGAATTAAATTAACAACTAATACTCTCTCCATTATGGTAATATATAATTAGCTAACTTAATTTAAGAGTTGTTAGCAGTGCAAATTTCAAGCTCGAAGTTGGTTAGGGCTAATTACTTTATTTAGGTTAAGTGTTTGTATTATTTTACTTCTATCTCGAAGCACATCATTTTTACATGTATATATTCGTATTTGGCGATAATTTCATTCGATGGATAGTAGTTGCAATGAACGTATATTCTTAATTATTATGATATTTAGTAGGAATTTAACAATGGACTAAGACATTAATTAATATTATTTATACATAGATATATAGATAGATATATGCTTTAATTTGTCAACTTAAAAGCACAACATTTTCTAGCTCTATTGACATTGCATGGACAACTCTCAACTACCACATTATGGGGGGCTATATATGTATGTATATAAATTAAAGGTCAAATTAATCCCAACTACCAGGATTTGTTTTTAGACTTGTATCTTGTTCTCACATGCGTGGTAAGAAAATTACATACACTAATACAGAAAACGAGAGAGAGCTAATTAAATAAAAAATTTAACCAAAAAGAAAGAAAAAAGGTCTGACAAAGTTCATATTTATTATTTATTTTAAGTTATGGTTTGTCTCATTTTGAACCTTAGCTACAAGTATAGACGTGCATTCACGTATTAATAAGTCTCTTTTCTTAATTAATGAATATGAACGGAATCATTAATTAGCTATGATTTATTTATATGACGAAATTAAATGTGATAATTAATCAAAATTATAAACAAATATTATAGCAACTATGGTTTTTTGTTTTTCTCTTCTTCTTCAATTCCAAAACCTAATAACTAATTCTGTGAACACCAAGTCAAAGGAAATAAGAAATATTATAAAGATAATTATTCTTGCCGTATTTTTTGCATTAATGTTATTTTGATGATTATATATATGTGTATATATGCAAATCCAGTGGAAACAACTTAATTAATAATCTGATTTTTTTTTTTAATTTATTTCTAAAATGATTGCAGAAAAGGGTGAGTTTCATGCCTATCAGTGAAGGAGGAAGCCAAATAGCAGTTGCTTAAACTAAAAAGAGAGAACATTTTATGAATAAACCAAAGCAGCAGCAGCAGCAGCAGCAGAGAATAGAAGAAGACCAGTTCGTTCATCTCTAGTGATCCAAATAAATATGAAGTACTTCAGCCTGCAGATTTCTATATATCGGTATTATGTTTTGTTGCATTTCTTATTTCCATATATGTACATATATATAGAACAAACGAGTTACGCTTTGTAATATACTGATCAAGAAATTTTGTAAGAGCTGATGAGAATTAGCTAGCTAGTTAGCTAGAGATGAATCTAATAACCTTGCTGGAGATATATATATATATATATATATTTTATTTGTTCTTGCAATCACTCTACGAATCATTTACTTTCTTTTATTATTATTATTTTCTCTGTTGAAGAGTTTTCTTCAACGAAGAGAAGTTTCTCTCAAATTCTTTTCACTAAAGAGAATTTCTCTCTTTACTAAGAAAGAAGTTTCTTGCCAAAGAAGAGGGTTTTTCCTATATAAATAAAATATCCTTTACAGCAGACGCAATGTGAATATGATGAGCATTCATTTGGAATAAATGTAGAACCGATTGAACTAAGATCAAGACTAGAAAATGGATTAAACAATTGAGTTTAATTAATTGAGACAGAGAGAATGCTAGGACTCTTAGTTGCATGACCTTGTCTTTGGTACTTACAATATTAGCTGAATTACATAATCCAAAAACTTAATAAATAACGGTTCCATAGCATGAAATAAATCTAATTATATAAATATTCACTTCAGAATTTGGGCATGGAGAATGTTGAAATAGATTATAGACAGACAATCATAAAAAGAAGATTCAATGTATTAAGTTCTATCTCAAGCAAAAGAGGTTTGCTTTATGATGCACCAAGCCACGTTTAAGGATACAAATTATGACCAAGTGTAGTAGTTGACTTTGACAATCGCTTAAAATAAAGGCCAATTTACAAGCTTAAAGTCGTGAAGGAAACTCCACGGATCATGCAACTTTTGCACATGGGGAAAAAAGAAAAAGCGAAAAAGATGTACAAAGAGCTCTTCACAAGGAAGGAACTTCTATTCCCTCAATTATGTAAAGATAAGACGTCTTTTCTTTGGGCTACTTCTGCACAAAAACTAAAGTATTTCATTCTACAAAGAAAAAGGGTAAGTAGGGAGCCCCTTCATTTATCTGCAATTATAATGAGGGTAAACGGTTATTAATGAACAAATGATTTGTGAATCAAAGAATGCAATGTGTTTGCAGCAGTTCATGAAGACCATTGATCCGGTACTGTGAGAAAATAACTCGTCATTGCTTTCCGGAACCTCTTCTTGTATTGTTTTGGTGAAATGATTGTTGGGGAAGCACTTTTTAGACCTCCAAGGATCCCACTTGCTTTAACCCATGTCTCCAAATGTTTGTCCCATGTATATTGTCTCATGAAATCAATGATCCCTAAAACCAGTTCCTTGTGTTCGTCATCCACCCCAACCAGCAGCGAGTAGTCCATGACATCAACAGACTGCACACAAGCACAAGAAATAAAGAACAAAAATGCTAATTCAGATGACTAACACTGTTATGCCTTAAACACAACTGCAAAAACTTTCAACATTTCAGTATGCATAGATCTGTATTGATGAATTGCTAAAAGGAAAACTTACCGCCAAAAATGATGTGTCATTCCAAATGGCTCGCTCTAGACTTCTCTTCGCCTTGCTTCCAAGGAAAATGGGTTCTGTACGTAGATTTTCTAAAAGATTCATATCCAGCAGTACCTTGTTCGGTCCTGTTGTATCTGGATTGTACCGCGACCTTGCAGAGCCCTTAAGATCATAGACCCTCGAGATACTTCTCCCGAAAAAGAGGTTCTCCATTACCATTAAATCCATTTTTGTTTCCTTGCCACCTTTCAAGTGTTTTACAGAGACCTGCCATTGAATCAAGTAAGAATTGTGATTTATAAGAAAATCTTGAACATTTCACCCCTTGCCCCACCAACGTGTGTAGGCATGTACATATAAAAGCAAGGATTGAGACTTAACCTGATAAATGCCCAGAATTTTAGCAAGGCAAGTTGGGCTTCGGGAATTAAGGGAATCAGTCAAATATTTAAAATACTCTGGTGCAAATTCCTCAAAGGATTCTAACTCAGTCTTTTTGACTTGTTTTATAATAAATCTCTCATCCAATGACTTGGCAAAAAAGACATTGCTTTTCCCCCCTTGCGCACTCCATTTCCGACTCCGACTCAAGGAACGCACAAAATCTACTCCGCTAGGGCAGCATTTCTTTCTAAGAGAGTCGAACTGCTTTGCAAAATAACAGGTGACGGAAAACTTCACTTTGCCACCAGCACTTGAAGACTCGTCAGCAAAAGAAATTGTTAGATGCGGTGACCTTTTGGGATCTGTAAATAAAGTACCCATGGATGATGAAGCATCTTCAGATCCGTAACTGCCGTAGTGGATATAATCCAGGTTCAGCGAGCCAAATGACTGCCAAGCTGAAAAGGTGGAAACTGCAGAACTTTCTTTATAGCTTTCGCTCTCATTCCAGCTTCCTTCATGCTCATAAACTTTATCAGCAACCCAATCCTCATATTCCTTGGAACTAAGAGCATATGATATTATGCTGGTAGGATCATCGTCATAAACAGCTATAACTACATCATTATTGCCCCTTTGAGGAAGCAACAACCGAGCCCCATCAGATATACAGGAAGCAGAGGAGATGAATGAGGGTGTGGAACTGAGAATCAAATTCAGCTTCTGTGCCTCCAATGGCAATATTTGGGAGTAAGTCCTCATTACATTGGAAACAGGATCTCTCACCATATTCCTATAATCTCCTGAAGCATGGAAAGATCTAAGCGTTGACAGATGCAATGAAGAAGGGGGCAATCCTCTCGAGATTCTTTCCTGGAATCTTAACGCAGAATCAAAAGAATGAACTCTCACTGGCATAGTTAGTCTTCTAAATGGAGGATTATCTGTTTTACTTATTGGCTTGACAAAACCAGCTTGGAGGCCATCTGTCTCAGACAGATGTTGAACCACTTGATCAGTACCCGTCCATGCAGAATCTATTCTCTCAGACAGAGTGGACGCAATTTCCCCATCGGAGTGTACATCATCCTGTGTATTATGATGGACAGTGGCTAATTTGGAGTTTTCAGGACCAAAAGGTTCCAAGGTTGGCAATTTAGCCTCCTTTTTCTGCTCTAAGTGTAAATCATTTGCAGAAGACTCCCATAATTCTACAGATCCGGACACATTTTCCTCGTGATCGGAGTCAACCTTACTATTCTTAGATAACGAATCACTTTTCGAATCTTTCAGTTGGGAATGAGATGCATCCATTTGTGTTGCTTTGGCAATAGAACTTTTTTTAAGGAGAGAGTTCAATGAATTAAGCTGACGATCCCAAGCATGCAAACCAATGAGAAGGGCATGTCTCAAGCGATTTAGTTCCAGGATGTCCACAGCTGTCTGACCTGGTTCTGAAGTTTCCATGATTACTGGTTGTAGCAAACCCTGTATTTACAGGTGTAAACTCACAAATTTAATAAATGAAATATTAAAAAAAATTGATTCTCTGCCAGCATTTTATGTACCAAAATTTTTTTACAGCAGCATTTTAATAGCAGAACAATTAATCCAGAGTGTACTTACCATGTAATCATTCCTTTCTTTTTTCAGCTGATCTTTCAGTTCCAAGATGTGGTTCTTCAAATCAATTGTATCTGATGACTCGCATCCAATGGAATTGCTTTTATGTCCCATGCCTTCAAGTACATCATATATCTCCGCATACAAGGTTTCCATTTTAACCATAAGCTGTTTGAAAGAAAATGAGGTCAACAAACAAGCAAGCTAAATGATAAAAAACAATATATATATATATTTCTATGTTTAGCATTTTTAGTTCAATCTATAGCGTCAATCTAATGTGGTAATAAAAACACCATCCTAAATTCATGAAATTACCTCTTCCGCCTCTTTTCTTATCCACTCCTGTTGAACATGGCTACTGAATTCAAGTACCGATGAGGGTAAATGGACAGAAAGAATATCAATTGGGGAATACCGGAAGAATGCAATCATGCTCCCAAACCTGTTATCAAGTATTTCAGTAATCACCCACAACACTGTATGATCAAATTTCTAAATAAGAAAGAAATTTAAATTTAGTAGCATTTACCCATAGTAACGCAAGCAGTCTCTCTGCAAGGAATGACCACAGCTTGCAACACGATTTGCAGTTGCATGGTTTGAAAAGCTAAGTTCCAAAAACTTTCCAAAAGAAAGTCCCCAGGCAGCATCTGACATGACCACTCTCCGAGTTGCCGGAGGGACTCCATCTGTATGAGCACACCTTAGACATCGATGCCACATCCATATCTTACCATCCCGTTCCCCAGGTAGCCTCACAGAGGAAAGACGCTTAACATTGATTGTCAGATTCCCCTGCTGATGGGTATAGCACAGAACATGGGCTTCAACTGACTCATTACAAGATCGGCAACAAGATGTCTGGCCCAAACAAAAAAATCATCATTAATTCATGAGATTCCACAGCAAAATAAGGAACCGGAAATCAGAATGTAAAAGGAAACCACAAATGAGTTACCTGATCAAATAAGTCATCACGGAGGTATCTCCCAAGTGGCTTATCAAAAGAACCATAGAACTTTATGCGCAGGAGCCGAGAGCGTTCACATACAGTTCCTTTAAGCACACAACGGCTTGAAAATGACACTAAAATGCTCTGGTGAGTGTCTGCAGCAGAGAAGTATTCACTGGACACTTCATCTCCATTAACCCTTTCAAATTTTGTGGATTCATGGTTCTCCCCAAGCTGCCTCTCCTCTTGACCCATGATTTCTTGCATTTCTGGTCGCAAAGCATCAAAAGAATTGGCAATGGGATCCTTCAAATCTTTGCATCCATCAAACAAACAAAAATTCAAACCCATATCGGTTTCCGAATAATCATTGCAGGCATCAATGGGCCCATCTCCAAACCTATGATCCAAATAAACTGGAGATGAAGAAACATAACTATGATCAAGATGCTCAGAAAATGAGTCCAATCCTCCATGCTCCAGTTTGAGACTCACAGATCCATCATTTCGGGCGGAGCCATCAGCTGCTTCTTGACAATTAGGGACGGCAGAAATGGCATTATCAGCCATCATCCTCTCTGGTTTAGGAATTGAACGATTCAGTCTCATTTTAGGCAGAGTAGCACCCTCATCAGCAAGGAAAGAAGTCTCGAGGGATAGATGATAGGCTGCAAATACTGCATATTGAACAACATCTTTAACTTTCTTCAATTCGTCCCGACATCTACCCCTCAGCAGGACCTACAAAGAAAAGCACAACAATCTGATATGAGACAACCATATTCTGAAGAAAATTTCAACATTGAAAGATAAAATCTCATGCTCACATAAATAAGCAAAACCATATTGCATTACAAAAAAAAAAAAAATACACACCACACTGCATCTTTGAAAAAGGGAGACAAAGAGGAGCAGAAATTCAGGAAATCATGCTATACCCCAAAGCAGCAAAGAAAATACACATTAGTGGCAGTGGTGATACACAATACAAAAGATATGCTAATATTGAACCACACAATTTCCAACATTCATAACTGATGAAAATTATCACAGATTTTAGTAGAAAACACTACCGTGCAACCTAAACGCCTTGGACACCCTTCGAAATACATCAATGTTTTAGATGGCTTCTTATTGAACTGGTTGGTTGTCTCATGTTCTTCAGAAACTTTTTCTAATCTGAACAGTTCACAGTGACCCAGTCGTGTTGTAGAAACATTATCAATTGATGGAGTAATATGAGCACCGGTGCATCGGGCTATCCGTTCCAGCAATGGCTTTTTCACGTTGAGCACCAATGAAATTTCCTTTGCTAGAAGTAATTCTTGGGCAAATGACGAAACACTTTTCTCCACCAGCAGAACATTTGGGCGAAGAGCCTCAATCTTTGAAATAACCATCTTAAGATGATCATGCTCCTGCTCCAAGGGAAAAAAAGGAAAAGGAAATTCAAAACTTCATTGGGTTGACTTTTCATCTATTTGTATAATTAAGCATAAGCCAAGAAAAAACCTGTTGCAGTAATGTATTAAAAGATGCCAACTGATTCTGAACTCTCTGATATTCAAGTGCTCCTCCTAAAATTAGTAATCTAGGATTTTTGTATTGTGATGTCATACGCTTGTGCTTTATATTTTTGGTACAAACTACTCCCTTAATGAATGTGCTGCATGTGCAAAAATATCACAACTTAATAGAAGGTAGCATAAACCAATTCAAGCAAAGGATCCACAGAACTAGAGAATGAAATATAAGCAAGAAATAAAACACAATATACCTCTCAATTGGACTTCCTGTTGCTACACATTTAACCTTTACATAATCACCGGGATCCATACTGCCTCCTCTGCTAGTATCTGGTTTCACAAAATTTGCAGCCTGCCATGCCATTGTTGTAATGATGCCGAGCCAGTCCTCATCACCATCTTCTTTTGCCACTTTGATACCCTCAGCCTGCAATAGCTCTGAGACAAGAGCCCTAAAATGGCCCTGTACCACAGCTCTAAGAGGCTCTTTATTACCCTCATTCTGCTTCTCCCTTGCCGGAAACATACTAGAAAGGCTACTACTGGATGAGAACATTGCACTTGAGTCTCCAATATCATCATCGTCATCATCATATGAGAAGAAATTACTTTCCTCTTCATCATTTTTATCATCAGGAGGTGGAGGATACCAGATCAGACCATTATTTTCAAAATCTAATGGCATTTGCAACTTACCATCTTCTTTCTGAGGGATTGATAAGTCATCAGAGAAATCATCAGTATTCTCTGGATCCTCAGACCCAGGCTCAGGCCTTTTTAAAACAGCCATGCTCTCATGGTCAAAGGGACAATCACTTTGAGAAAATGGGCTACCCCCTTGCCGACGCTGTACAGGATGCCCAACTCTACAAGAAGTAAAATTATTCCTAGAGGGGCTGTCAGAAGGACTCGATCCGACTGACTGAAAAGTGTAAAATTCATGTCTAGCACTAATACTACTTGAATCTATATCCAACACATCATGATAATACTCACTAGATGGGCTGAAAAAGTGCTTCCCAGATTCCTCAGCCTCTTCTTCATCACTTCTGCATTATATAAATATATACATGATTAAATATTCACTACCAAACAAGAAAAAAGAATGCAAATTCAAATATATTAAAGGGCTTTCTACTTTTGTTATGTATTAGAAACGTATTAGTTGACCATGCTAATGTACCGCCTGCTAAAAAGAAGTTTACCTGCTGGGAGAGTGATGAACAGATACTGGAGATGGGTGAGCACTAAATGATGTCAAACTCTGGCTCCGACTGGTCACTGCATGAGGAGAGTATCCACAGTCCCTGGATTCAAGATAGTGAGCAAGGTGACCACTCTGAACCAATTCACTATTCTGAGAACGATCGTTTTGACCACCACTAAAACTAGGTGATGGTGGCTCAGGGCTTTCTCGGGGAGAGACAGAAGGATGAACTTTCTCACCATACTTCCTTCCATACCCTTGTCTTACACTAACCCCATCACAGAACTTGCATGACTTGATACCAACTCTAGTCTCACCATTGCTCTGGTTACACCTTCCACACAACCAGCGGCCACAACTTTGGCAATGGGAACCAGTGCAAGATTGACTGAACTTCACCTCGCACTCATAGCACATTTTGCAATCGTTACCAGGCATCTCAAATTCACCAGGACAACACGATAAATCACTTGCTCCCCAAGAAATCCAAGACCTAACCTTCTCTATCAGATCTAGTAGTGAACTATCAGGTATTCCCATAGAACAACAACAACCCCAAAAAATTCGTATCTCCTCCTCCTCCTCCTCCTTTCTTCTTCTATATTGAGTATTTTCACTTTTCTTTTAAATTGGAAAACAAAAAATTCTAACACTTTCTTTTACTCAAATATGGTATTAGTGAAGTAAAACAAATTAAAATATAACAAATCCCACAACAAAAATAGTGGGTGATTTGGGTATGACTAACGGGTTACAATCGATTTTGACTTTTTTTTCACTTCCCCTATTTTTAAAAGCTAAAACTGATGTAAAAAGGAAACAAAAACCCTCCAAGAATTCCCAAAATATATCCAAGGAGGAAGAAATCAACAAAACTATTAAATTATCAAATCTGATATTATTTACACCAAATCTTACAACAACAAAGATTTGTCAAACAACAAGCCATAATAAAACTGATTATAAGCTTAACCCTAATTTGACCCACGAAAAACCCAGATTATAAAACCCTCAACCGATCCCAGATTCATCAAGTATGCATGCAGTGATCGATTCTATCATCAGAAAGACAACAAGATCCAGTAACAACCCAATTTGAAATCTCCGTTCTATTAATAAACCCAGTTCCCAAAATCAACAAACAACAAAGAAAGTTTAGTGTCAATAATTGCAGTCGAAGTAACAAAAGCAGAACTAAAAAGAAAAAGAACAGTAGTATTTAATCAAAGATAATAAATAAATTTAAATGCGAGGCAAAATGAGGATTAAAAGAAGAAAAAGAAGAAGTACGGAGAAGGTTCCCTTTCTAGCGGAAGAATCAGCTCGCATCTCGAACACAACCAACGTATAATTACTACTTCCCTTCTTCTTCTTCAGTTTTGTTGCCAATGCTTTCATTACTCTTTCTTTGTTTCTCCACCACCTTTCTTTATTTATTCATTAATATTAAAATAAATAACGACTAAGTATTCATTTTCAAGAAAAGCACACTTTCTCTTTATTTATTATTATTATTATCTCTCTCAATCTCTCTCTTGCTTTCCCATTGCTTGATAGATTATATTAGATTCTTTTTATCTACTCGTAGCAGTACCGGTATACGTATGTTATTAACCGTCTCTTGATTGCGGGTTAGGGTTTGCTTACTGCTCTGCTTCTGTAGTTTTATTATTACCGAGTGAGATATTTTTTCTAATATTTAAAAAATATCTAAAATTGACCTTTAAAAGTTCACAAATTTGACATTTTAAATATTTTTATATGTGTATAATTTATAAAATTTGTATGTTTATAAAAATTAGTCACTATCTCCACATCATTTTATGTATTAAAATTAAAATTAAAATTTTAAATAAGATATATCATTCTCAAAATGTCAGTATAAAACTAATTTTTTAGAAAATATAAAATTATATTTTTAATAATTTAAGATTTTGTTGGTGAACATAGCAACATTCTTGAACTTGTCGGAAATTAAAAATTCAATTAAAGATAAATTACGTTTAAAATATAAGAGCGTCTCTTATCGTCAAAAAATGACGATAAATATGATAGTTTAAAAAAATAAAATTATTCTTTTAATAATTTAGAAATTCTTTGATGAATAAACCAACATCATTTTGTATGTTGGAGATCCAAAATTCAAGACAAAAAAAATTATGTAAATTTAATCGTTAAAATGTGATATTAAAAAATTATAAATTTAAAGTAACCCACATCTTTTTATATATTAAAAATTTTAAATTTAAGTCCAATACATTACTCTCAAAAAAAGATTATAAAATTGAAATTTAAAAAATATAGAATTATATTTATATTTTTATTAATAATCTAAATTTTGTTGGTGAATATAACAACATTCTTAATTTGTCGGAGACTAAAAGTTTAATTAAGAATAAATTATAGTTAGAATATGAGATCATCTCTCGTTGTCAAAAAATGCCGACGAATATAATAATTTAAAAGAATAAAATCATTCTTTCACTATTTAATTTAGTTTTTTATTAATAAATAAATCAAACTCTTTTACATATTGAAGAATAAAAATTTGAGATGAAAAAAATTATGTAAATTTAACCATTAAAACATTATTGCAATCAATTATAAGTTTTTAACAAAATGAAAAAAAAAAATTAATTCTAATTAAAGATTGAAAATTCAAAGCGGAGAAGTAAATGTGAGCACAAATTTAATAGTCAGGTAAAAATCTAACAAATTATTTATTTTAACTTTTATAAACGTGTTTAAAATAGAAAGGTTAGTAAAATGGTAAAAAGTTATTGGTATTTTAGCAGTACCCGACAAGTGAACTAGGGGTTAATGTTTTACTTACAAATTTGATTCTCTCTTGTTGTGATTGGTCAGCATCACCCTCGTTTGGGGTTTATGTTTTTTTTTTTAATATAAATATTTGGATTTCATATTCAAAAAACATATAAATATTTTGGATTTCAATGTAAATGTAAGCATTTGCTGGTGTCAGCACACTGTATAAACAGAATTTTAGTTTTGTTTTTATATTATTATTTTATTTTGTTTTTATTTATTGAGTAATGGGTTAAGTCAGCAATATTTTCTTTCGGCCTATGGATTTTGTTTCAAGGATAAGATGGCGTCGTTATTGTTTTCTTAAAATGTTTTTATTTGTTAATATTATCCTAATAATTTTCTATTTTTTATTTAAATAAAAAAAACTAAAAATATTTCTCGATAAAGAATTTTACATATATTGTTGCGCTGCCTGCCGTACGAGAAACTATAAAATTGAATGCTACCATTAATAGAAATTTAATTGTTTTTCTTTTGGGGAAAAGTAATTAAGAAAATATTTGGTTTGGTTAGTGGCGCACGCAACTTTTGACGGGCGTGTAGCACACGCTCCATTGAAAAGATCTAGAATTTGGGTCTTGGGGCTCTTGGTTGGTGGGTAGGGGTAACGGGTCAATCGGGTTGACTTGAGGAATATGGGTGTGAAATCTCATGGGCCCAATATTACAAATTTAAATAAATAAATAAATAAAATAAGCATTTTAAATTATTGTATATTTTATCTTTACCCACAAAAGAATTAAAAAAAATGATACTTTAATTTTGCTAATAACTTAAAGTCCATAGGATACCATGTGCGCAATTGAGACAAAAATGTCGCGAAAGCACATATGAATCGTATAAAAAATATTATAAAGTTAAATCGAGTTCAATTTTAATCTTAAAATTTAAAAATTTAAAAAAAGAAAAGAAAAGTAGAATAAAATGAGATGTCTCATGCATAGACACATAATTTTATCGATAAGAATATTAATATTAATATTAATATATAGTTTGGTAGGATTAGTTTGGCATTTAGGGTTTGGTGAGTAGACAACATCTACAAAGTTAATGTATGCTGCCGAAAGATGGATGCAATTGAATTTAATTCAATGCTTTATTTATAAAATATAATTTTTTTCTTCTTGGCATTTTCCGTGCTTCATCATACATATTATTCCCCCTTCAATGTCGTTTATTAAATTTTCTTCATTGCATTGCATTGCATGTGACCTACTCTATTTCATTTTTCTTTTTCTTATATATACATATATATGATCGTACTTGGATAAATGCATCCACGAGATTCTGATCAATGACAACCCAAATTAATATTTAACAAATTAAAGGATATCTTGAAGCTTAACACTAATAATATTATAAAAAAAATAAAACATTGTTCTAATTAGTGTTGAATAATAGTATGATTTTGTAAGCGTAACATAATATAGTGGTTGACATAAAGTTACATCATTTGTTGTACTAGTATAGTATAGTATAGTATAATATAGTATAGTATAGTATAGTAACCAAAGGGATAAGAAGAGAATAGTAGGCTGAGCCGCCCCTAGACGAAATGTCTTAATGATGATCATCATCATACATGACTCATTTCCATGTGTATTTTACTTTTGGTTGGTGCAAAGAGAATCATCCACAGTCTTTAATAAAAATAAATAAGACATTTTGCCTTGTCAATTTAATAATTAGAGGCACATTAGACCCCACTTTCATTTCTCTTGCTCCTATATTATAAAGCTAGTAGCCTAATTAGAAAGTCTATTGAGAACAACCTTGTTGCTTACCGCCTCTCTTTTTTCTCAAACAATTCATTTTTTTTTTTAATCTATATTTAAAGTTAACCCATTAAATTATTAAAATCCACTTAAATATCCCTAATAGATTTTGGTTATAGTCAACGGGTCATTAGGATAATCCATGAAAAAGAAAAACCCACTTAAAAGCCAGGCAACCTCCACAAACCATAACCCTTAATTGAACCGATAATATATTATTATTTTCATTAATTTAGAAATATATGTACCAAGTGTAAGAATGTTTAGGCATGATGCAATGTTGCCGTCATCCACTTTTTAATTAATATATATATATACCATCAAAAGTTTAAGGTATTTTATGATACAATACATACATTCAGTGTATTGTACAGTCCTTGATGTAGATGAACTTAACTAAGAACTATATATGATTCTATTCACATTAATTATATTTAAAAAATTCTTCTAAGAAATTATTGATTTAAAATATTCCTTAAAAATAATGATCAATAGAATCCAAATGAGATGAAGGAGATGAGATTATGAAATCCCACTAAAAAAATTGATGGTGTCTAATCAAAGGTATCAATTTTCTCAGCAGTATAATTAATCAGTTGGTAAATATCATAATCCCAGTGATTTAATGTAAAGTAGGGAAGACTAGGCTAGCCCAATTAGCGGTTGCACTTCAATTATGATAAGGATTCCACCCATTAATTAATTTTATTCTTTGGTCGATAGTTAATTTGCTTAATTAATTGTCTCCTAATGCTAATAATGACAATTCTAATTGTGCTACTGACCATGGGAATTTTGACTTCTTTGATTTTGATATAAATAGTTTAAGAATTAACCTGACGTTAAGCTTTGATTAATTATTGAACTTTTTTTTTCTCTTTTCAACAAGTTCCATCAACTACCAGTCAGTCATCAAAAGTAAAGTATTTCAACTATTTTCTCCCCCCTTATTTTTCAATTGAAATAATCCTAATTTTGCTATAATTAAGAATATAATTAATGTCAAATTTTCCTTTTTTTATATCATAATTATGTATTATTTCTACGTTTTACATTTATGTGTAAAAATGTCATATTAACTTTTGCTGTCTAATACGCTTATTGGATTTTCTTTTCTAATATTCAGTTACATTTCTCCTATTTTTTTGTCACTTCTCAAATTACAAATTGTATTTATTCACGATTTGTATTTTTTTTTTCTTTTAATTTCTTACCTGTAGGGTTTTATACATGTAAATCATTGATTTTTTCTCCAATTTTTTATTAAATTTCTTAAATTTTATGCAATATATATATATATATAAATCAAATCGTGCATTACGATATTAATTAAATATATAAATATATACTTCGAGATTAATTATTTTAAATAGTTGAAAATTTTCAATATTTTTTTTAATTAGATTTAGTGCTGATTCACTATTTTTTTCCCTCATCCATTTTCTGTGCTTAATTAGACCAGAATAGAAAGGAAAACATATATATTTCCTGAGAAACACGTCATGATTAGTATATAAATCCAAATTTGGCCTAAATTGACGTGATTGAATGTGATTGATACCATGGTCGGCAAATTCCAATAACCAATTCATAATATATATTTCTAAAATAATCAGAAAAAAAATTGTCATAATTCACTGTATATATAAATAAATAAGAAAGAAAGAAACGTATAAATGCAATTCTTTAATTTATAGACAATTAAATATAAATATTTTTAACAATTAATATTAAATTTAATATATATATATTATAATATATTTAATTTAATATTAATAATTAATAACGTTTAAATTTAACAGTTTATAAATATTATAAAATAAGTGTAAAGTTAAAAGGTAATTCATGTATGCCAATATGTGATGCGCCTGGCGTGCGTGTGCGCATCTTTATTAATTTTATTCAACCGTTTCATTTTCTTGACAATTACTTTCTTAATTATAATTTTTTTGAAAAAACTAATAATATTATTTTAATAAAGTACCTATTGAACGTTTTGTTCAATTATATTATACAACATAATTTAAAAGAAATTAAGTAATGTTTCAAATGTGTGTTATTTCTAAAGTATAAAACTTATGCATTTTAGTTTTATTAATTTAAAAGTTTATGTAAACCTCATTCTTTAGTCTAATTAAATTGTGAAATTAGATTAAAAATAGGAATAATTTAATACATTTAACTCTTAAATATAATTAAAAGGTGAAAAATAAAAAAATCATTCAATAAAGTATTTTTTAACGAAAGTAACTAATTTTAAAATAGGAAGAAATTAAAGTGTGATTTTGATATATATATATATATAGAGGCAGGTTCAATTTATTTTATTTTTTTTACATAAAATATTACATCTACGAATTTAGGCACATCTAACAGCTGATATTACATCTAATAATGTATTTAATGTATAATTAATGTATCCATAATTAATACGTTGTCAGATATAATCTTAATCGTTGGATGAACCTAAATACAACGACATATATTTTGATGTAAGATTTTGTATAAAAAAAAAGTGATTATTAATTTTGTCTCATATATATATATATATTATATTCTTTAGCATAGATAATGTAGTTCTTTGATTCGGGATTAACTTAAAATCTACAACAGCCAGCAAGCGTAATGGCATCATCACAAGCTACCGCAAATAAGTGCTTAATGAAAAGCGCTTAATTATAAGATCAACTCCAATATTTAAATTTAAATATAAAAGATTTACAAAGGACTGAAAATGAAACTTCATCTTTTCAAGAAACAAAAAATGCTTCTCATCCATCAACTTCTGATTTGACCATTTGATTTAGAGGTATTGCCCTAAGTGATGGGGACATGATCCCTATAGGGTACATATAAAATTAATATAAGGTACAGTAGCTATATTTATAGTTAGGTCAGTTCTTAATTAATGCACATTTTGAATATGTGCTTTCATCCACAACTAAAACTAAAATATATTAATGTATCCAAATCAGAATCGCTTAATTCCCAATTCACGATCACATCTCTGTAGCGTAGTGTAGTGTCTACAACTCTAGTATTGAATTCTAAATTCCACAAATTAAATTGGCCCATCTCTATTCGTAGGCCGGTTATTAAAATAAGGATTTAACACACACCTCCCTTAAAATTAGAGATTTTAATATTTAAGATAAAAATTTAAAAAAAGATACACTTATCTTCTTTAAGGTTAGAAATTTTAATACTTAAGATAAAAATTTAAAAAAAGATACACTTACCTCCCCTAAACTTTTAGTTGACCATTTATTTATACTTAAATAATTATAATACTCTTAATTACTTTAAAATTAAAATTTAAAAAATTTAATTTTAATTTATATAATATTTGAAGATTAAAATAATTAAAAATTTAATTAATAATAATTTAATATGATTATTTTAATTTATATTTATTTATTATTTATTAAAATTAAAAATTTAATTAATGATAATATAATTTAATAATTTTATTTTATATTTATTTAAATTAAAATTTTAATTAATGATAATTTAATTTTTATTCATGTACTATATTTATTCAAATTCTAAATTCTAATATACAAAATGACCGCCTTTTTAACATGATAATTTTAATTTTTAATTATGGATCATATTTAATTTTTATTCAAAATTAAATTTCTAACTTTAAATAAATATAAATATAAATTATTGTTAATATCATATCTGTAGTGTAGCGTAGTGTCTACAACTCTAGTATTGAATTCTAAATTCCACAAATTAAATTGGCCCATCTCTATTCGTAGGCCGGTTATTAAAATAAGGATTTAACACACACCTCCCTTAAAATTAGAGATTTTAATATTTAAGATAAAAATTTAAAAAAAGATACACTTATCTTCTTTAAGGTTAGAAATTTTAATACTTAAGATAAAAATTTAAAAAAAGATACACTTACCTCCCCTAAACTTTTAGTTGACCATTTATTTATACTTAAATAATTATAATACTCTTAATTACTTTAAAATTAAAATTTAAAAAATTTAATTTTAATTTATATAATATTTGAAGATTAAAATAATTAAAAATTTAATTAATAATAATTTAATATGATTATTTTAATTTATATTTATTTATTATTTATTAAAATTAAAAATTTAATTAATGATAATATAATTTAATAATTTTATTTTATATTTATTTAAATTAAAATTTTAATTAATGATAATTTAATTTTTATTCATGTACTATATTTATTCAAATTCTAAATTCTAATATACAAAATGACCGCCTTTTTAACATGATAATTTTAATTTTTAATTATGGATCATATTTAATTTTTATTCAAAATTAAATTTCTAACTTTAAATAAATATAAATATAAATTATTGTTAATATCATATCTGTAGTGTAGCGTAGTGTCTACAACTCTAGTATTGAATTCTAAATTCCACAAATTCAATTGGCCCATCTCTATTCTTAGGCCGGTAATTAAAATAAAGAAATTTTAACACATACTTTTGTTAAGATTAGAAATATTAACACTTAAATAAAAAATTTGACGAAAGATATATTTACCTCCTCTACATCTGTAATTGATCATCTATTTATATTTAAATGACAATAATACCTTTAATTACTTTAAAATTAAAATTTAAAAATTTTAATTTTAATTTATATAATGTTTAAAGATTAAAATAATTAAAAATTTAATTAATAATAGTTTAAATATTATATAAAATTTTAACTTTAAATAAAAAATTAAATAAATATAAATATAAATTATTTTTAATTAAATTTTTAATTATTTTAATTTTTAAATATTATATAAACTAAAATTATTTTTTTAAAATTTTAACTTTAAAATAATAAAGGGTATTATAATCATTTAAGTATAAATGGATGGTGAGTTAAAAGTTTAGGGGAGGTATGTGTTAAAACCCTTTAAAATAAACCCGTCACTTACCAAATTAATTTATCACTGTTTTTAATTTTTTTTAAAATATTTTTAATGCATGTTTTAAGTTGTAATCAATTAAATTTAATTGATAAAATTATCTCTTTATGATAAATCAAGAAATTTAGAATTTAAATACTAGGTAAAAATTAAAAATTATAAGAATAAAAGAATTATATCGGTCTCCAAATATTTTTATTTTAAATAAGAAATAATATATTTATAACATTTAGGTTTTGATTGACCAAAAATCTAACTTTGATAAGTTAAATTGTTTATATTTCTCAATTTATGTATTTAATTTTTTTTTCGAGTATTCAAAGCAGAGAAAGTAGTGTAAATATATATATATTTAAAGGGGCAATTACCAAGTCAGAGTCAGATGGCTCAATTAATTCAACACTTTGCTTGCAGCCTCTCCTTTCGGCCTGCCTTCAATTGAGAATCCTAATTGAATTTTGATTTCTTAATTTACGACGTAATGAATTAAAATTACATTCAAGTCTTTACATTCGTAATTTATACTCTCATTTTTTCCTTTTTATGGTTAGAAATTAATTAAAACGATTCTTCGTACATTCAATACTTTTTTAAAAAAAAAAAATTAGAAACTTATAAATATTTTTATTTATTTAATTAATAATGGTAAGAATTATGAGTAAGGCTTTTGAAATCAATAATAAAAATAAAGTTCTTATTAAAATAAATGTGTTATAAAAATGTGAAAATTAAGAAAGTATAATTTATTTATTCTTTTACGAATTAATTATATGACAGTTTTAATGTCATATTCAAGCCTAAGATTCTCTTTATGCAACTAATTCAAAAGCTTATCTGTTAATTAAATTATAAATTAATTCAAAGATCACATTTTTCATTTTCCTTTTCATGGGATGGGTTTATTAATTATAATAATAGCAACTAGACATTATTTAAATAAATTAATGATCTCAAAAAACTGTGGGGGAATCTTGGAGTCATCATTTTTAAGAGAGACGATTGTTTCAAGTTGCCAGGATAAATGAGTTTTTCAAAGTTCAAATATTTAATTAAACAAAATCATAATATAATATTTAAGTTTGAAAAATAAAGGCCAGAATTAAATTCTGTAATTCACTTAGTAATAAAGTTAAAGTGTAAGATATGGATATGTTTACTCAACGTGTCTATATTTCACTGTGTATTATCACGTTCGATTGAATGTCTACATCGACCCTAATCTTAAACGAAATTCCTCTCATTGACGAAACATATCAGCTTTGAACCATAAACCAACTTGACAATTACAAAACCTGAGCTGTGGAAAATGGAAATCTTTAGAAGCTAGGAAAATTGACCAAGTTCACGAGCAAAAGTCATAAGTTGGAATGAGAAGATTAGAAAACCCACCCCCGGTTTCAATCCAAAGAGAGAAAAAAACAAACAAAAAGCACTTCTGAAAATTAATTTCACCTTTCTGTGTTTGACCAGTGAAGCCTAAGCTGCTATGTATATTAGCTTGGTGAAATTCACACGCAACCCATGATCATGATGGATCATAAACAAGGGAGGCAGGGCATGACTTTGGAACCAAGCAAATTCTTTGTTTCTGCACACACACACACATCAAGTGTTCTATCTAGTAACTTTTTTCAACGTTACATTTTGCGTTAAGGTCAAATTTTTAAACTGACTCTTAACTGTAGTTGTAACCCGAATCCAACCACAAATTGACATTGATTAACCAAAATAACGGTATAGTCTTTCCGTTTGCATCAAATAGGTCTCTAATTTTTATTAAAATGACCAACTTGACACTCATAATATTGGATTTTGACCATTGAATCTATGAGATTGATGGTGAAACCTAACACTCACGGGTATCTAGTCATTTCAATAGACATCGGATCGAGATCGGGGACCCGTTTGATATGATTGGATTAAGTATTACCTTAACTGAGAAATCAGAAGCAACTCATAAAACACTAATCAGGGTAAATCATAAGCAACTCATAAAGAAGAGACAAGATGGGCAACAAATTTTCATTCACATTGCTGTTTTAATGCGTTTCACATCAAGGCGGTTTGATATAGAATAATGGATATCATGGACTCACATAATTTCTCACACTTGTGCCTGCATACAATGCAAAAGGCCATGGTGTTACAAGATTTCCAGTTTTTCGGGCAAAACAGAGTAGAAAAACGTTTTCCTTTTAGGGAAAAAAAAAAGGTCTATGATGCTCTTGCTTTTTCTTTCCTTCCTTAGTTTGGACAAAAGAGGATTCACTTGTGTGGACTAATTGATAAACAAACAACTAGAATGTGATACTAAAGAAAATCATGCTCGTTTTGTGCGCCTTCCAACTTGAAGTGCCAACTCCATATCAATTTTGAGGGAGATATCAAGTGCTTTAACAGAATGTGTAAGTGCACCACTGCAAACATCAGTTTAACATAAAATGTAAAGCACACCAAAAATTTACAGAACTGGTTAGCTCAATAATTAAAGCCAGCAGAAAAATTATACCTTCATAATTGGTAAATAACAACCAGAGGCTACCAAAGTTGGTAAATACCAATTCTCTGTGAATGTTGTGTGTGTCCTTATCCCTACTCGCTAGCCTTGGATTCATTTATTCTCAGTTTTACCAAATTTCAAAATGGTAGAATGTGCTCTAAATTTCTTCATGGTGATTTATAGATCATACACAAAGAGCAAAGAATTAAACCAGCTACACTACAAATTAGAGACAAAGTGAAGGTGACAAGTTTGTTTCCATTTTCAAGTACTATATCATAAAACATTAGGTTTCAAAAATCACATATGCTCCTGTTTAAACTATACTTTCCTAAATTCTATAAACAGAACAGGGAGCGAAAAGATGATTTCAAGTGATTTCCACTGATTAAGATAAATGTTTTCATAAAACCTTATTTACTGGAAATGTGTGCTTGTGTGTGACTGAGCCTAATGTAAACACAAATCTTTGTTCCATATTTTCAGGGTTCCTCTGTAAAAAAAAGAAAGGTAGCACTATAGCTACTATCTTACAAGGAGCAAAGACTATTTCTTCAACAAGACATAACAAACTGGTGGTATAATACTACTCCTTCATGTTCACCAGAAAAGTTTACAGTGGACAGGTTGAATACCAATCACATCAAAACCACCAAAAGAAGAGTTGAACCAATTTACCTGGAAATGTAGGTCACTCCAGTTTGTCCAATTTTCTGAACTGTTTCAATAGTAACATTTCCTGATGCCTGATACCATGGAACAGATGAATCACTATTACACTTAAAAGTAATGTGAAATATAATCAATGCAACAGCCAAAAGTCAACTAACTTGACATTCAAAACGTCAGATGTAAAAGAAAACAAAGCCAGAGAAGATACAAAATGAAGTGGTTGAAATTGGATTTGAAGAGACATGCTTCAAAAAAGATAATAGTGGAAGTACAAAAATAACATGCTTAGATAGGAAAAGGCTTGTATAAGTTAGAAGCTATTAGGTAAACAAAAGTTATTATTGCAATACAGCTTCGGGCACACTCTAAACTAATAATAAAGAAGCGATAAAGAATGAGGCAAATGTTTAGGATGATATGCAATAGCTCTAAAGTTATGGGATGGAATCACTTGGATATCAAGTATAAGATGCAAATTGAGTGGTCAAAGTTAGTTACCTAGTAAAAGTTGGTATTATTTAGCAAATATTTTAGCTGTTTTTCTTTCAAAGTTAAGCAGAAGTACAACAAATCAAAAAACACTGAGAGTATGTGCAAGTTAATACTAAAAGAAGCTTAATTTTTGATCACACCTGCTTCTAATATTCCACTAGCAATTTTCATCTATTAGAAAGATCAGCAAACCAACTGGACATAGCACTTCTCTTTGAGAAGTGAAGTGATGAATCAAAATCAGCAGATCGAGTAATAAAACAAGAAAGTGTATGTAAGTGATAATTCCCAAGCATCTGGATAGCTACACAACTGATCCGTGAAATAGTTAAGAAGAAAATAAAGGCTTTAACTAAAACCAAGAGTTACCTCAGTCTCAAATCTCCCATTAATCAATTCCACAGCTTCTTTAAGCATTGATACATCAACATCCCCATTTGGTAATGGGACAACCATATTATCGAGCATTATCCTGGTCAAGGAAGTCTTCGTTTGAGATGCATAATATAATACCTCGTTTACTTCCTCAAGCGTCCTTGTCTCAACCTGAAACAATTTATAGCTAGGAAAGATATATCTCGGACAACAATATGCATCTCACAATAGTGTGCATGGGCACACACAAAGGGGCAAAGAGAGAGCAAGAGCTTTCTGAGACTACATGCAGATTGAAAGGATAAATTGAATTATAAAGTTTATTTTATTTGAAAACTCAAATTCAAAAGACAAGATACATAATAAAATATTTAAGGGAAAACTGAAAAGCAAGGTAGATCATGAACTTAATAAGGTTTTCTAGATTGATTTCAACTTATGCTTATAGTTCTACTGTACAGGCTTTATAGTGCATGGATGTCATTAAAAATTTTTCTCAGTTACCTCAACCCCCATTTGAAGATTCTTTTGCCCTAAATACTCATCAACTGATTTGATGGCATTCACGATACCTCCAGTTGCTGATATGTGATTATCTTTTATCATCACCATATCAAATAAGCCCATTCTGTGATTCTGCCCTCCACCAATTAGTACCTGTAAAGAGAGAACTCTAGCAGGTCAACCAAAAGGCTTATATTCAAACTAGAGAACTTATATTTGGTACGAAAGCAAGGATATGATCTATACCGCCCATTTATCCACCAACCGTAAACCTGGAGCCGTTTTTCTCGTCTCTAAAATGTATGCAGGACGTGCTAGATCTGCCATTGCCTGCAGGAAACACACACATTGATTGTTATATCTCACACATCTCACAAAGTTATCATAACAGTCAACATCTGCTAGGTGCATGACACACTATTCAATATACTGCACAACCAATTTCAAATTTCCACTTTCATGGTGAAATTCATTTTCGGCATCTTCTTTCATTGTCAATTCCTCATCATACGTTATGTGCATAATATTTTAATCTTAAATACAGGTGAATGGAACTTAGATTTCCTTAATGAAGAATTAAAACTAAAATTTGATAGTCTGAGGCAGAGATGTAAAATAGTTAAAGAAAGTGCAAACTTCTGCAAAGGATGTTGAGGAAATTCAGTAATTCTTGCTAGAATACAACTACTTTTTCTTTTGGCTTTTATTGTTGAAAACCAAAAAAAAACATATATAACACTCAAATCCTTGATAGAAAGGGAAATTTATTGTCATAGTCAAGCATGGTTATCTGCAACCTTTTACTTGATTTTATTTAAAGTTCAAAGAAACAAGCAGACCTTAGTTAGAGTTGCTATTCCACTCATCCTTTGCATGTAATTTAGAACCACCCTTTCAGCAACAACAATGCTGTGCGTGCACCCTGCATAAATGGAAAAGAAATACTAGATTGTGACTTTCCAAGGAACCCTCCCAAAAAAGATTTCATTTTCTTGGTTTACCATAAACTTTTCCAAACTGCAACCCCTTATGAACATGATCTCCATCCTTTCGAGACCACTCCACCTGATAAGAATAAAAATGATAAAACACCATAACCACACAAATAAAACCAACCAGAAAAAGCATGCATGAAAGTACCTTCAGAGAAGGATCAACCTCATGAAATATCATCTCTGCAAGTGCAATCCCAGCAATGGTACCATCTTCCTTTGCCAGGAAATGAGCTTCTACTTCCATGTCAGGTGGAATGGTGGCCATACAAGTAACATCCCCTGCAATTTTACAGCACATATTGCTAAGAAGTATCTTGCTAACATAGACTATGAATGTTTGGTTATAGAAGCCTTTGATTTTAAGATTACATAAAAACCATAAAGATCAAAGTGTAAAATTTATTTTCAAATCAGCAACACGAATATGATTGAAATGAACCTCTATCTCCAGCATCTTCAGCAAGGGCTAGTTTGATAACGCCCTTTAAATCATATGTAGGGTGTGAAGGAGGCTTTATGTTCATGGATTCAAATGATATGCCAGGATTTCTGATTTGTGTCGCGGACATTTTCACAATCCGCCTGCAATCATCCAAACAATTCAAATTAGGATCAAGACAGACTAATCAAAAAGTGGTTTCTTGAAACAAATAGCAGACAGACCTTGAAGTCGTACAAAGGCGTGGCCAGACCAATGGAGAAATAAAAAGAACCCCAGGCATTAACTTTTTTTTTTCTTGAGCTCTTATAAAGTGTGCAGACAGAGTATCGCTGCACACAGGGCAACCCTAGGAATAGCCAACCAGCCACATCAATAAACCAGTAAATAAAAAAGGAAAATGCTTAAGGCTACCACTAATTTTGAACAAATATTCACATACTGTTATGCCCATCAGATTCACCATCATAAATATATAACACCCAGAAAAGAAAAAGCATTACATTCCGAGAAATGAGTCAAGATAGCAACTAGTAACAGCAGTCCAAAAGATACAATTCTGGGATGAAGTAACGAACTCGTAAAAATTGAACAAGAAGAAATTGCAGAGTACATTACATTATACAAAACCAATTTCTACCTCATTTCTTATCCTCCAAAACAAATTACAGATGCATAGAACTTAATTAAATCTTCCATAAGTACCATACAGGATAAAATCAATAGCTGGAACCCAAAATACTTAGCAATGTAAGCAGCATTCAGTCTACTGACTACATAAAATAAACCACGATAATTTAATCAGATTAAACATGCACGAAGCTAAGAATCATATCGTTTAAGCAAAAACAAAAATTAACCCACGAATTATATATTTTTAAATGAAACAAAAGTTGATAATGGAACCAGTGAAGTGAGAAATTAAGTTCACATGCGCAGAGTAAAATAAACAATAAGAGCACAAAAGGGTCTGATTGTAAGTGCAAAAGAAAAGCAAAGGAGAAGAAATTTACCTGATCGGAGAATTCAACTGAAAAGTTGAAACAGCAAATTAAACTTCGTGTAGAGGAAACTGAGAGGTGCGCGGTTTTTTAGAGATTGCAGTCTGGTTACCTAAGCGACAGTTATTCAATTAAATTGTCTTTTCGAATAATAACATTCAGATCCCTTGTGTTTTTATCCATTTCCAATAAAGATATAGTGTTTTTTTTTGTTGTAAATAGGTCCTTCAATCCGACAACCCCTAATCAAATAACCAAAAATACTCTCATTATTAATTTTTATAATTTGATGGACAATGTATAAGGATAAAACCAGTCATTTTTATGGATTTTAAGAATCTATGTGGCATAAATGGACAAAATATGACCTTTACTAAAAAATTTATAATATTAAAATTTTTATTTCAACCAATATACATATAGTAGATAATAAATAAAAATTATATGACATTTTTTTCGTTTCCCATTATTACCCACCTTAAAATCGTCATAAAAAATAGATCAATCCTGCGAGAAATTTCAAATTAGTTTTAAGCAATTAAACAATTGTTTTCTTTTTAATAAAATTATGTCCAATATATATCGATAAACTTTAATTAAATTAATGTATCAATAAATGTTTAGAAAAAAATTCTGTGAGTCCAAAAATATAAAACCCAATTGGCCCAATAAGAGACACATGGCTAGGAAGAATGGAGGATATTGAGCGAGCCAATAGTAGAGCTTTATGTCTTCAACTAAGAAATTTGTCAACAACTGGAAGAAGCTTTTAGATGATCATCAAGACTTCTCAGGAGGATTACATTCTCCAGACTTGTCAAAACACAACACTGTTCAGAAAGGGATATATACTGAATATTCTATGGAGGCGAATTATAGGGGATCTTATTCACAAGATTCATTACTATTATCTCCAATCCTTGAACATTAGATATGCACCTCTAATATATGAGAAACGCATCATTAAGTTCTCTAATAAGAAATTCATAACTAGGCAAAATAAGGGAAGAAGGGTGTTTTAAGACAAATAGTGATAGAGAAAGGGGGAAGACTCTCTATTTTCATTCATTATGAAACAAAGGCAGATAGAGGTTAGAGTGAGGCTTTTTCTATGAAGGCCAGACTCCATTTTTGTCACCATTTTTAGAAGATAATAGTAAATCTCAACCCATCGTTGATAAGCTCCTTCCACTCTTTAAAATCCTACCACCATATTTTTTTATCCTTGAAGGTATTCTTTGGTTGCCCTGCAAAATCTCCTAAAATTTCCAAGAGTCACTTGATTTTTAAAACTGGAGAGACATATCTAACTATAATCCAATTTCCCACTAATAAATGTAATGTTTATAATAAGGGTCGGAACCAGAAATAAGTAATTGGGAGGCCAAAATGGTGAGGAGGAGCCAAATGATTAAAAATAAAAAGTTAATGGAATCATATTTTAAAAATAATTAACAAATTAAAGAATAAATTGACTACTTTTTAAATTATAAGCATTAAATTGTATATAAATATAACATTTCTATCTAAAATATGAAAATTTTAATAAAAAATTTAAAATAATTTATGAGGCCTGAAGATCAGGACCCCCTCAGACCCTGCTCCACCTCTATTTATAATCCTTTAAATACCAAATTTTGTACAAACAAATAAATTTTAAATAATAAAACAAAATATATGAAAATCATACATTTCATATTTAGTCGTTGCAACCCAATTTAAATAAAGAATCAATAAAAAATCTCTCTTAATTTTATTATGAAATTTATTAAATATTTTGCCTTTTCTCTTAAATAAATATTGATGTTGCTTTAGCAAGTCAAACATAAGTATTACGTATAATCATCTTTTTGAATTGGTCAAGTAGGAAGGAGTTAGGCAAGGGCTGCAGGGAGATCACACTAATTAATTTGTTGATCCAAATTAATATTATTTATAAAAACAAGGGATATGAGGTAAACGCACATTTTTTTCCCTGAATAAAGTTCAGAGAAAATTTAATTTTTTTTAAAAAAAGAGAGAGAATAGAGAGCTACATACACAATTATGTGTATGTATACTGTGTTGGATTGCTGATTCTAGAGTGTTTTTTAGTATTTTATTTATTTACAACATGAGAATTTCTCATTGAGAAATGAAGAGGATAACACACCCAAAAAAATGTAGTCATATAATTACCTTAAATGTAAGGATTAGGAAATTGAGAATTGGAAGAACCTTATTTCCTACCCAGCTAAAAGAGAGAGCCGGTTAGGCAGCTGCTAAACTATGATTAATTGAGGGAAAAAAGGGTAATTTAATTAAGGGTAATAGACCATTACTAATGGATATGGAGGTCCTAGAGGTTTAGCTAATTAGTCATATAAGTCCTAATAGTTTCAAAATTTATCTTAAAAGTCTTAATGCCTATAAAAAAATATATAAATTAACAATAATATCCTCATTATACTTATGTCCCTCAAATTTTTAAAAAATATAATGTTTACCCTTCACTTTAAAAATAAATAAATATATTCATAACTAATTATTTATAATAAAAATAAATATTTTATTTTTGCATTATTGCTTGAAATTATTAAAAGACATATAAAACTACTATAATATATTAGTTTTATCTTTTAATGATTAATATAATTTTAAATTTAAAAATTATAATAATATTTTAATCATTAATTATTTTCTTTAAAATTTATTGCCACTTTGTTATAAAAAAATAGTTATAACATAAAATTTTTAAATTTATTTGTAAAAAAAAATTATAAGATATTTTTTACTATTAATTATAAAAAATAAATAGCATATTTTGGAGATTTTGACAAAATAAATCATTTAACATTGTTAAATTTTCTAAAATAAAGTATTGAATTTTTTCAATTAATAATAAAAAATTATATCGTAAATATTTTTACAAATAAATTAAAAATTGCACGTTGTAAAGTTTAACTAGTTATGATAATAAATATTATATTGTAAAAATTATCATAATTAATATTTAAAAAAACTTAGAGATTTTGATAATATTATTATACATAATTTATATATAACTATATTATAAAAAAATTGACATAAAATTTTAGGAGAAAAATAATTAATTGATTTTTTTAATAGTTTAAAACAATAACACAGAGATAAAATATTTATTTTTTGTTATAAATAATTAGTTAGGAGTATTTTTATTTTTTAAAATTAAGAATATTTTTATAGTATTAAAAATTTAAGTGAATATATTATATTTTTTAAAAATTTGAGGGACTTAAGTATAATAACTAATGAGGGTATTATTGTAAAATTATATTTTTTTTATGAACACTAGGACTTTTAAGGTAAATTTTGAAACTATTAGAACTTATATAGTTAATTAGCTAAACCTTTAAGACCTTCATGACTATTGCCCTTTAATTAATTAATTGTTGAAAAAGCAGCCAATAATAAGTCTTATATACTTGTTGCATTAGTTCTATTATCGGAAACATTTTATTCTTTATATATATATATATATATAAATAGATCGATGCATTTTTCTTCAGGAACAAAACTCATTACATCTTCATAATTACAGACAAACGTTTATTGCAAAATCACACACCAAAACTTCAGTTGGCATTTTATTCAAAAAAAGTCACACACCAAAACTTCACCTGACACATAATATATTTTCAATCAGTTAGGAGTATGACTTATTATTTAATGATAGAAAACAATAAGAAAGAAGGAAAAAAGGAAAGAAGTAGAGAGAATAATTCATTAGAACATTTTTTTAATCTTTATTATTTAACAAAATTGCTGCTCTATTTAAAACATTTTAATGTAGACTCGTTTAATGTCATGAATATATGTATTTAGGGTCATCAATAAAAGAGAAAACACAATTAAAAAGAATCGAATATTAAAATTAATATCATGAATAAAAAACGATTATTATTATTGTGTTGTTGAATGAAATATAATGAAAAGCTAGGTAGCACAACAGAAAAAGCCTGAGTTGTGATTTAATGTAAGATTGGAAAAAAGGAGACAGTTAGGCAGCTAACTATGATTAATTAAGAGAAAATCATATATAGTTGTCACATTTTAGAGGTTAATTAATTCGTTGAATGTGACGGCACTCAATAGTAAGTCTTCTATGTTGTGTACTTAATTTCTTGATCCAAATTATTCCATTTGTCATTTTTTTTCCGGAATTAAATCCATTTTTTCCGGACGCAAAAAAGAAGTCTCTATGCTTCTCTCCCTTGATCACGGACAAATGTTTATCACTAAAGAAAAATGGCATGCTTAAAGTGAAAAAAAAAATTCATATTTTAAAGGGTAATAGACATAAAGGTCCTAAAAGTTTGGCTAATTAGTTATATAAGTTTTAATAATTTCAAATTTTACTTTAAAAGTCTTAATGTCTATAAAAAAAAATCAATAATTTTATAATAATACTCTCATTAGTTATTATACTTAAGTCCCTCAAAATTTTAAAAAATAAAATATATTTACTTAATTTTTTAATAATATAAAAATACTTTTAATTTTAAAAAAAGATAAAAAATACCCCTAACTAATTATTTATAATAAAAAATAAATATTTTATATCTATATTATTGTCTTAAATTATTAAAAAATATGTCATTTATTTTTTTTATAATTAATACTAAAAAAATATCTTATAAATTTTTTTACAAATAAATTTAAAATTTTTATGTTATAACTACTTTTTTTTTATAACAAAGTAATAATAAATTTTAAAGAAAATAATTAATGATTAAAATATTATTATAATTTTCAAATTTAAATATTAAAATAAAATTATATTAATCATTAAAAGTTAAACATAATATATTATAATATTTATTTTTATTATAAATAATTAGTTAGGAGTTCTTTTATTTTTTTTTAAGTTAAGGGTGAATATGCTCCATTTTTAAAAAATTTAAGGAATTTAAAGTATAATAATTAATAAAAGTATTATTATCAAATTATATTTTTTTTATAAACATTAAAATTTTTAAGATAAATTTTAAAATTATTAGAATTTATATGACTAATTAGTCAAATCTTTAGGACCTTTATGTCCATTATCCTATTTTAAATGCGTAAACAAACAATTCCAAATACCTTTCTTAATTTAATTAAATAAGAGAATTAAATGGAAGGGAATAGATAAGAGAGAAAATGTTCGAAAACTATAAACAAAACCTTTATTTTTAAATACAAATCGTGCTCATACTTCTGTCATCATTTTTGTATCACCCGATGTTCTTAAAATAATAATAATATTATTAAGAAAGCAATTAAATCTGAATATTTTAATTACATTAATCAGCAACAAAAAATCAATTATTCTTATATAGTGCAACTGCATGCGTGTTCAAGATTGGCTGCTTTTTCAAAATTCAACAAATGACTTCAAGAACAAGAAGTTATATTCAAAAGGAAAATGATTAATCCCCAGTACTCTTGAAATTCTCTGCACTAATTAAATTTTAATTAGTATAATATGAATAAAATCCCTTTAATTCAAACAACCATGCATCAGTCTGTTATTGCAATACATTCAGCGGTCAAACACAATTGCTATCTCATCATTAGTTGATTTCTTCGGCCATATATATACAGACATATATAAATATAATTGCTATCTACAAATTAATTAAGTACAATTCCAGAAGCAATCAGGGAAAAAAGAAATTAAACAACCATGTCGTCTGCAGAGAAATTTAGGGTTTTTGTAGTTCTTTTTCTGTTGATTTTGGCTTCGACTTCCACCGGACGATGCAGCGGCCGCCGGATGAAGCTCAAAAGTTTGGGAAGCAGACTGCCGAAAGTACCGGTGCCTCCTTCCTCACCATCTCGATGTGAAAACGCACTCAGCCCTACCTACGCAGCAACCGACTTTTCTACTATTACTAATAATTCTATCATTTGCCCTTAATTAACACACACACACACACACACACACACACACACACACACATATATATGTTTCGCTATTTTTATTTTCAAAAACTGTTTTCAAAAAGCATCCCGAAATTTTCACTGAAAATTTTTAAGATAAAAAATTATGGTTTTAATTTCAAACTTTATTTATAACTACACCTTCTCTTGCTTTTAATACTGAAAATTTTTAAGATAAAAAATTATGGTTTTAATTTCAAACTTTATTTATAACTACACCTTCTCTTGCTTTTAATTAGCATATACATACATATACCTATATTAATAATCCGTTTCTTTTCGAAAACTAAGTTATTAAGCTTGTAATTCTTATACGTATATGAACTTTATATTTTATAATTTGCTTTTGTAATTACTAGTAGATATCTAATAAAAAATTGATTTATAGTGTACATCTGAATGAGTTCGATTTTTTTTATTAACCATTAATCTTTATTTTTAAATTTTATATTCTACTTTCATTTTAAAAGTTTATTTTTAAATCAGAAATTAAACGGCACCCTAATTAACTTTTATTTCTTTTTATTTTCTCCAACCATATATATATATATATGCAACTAAATTCAGAGGTAATAATGTTGATTTACTCATTTTAATTAATTATTTGATGGCTAGTGTTTATTTGCAGAAAATTTAGAATATTTTTTTTATCTTATCATATTATTAATCCAACAATTCAATTGAAATATCTTGGTAGTATAATGAAAGAATTAATATTTTATATAAACCGCATGATATTATAATTGTACTAGGTATAATTTAAGATTTTTTTTTATATATTCCTTACATGATTTTAGACTATCTTGATAATTAAGATGGATAAGATATTTTTAAATTACCTATCAACTGATCATGTTCTTATTAGAAAGAATTCTGATAGAGAAAAGAATATAGTCAAACAAAATAACAAAGAGATAATTAAATGGATAAGATTTGTGTTGATAAATATATGTATAAGAATCTAAACCATATTGCATCTCAATTAATATTTCTGAAAGCAACCCTCATATAGATAATAATCCTTTAATTAAATTTCATGAAAATCTGTCGTCAATACACTTCAATTCAACCATTCCAAAATTTTCTAGTCTAACTTACTTGACGATGGCCATTCGGAAGATTATTTCTTTTTTCTTTCCACGAAAAAGAAAATCTTACACATAGCATTAATCACCTGTAGTGTACGAGAAAAATAATGAACGAAAATGAAAAATGTTGTCATCGTACAATTCATTTATTTATTTTTCTTAAAAAATTTAATATTATTCATTAATAGAGGGTGAATCCTTTTACCTCTGCAGATTATTCATCCGTATATTTATTGTTTGAACACTTTGAACCATTCAGATTTTATGGCCCTAATTAGGTACCCTGACTCTGCAGAGATTTTCTTTTTGGTCCCAGCAAAGGAAGACAAATTCTTAAATAATACGTGTGATATAAGAAAAGTAATGAATCCTTTGGTGTCGTGTTCTACAAGTTTTTCTTTGTTTTTTTGGTTTTTTTTGTTTTTTTGGGGGTGGGGCTTTGAACGTTAATGAATCATTGAGTACCAGATATTCAGATATTCAGATATTATGGTCTCACAAAAATATTATTTATGTAGAAATTAAAATAAAAACTAACCAATTTCCTTGGACTTGGAGATTGATAGATGTGACATATATCTATCCGTAAACGAAAATACTGTAGTTAAATGCTTATAATTAATGAGTTAGGTGGCTTGGCTTCATATAATTGTCTTTATATTGGGTAAGTGATGACCCGTAGTAAGGAATGTTATCGTATTCCTCTCTTAAAAATTAAAATTATACTTATTTAAATAAAAATTATAAAAAATATAATATTTATTTTTTGTATAATTATATTTAATTAATAAATATAAAAATAAATATATAAAATATTATTATTTAATATTTATTATTTTATTTAAAGAAAATAATTTCACTTTCGTAAATTCTTATTTAATAAAAAAATAAAAAAATATTTTTTATCTTTTTTTAATCAATTTTATTAACTTATATGTATTTTTATATTTTTATTTAGAAAATATTTATTAAAAAAATTATACTTACAAATCAAATTTTTAATTTTCTTATTTTTTATTTTATTTTATAGTTATTTTATTTATTTTATGTATTTGAATTAATTAACACACACAACAAATCAAGATATATATATTAAAATATATATTTTAATAAAAATAAATAATTAAGGACATTTGAATAAATTTATTATTTATAGTTAGATGACTAATCCTATAAAAAAGGTATGTGATACAATATTTATTTTTTCTCTCTAAGTGATACAAACTCAAACTTTAAGGAAGAAATGTGATAATTTCTCTCCATAATAATGATGTATTATATATATATATATTTATTGCTAGTATTTTAATGAAAATGATGTCATCGATTTTTTCTTTTAATTTCTTCTTTCAACTTTATGGACGGTCGGTTGGTCAGTCGAGTCGCACTATTAATGAAGGTGATAAAGTTCAAAATGCGAAATAAATAAATAAATAAAAATATCATGTAACCATTGTCTTTATATTTATATGTCCGTGTATATATGTGCGTGTGGATTTATATATTTGCAGTGAGCTACACTTACTTTACTACCGGATAATTTAATTTACATGAAAGTTAGAAATTAATGTTTTATCATAAACTTTCGAATGTTGTTAGGACTATGCCCACCAAATAAAAGAAGGGCAGTGGACCTGACAAACGACTAAGTAAACGGTAAACGCACTATTATTTTTCTCTAATTAAAGTAGTACTCGTGAAAATGTAGAAGATAGATGGTATTGCTTTAATCATATATTATAATAATATTGTTTACAAAATACAAATTATGATTTTTTATATTAAGATGATCATCTCACATCGTACCAATTAAACTATAATTCTTCCTATCCACAATGTTAATCTTACACTTTTAACATAGTAATATACTAATAAATTTAAGGTCCATCAGTCTTTATGTTTTCATATATATAGAAATTATAGTTTATATATATAAAAGTCTTCGATCCATATTTAAAATTACTGGATATTTTATTTTTTTATTGTGAGTATCAAAATTCAATTTTACGAAGGATTATCTCAGTAGGTTGGAAATTTATTTGATATAATAAGTATTATGAGATATTATCACATTCTTCCCTTGAGATTTGAAATTATATCACTTAAATGGAAACTATAAAAAATATATCATTTACCTTCTCTATAGTTGTATTTTACCGTTAGATATGAGGGTAAATTCGTAAAATATTATTATTTAATGTTTATTTTTTGTTTAAAGAAGAAAATTTTATTTTCTTAAATTCTTACTCAATGGAAGAGAAGTTAGAAATAATTTATTTTTCTTTATTTTTTATTCAATTTTATTGATTATATGTATCTTCGTACTTTATTTAAAGAAAAATTATTAAAAAAATTAAGTTCTTAATTTTCTCTTCTTTTATTCTATTTTATGGATATTTTATTTATTTTATATATTTAAATTAATTAGCACACAAATAAGTAAAAAATAAATATTAAAAAGATATTTTAAAAAATAAATAATTAAAGGTATTTGAGTGAATTCACCATTTGAAGTTAGTTAACTAATTCCGTAGGAGAAATATATAATATAATCTCTATTCTTTCTGTTTAAGTGATATAAACTTAAACTTTAGGGGAAGAATTTGATAATAGCCCTAAATATTATATATATAAAGTATTTATAGCTAAAACTAATTTACGGGCTTGTAGCTAATTATATAAACTTAAAATTAAATGTGATTCGCTCATTCATAAATCATCATAATCATTTGGAATTAATATCCGAATTAAAGATAAAGTAACTTCAAATTAATTAACTTTTGGTTATGAAAACATATAAATAATGACATTGAGTGATTGAGATTAATCTATCTATTCCTAATTAGCTTTTGTAATTGAATATGCTGACTTTGTGATGGAAACCAAAAATAGTTTCAACTTTTTTGCGATGTTGGCCGAATTAGAAGCAATAAAGTGATTAGATTATTAAAATTAAAATAAAAGAGAAAGGTATTGGGTGTGGTAGTTGGAATATTTGAGATAAAAGAGGTTGGTGCACTTCTTCAATCCACAACCGTTCTCTACAACTTAAAATATTTGATATCTTAAATTGTTATTATCTTAAATAAAAACAGATTCTAAATAATGTGACGTTTATTAATTATAGTGATAATTAATACTTGGAAACAAAAATTGTCATGATATGGAGAAGAAAGCTGTGGGTGATATTTGTACTACCTCATGCATAAATTGAATAATTTAAGATTAAAAAAATAATAATAACTAAAATAAGATTACTATATTTAAAATTGAAGTGTGGTAATTTTTAACATTTAAGTATAAAATGAAATATAAATGATGAATAGATAATAAATAATAATTGTTAAGTAAAAGTTAGTATTTATTAGATAATTTTTTAATAATGATTTATAATTAAGATTCTTGAAAATAATAATTAAATAAATAAAATAACTCTGGTATCTAGAGCTAGCATATATATCATTTGACAATTAATTAATTGGTTTGTAAAATGAGGAATTTGAGCAAAAGTGATTTTTCCATAACAAGTCAATGATGTAATTAATTCAACACAATTAGACATTTTAAAAAAAAAAAAGTTTACAAATTTAGTAGATAGATATATATCAATCACCCAAATTTGGTAGTTGATTTAACATTTTATTTTGTTTGCACTGTGTTTGTAATATATAATCTTATCACCAATGAATTGAGTGAAAATCTTTCATCTCTCTTCCAAAATATTTTCAATTTTTTATGGAATATTTTCTTAAAACAATAAATTAAATTATTTTTATAAGGAAGAATAAAATTGATGTTTTTGGAACTTCGTAACATGCATGCACTCAATTAAACAATAGAAATGATATAATTTACTTGATGTCATGATCAGAGGATCTTAATCAATAATTTTCAATAATTCATCTTTTACGATGCTCCAATCCCATCCCTTCTTTTTATGTTTTGTTTATTAAAAACAAAATATTTCATGTATTGGGAAAGGAGTTCAGAAATAGAAACTGAAAGTTACTCCATAACCTATGTAGCGCTAGCTAATTATAATAATTAAGGACTTACATAGGATGAATTCAAGTCAGTCACGTACCTCTTAATTATTGAGTTAATTATATAAAACCATCTGTATATCAATCTACATTCATTTAATTTGTTAATTAATTATTAACAAATTATATAGAAGAAGCTTTTCTTATGTGTTAGAAACTTCAAATAAATTAAAGGAGCCTCAAAATTACATGGAAACTAGAAGCACACTGGCTAGCTAGCTTTTCTGTACTCTAGGAAGAGAATTGATGATTTGCTGCCTTTTCGAGGCATCTATAATAGCCCTTTTTTTTTTAGAGGAAGTCAAAAAAAAAATAGCAACTTTTTTTTTTCTCTTTACAAAGGCAGTTTTATTTATTTTTAACTCTACCGAAACTATAAACTAAACACAAAATGTTTTTCTTAATTAAATAATTAGGAGGAGAATCGTACCATTTCCAAATTAATGCATCTCGAAGGAGGTGTGTAACGTAATTCAGAAGAAAGTTCTATTTTGACGAACGAAATTGACTTCTTCAATCCACATATATATATGAAAGAGTTATCTAATCAATTTCCAATCTTGCCTAAAGGGGTGGGGAGTAATTAAATATTAATATTATAGAGAAATTTTACGTACTCTTTTTAACTCTGGAATTCAACTACCAGTTAATAATTAATAATTTATATATTTATATATAAGAAAGAGAGTACACATATAGTGGGTCATTAGTTGAGTGCATTCCTTTTCTCCGAATGGCAAGTAAAATGTTAGGTAAGACCACAAGTCCTAAGTAACTTTGCATGCATCAATAAAGAAATCAATAATGAAGTAAACAAACTATTAACGTTAAAATGAAAATGATAAGGCATATATAGTCTCTGCTAATGTCTGTCTGCCTGCCAATAAGATATAATAATAATAAAATAGAAGAGAGAGCTTATCTTATTATTAACTTTAATGTTTTCAACTTGAAACCGCACATTTCATTTCAATTCTTGATAAGATCATGGCAAAATGTACATAAAACTTGCAAATTTCTTGGACGCCCACTGGTAATGAACACTGATGGGGTTTCTTTTGTGTACTTGTTATTAAAAGGCTAGCTGGTCAATTTGTTGGTAAGTAAGTGTGTGCTTTTTTGCGTGTTGGTGGAATTTATTAGTGGCAAAGAGTGGGACAAATAATTGAAAACCCATAAAATATAATTTTTTTTAAAAAGAAAAATTAAGACTTAGAGGAAGGAGCAATTAATTAGGAAGGTAGATGGGGGAGAATGGGATCATGTGAGGTTGAACACAAAATAAATTTTCCTCTATCAGCATGTTAGAACCACACGAGCACAGCTAACCTTTTAATCGTCTCCTCTTTCATTTAATTTTTCTTTTCCATCTACTCACCCCCCTCTCTCTCTCTCTCTATCTATGTATTAAATTAAATTTATTTAATTCTTTTTATATATTATATTATTTAATTGTTAATTTACTGAGGAAGGTTGTTAAAAGGGGGCCGGGGGAATTGCATTTGCACATGCACCATTCATTTCAAAGTTTGTTTGTCACCAGTGAGTCAAATGTAAGCAGATGCACACAAAAAGACACAATGCTATATTCATGCACTTGTTGAAGATATTTTATCTTCTTCTCTCTATAAAACCAGCCTTGAACCCCTTTTCACAAAACATCACTACTACTACTTAAAAAGAGTTTTAATTCAACTCCGGCCTAAGAAGAAAACAGCTGGTGCGTGCTACTGCTAGTTTCTTCCCAATTTCCTCTTCTTTTGACATATTATTTCCCCATGATTATTAATCTTGTATTCAGCTGTGTTTAAGCTTAATTTAGAGTTTAGTTTGACTGTTTTCCTTTGTCTTTCAGGTGGGTTTTCTTATGGATGATTTAGTCATATATATAAGATTCTCTTGTACATATAGACAAACGAATATCTATCGAAAATATATATCAGAAGAGAAATCATCAAACGGGCCGGGTGAGTGAATTCCATGCTATGCTTGTCAAGTGAGCAGTCTTTTGCAGGTTAACCTTTGCTTCGTTGTCTGTTCGACCTTGAACATGTACAGATATATATACATGTATCCTTAATTAGACCTTATGTAAAAAAAAAAAAATTAAACAAAGAAGGAAAAAGACCCTAAACCTAAAATCTTTTTAAGTTACAGATGATCTAACAAAAGTTAACCCACAATTGATTTTCTCTAGTATTTTGATATCATCTTCATAAATTTCAAATCATGATGAATACGCATGATTCTTGGAAAAAGTTCTTCCTTCATGCTATGTGTGTGTGAAGCAGGAAATTGTATGTGCATGCATAAGTGTCTGAATATGTATGTATATGTATATTTTATGGGTATTTGTTAGGTTTTAAATGCATATATAGATAGAGATAGATACCTTGTGGGTTTCTAGAAGTTACAGATTGAAGCTTTAATTGCTTCTGACTTTAAGGTTCAGCGAAAAAATAGAAAGAAATTCGAAGAATTTAAGGTATGATATGCGATATAGTTTGGTGTATTGGACCATTAATATATAACATTAATTATATCGACTAGTAAAGATTTCATCGGACTTGCACTTTCTTCCCGTTCTAACTTCTCACGATCCAACATCTCAAACTGCTGGACCACAAATTTTGTTTCAATTAGAAACATATTCCCTTGGTTTTGTTTTCCCTTTCGTTTTCTGGTAGCAAGTTCCTCGGGCAAGTGAGGTCATTTTGAAGATGATTATGCTATGGAAATCGATAAATAACTATATGTATAATTGATTACATATATATTTTTATGGTAAGTGTTTTGCTTTCAGAAAGCTGCTTAAAGCTAACATCTTGTTCAGAAACCGCAAACAAACAGATATATATATATATATATGTGTGTGTGTGTGTGTGTGTGTGTGTGTGTGTTTATATATATAATGTAGTAGATCGATTCATACAAATGAACTACTGACACTAGCGTGTCATTCATCGTCTCTAAAAGCTCTTAAATCAGGAAATTAATTCCAACATTAAAGTTTTTCCTTCCTCGAAGAAATAACATATATATATATACACACACACACACACACACACACACATATATATATGACGGATCGATAATTAGATACTATCATCTATTAGCAAAATGATTGATATTTCCAAAGTTTCATATTCTTTGACAGACTTCATTTTTTTTCAACTTGGGTTGAAAATTGAAAACTCTCTCTTTGGCTGGTCTTGTATATAGTAGAAGAGAACTACAATATTTTGTAGATTCTGTACCCTACAATATATTCTCTTCGATTCTTGGAAGTAATACTTTTTTCTATTTCTTAATTATATCTCTCTGTATAAATGTTTATAACCAGCAAGAATTAATAAAATACAATATAGAGTACTTCTTTTAACAATTTCTTCATTTAGCAAGTCGTTCGTGAAATCAGAAGCAAGCTAGATTAGATATGGTAGTCAAAATTAATTTATTAACCACTAGATTAGAATAATCAATCGGTTCCTCCCGAAATGTTCTTGGATGCTTTAAATTTGGAAACAATTTTTCAATTGAGTTGTCAATTTCAAGTTTTGGAATTTAGTTCTAAATCTTTTTTATGTATTGCATGGCCTACCATATCTACCTCCTGTAAATCAAGCTAGCTATATAACATATGTTTATCTATCTATCTATCTATGAATTAGCTTAATTTTTGTGGCTTTCGTTTATTTGTTTAGTATACCAAATTATTATTCAATTAATAGAAGCCAGAGAATTTTTATGGCATTCGATTTAGATAAGACATAGATCAAATGAACCATGCTTTTTGGTTTTAGAAGCATATATATATATATATATATATATACATAGTAGTAGTGTAAATTACCAGAAAGCATGTATTAATACTATCGGAAGTGAAGCATGCATATAGTAGTAGGTAACCAATATCACCCTTTCGGCCTTCACCTCTATATACATCATTCCAAAAACATTTTTCCAAGGAGAATTTGCTCCTTTTTTTGGTTGTTTATCTTTTTTATATCTAGTTCTGGGAAACGTAGTCAAAATGTATATACATATATATTAATTTTTAAGGTCGAACTGACGACGAATATAAGGTAGAAGCAAGGGACTCTTCATTTGACAAGGCATTGCATGGAACTCAACATCCTTTAACTTAATTCGTCCAATGCAGCTGCTTTAGTTTAATTACCTAAGGGTAAGGTCTTCAATTCTCTCCTGCACAAGGTAAAGATAATTCGTCTCTCACTCTCTCTTTATTTATTATCTATTTATATATCATTTTAATTAATTAATAAGATATCTATATTTTAATCAAATTAGTTAACACATATAATATCATTACTTCTCTTTGCTTTATTTGCTTTGGCTTGTGTCTCTGTCTCTGCAATTCCTGCATGCTTTCCTTGGCAGACTGATAACGTTTTCTAATTTATTTTTTTTATAATTAATTGCCCATTTCTTTCTCCCTCAGCTCCATATACCAATTAAAATCTATATTTATTGACCTTAATATTTATTCATGCCTATATATTGAGTTGTCAAAATCAGATTAGTTCAAATGGCAAGTGACGAATTCCCAAAAATCTTTCCTTTTTTAGATCCAAATCTAGGTTTTGACATTTTTAATTATCCTATACCTGTAAAATTTATATTTTAATTATTATGATAGTTTATATGTCAATCAGAATACAAATTTTGTATACTTAATATGTATATCATAATTTTATCGTAAAAATACGATTCCTTTTTGTTATAACTTTGAGGTAAAAAAAGTTTTTGAATAGGGCCAAATTTTGCTTGGCAAAATTGAAAATAGCACACAGATCTGCAAAGAAACTACGATCAATAGCCACTCACAAAAAACTCTTTGATAATGTATTATTTATACTTTGATTTAATAAAATTTTGTTTTACTTTCAAATTCAAATTAATTCGTCAGAAAATATTAATTAAAATAAAAAATGGTGTACTATCTTTCTCTATTAATTGTCAGGGTTGCCGTATTTTAGGCTCCATCGAGTTCAGTACATTAATTGTGACAATATATGACAGGATTTATATACGTGTGTTGCAGGTCGTTGAGGACAGAAATTAAGCTAGCTATATATAGGTTTGATGCACATGCACATGCACCCGTCGGTCAAATTTTCTTCCATATATTATTTAACTAATTAAATCAAATTAAGTGCATGAATTATGATAATTATATTAATTAATTCTTGAGCACTTAAAATCCTTCGAAACTGCTTTATGTTTTGACCTAGAGTACACTTAATTAACCTGCAGCTGGTACCTATCGACTTTCTTCATCATCTTCTTAGCTAGCAATCCAATGGTGATTATATATATATATACAGCAATATCAAACTTGTAGATCTTATTGCTTATACCTCTTTGGTTTGATTATTTTTATAATTTTTTTTTTATTGTTTTCCAATTGGTCGATCAAGGTTTTAGCTTCTTAGGTCACTGTAGTAGAAAATTTAATTATAATGTACGAATCAAAATTAGAACAATCATTTGACAATAACATATACATCCTATATACAATGTATTTATTGTAACTCTATCAATGTGATTGGTGATTCTCAATGCAAAAGTACTGTGTCAAAATTTTGTCATATAATTGCCGTTAATATAATTTCACATATTCTAGACTTTTTCTATATTAGAATAGAGTTATGAATAAAAATTAAAATAATTAATAACATATAATAAATTTAAAATAGTAATAATTATTAATTAACTAAGTAGTATCACTGTAGTAATATCCCTCATCGTATATTATATGAATAACGTATAACATATCATAAATAAATTTGAAGTCGTAGTGATTAATTAAGCAGATAGTATCATAACGTCACTCCATAAATATTTTAATTATAATTAAGACTATATTATAGTTCTTGCCATATTTACATGTAAATAAAATTGAATCAATAAATTTTAGTAATGATATCAAAAGAATTTTTATTAGTTTTATCAATGAAGGGTTTAATAACTAAAAAGATGAAAACATCTTGTTAGATTAACTTCTTACTTGGATTGTCATATACAGACACACTCACTCACACTTCTTCTTCATGTATATATGATCTTAGATAATCAACAAAGAATAACCCAATCTGTAGCTTCCTCCATGTAGGTGAGGGTGTATTTTCCGAGAAAATTTTCTCTTATATTTATATAGCAAGGGGCATGCAATTAGCTAATCTAATAATTTATTCTCGACCAAGGACGCATAACGTGCTAAAGCATCTGCTTCATAATGGTTATTTATACTTGGAATTTGAAATTATAAAATAGTTTATGATCATATATATCTCTGAAAAAATTTGTTTCTCAAAACAATTACACGTAGGCCCAATTCATAAGGAAACACAACCCAATTATAATTTCGCGAGGCCCATGTCATCCCAGTCTCTCCTTTTCAGCCCAAAGAAAATAGCATCTAGATCCCTGTATTTTTAGTTTTTCTTAAACTAAAGACAGTTTTAGTTTTCTTAACTAGATCCTAGTATTCAGTTCAACTGACGAACTTACCCGGATAACAATTTAGGCACATATGACTTAACACTAGGGGTATTTCAGTTATTTAATTAGGGGAGGGGATCCAGGTAGTATTACCGAGAAAATGTTGAGACAAAAAATAAGAACATTCGCGTTGTTTATCAGCTCTGGAGTTTAGGGATTGAGTTCCGTCGCAGACATCGAACCAGAAATTGTTACGGAGATAGATGGCATACGCTCATTTGAACCTTATGCGGGCCCCGATTCCTCTGCGTCCCGGTGAAATGGACTTCCAAGCTGGCCGGCGGGTGATGATAGCAGCAAATACAAGAGCTTTTCCTCTTCAGGTTCAAAGTTCATCACTTTCCTGCTTTGCAATCAGTTTCCATTTGCTTTCTGGGAAAATGAAGCTTGACCCACCATTTTAATCTCGAATACAACTAATTTAAGTGAGAAATGCTGTATTTTTTATCTGGGGTTGACTGGATTTCATAGCCGATTCTTTAGGTTAGTTGCAATCACGATATGATTTTTAACTTTTGGAAATATGGGAAAAAGGAAAGCTGAAGAAAACTCATTTTTCTATGGTGTTTTCGGAACATCTTTTTCATGGAGTCCAAAAAACTAGCTTAAAATAATCGAAGACAGTTTTGCTGTAACATTTGAGGTCATAACAAAAAAAATCCAATTGTTTCAATTTTTGGATGTTGTTTTAATTTTGGAAAGCAATAAATAGGAAGCAGTTTACAAGCTAGACGGAATGCAATAGAGAATAGGCATGGACAGGTAAAAGTGAATTAGCAAATCCAGATAATGTGGATTAGATTCATATATATATATTGAAATTTGATTGGTATTTATAATCAGTGTCTAATTCTGCGGCAGAGAAGACCATTTTTGGAAGTTTCAGCAGAACTCTGAACTTCTCTGTGATTGTGGAACCTGTGCCAATTAAACATACATGAAGTTGTACTGGAAAAGTGCTATAATGATATCCGATTTTTTGACATCATCTAAGACAATCTTATATTGATGTTGGTAGAGAGGTTTGATTTTAGACAGTTATGGAAATTCTCATTTGGGAATCATTCACTGGCCTGCAATTTTATTTGGTATCATTTTGTTTTGCATCTAGCAGGTGAGAAGTCAGCAAGAGCAGAACTTGCTAGCACCAAAAAGCCATTTCTATGTCAAGAAGAGATGCAATGCTTTATCGTGACAGCTGAAGTTCTCAGTGGGTTCACTCTTCTCTCAGCAGAACCTGCTGAAGCTCGCATCGGAAAACTTGAAAGGAAGAGAAAAATCATGGAGAAGCTCGAGAAGCTTAGGGAGGAAGCTGGGATATCGAAGCCAAAGACTGAGAACAAGGTAACACCAGCCACCACAACGTCCCGCGAATCCTCAACAACCCTCTGTTCGTCCTTTGGCTGAAGCAACTCTCCCCTAGTGAGAAAAGAGTACATAACTACAGAAAATGCTCCTTTTTCTACTTTTTATATTATGAATGATGGTTCCTTGTTAACTGAAGATTTTATCGGAATGCTGCTACTGTCGAACTCTTTGCTACTCTAGTTTATAATGCTTCCACCATCAGTAACCAGCATTTCCTTCTAGTTTTTCCATCTCTGGTAAATCATTGACATGATCATTTGTTGAATACTGAAAGTACAGAATCCTCCCATTGCTCTTGTGACCTTTGCTTGTAGTTGGCATGTGAAAGCTAAATGAAAGCTTATTTTGCATCACCGCTGCATAAAGAGTTGGGAATTATTGGAAGAAAACTGGTGTTGAATATTGTTATTGTCACATCTCAATCTGGTACTCTTCTATATTATTGTTATCATTACGTCTCAAACCAAACAAGAAATACTGTCTATGCATAAAAAATATCGTTATCATAATAATACTCATTTAATGTAGAAAACTAAGACCCAACTTCATTGATTAAGAAATTAAAATCATGATAATACAAGAAAGTAACAATTCTTCTACAAAGGCCCAAGCTACCAAAAATTTGATGCATACAAAGAACATTAATTGTTCTTTCTATCCAAATTTTTGACAAGCTTGTTCATTTGAAACCTCCAAAATAAGAAATAAGCCAAACCCAACCCAATCAAAACGAAAATCCAAACATTTTCCTCATTACTCTCTTCCTTCGACTTAGTTTCCACTATACTAAACTCCTCCCTTCCTGAATTTCCCATTATACCCTCCATCACATGCCCATATAACACATACGCCCTATTCCCTCCTCCTATTACTACAGAAGTCGCAAACTTTTTCTCGTCAAGGGCAATTTTGTCAAACACTACTCCTTCCGCCCAACTGTCGTGGGACTTGATAAACCATAGCGTATGTGTAGACACTACCAAAACGACGCCGTCGCTTCTGATCGCTATATCATCGGCCCAAATTAAATCTTCGTTCAGCAAAACCCTCCTGGCCGACCCGTCGTCCGCATTGACCTTGTACATCTTCCCCGTATTGGATTGCACCACGAGCAAATATCCCTTGCTGACGTAAGCGACCCCGTTTAAGCCACACTCGCTGAAAGGCGCGTCGGGATCAACTGCCAAAGGATACGCAGTGAAAACCGGAGATCTCGAGAAGACCGTGGCTTCGCCATCTTTGTCGACCTTCCAGATGAAGTTTCCGATGGAATTCGTGACGTAAGCGTTCCCTTGGAAATCAACCGCCACGTCGTTGGCTCCGTGGCGAGTGGTGGTGATGACAGTACCGCTGTCGTCATCAAGTACAGCGAGGAAGACGCGGCTACGAGTGCGGAGGTCATATGCAGCGAGGGCGTTGAAAGGAAGGAGGGGAGGGAAAGATTGGACGACGGCTAGAAGGCGGTTGTTGGTTGAATCAATCGTAAGGCCCAAGAAAGTGGCGTTTTCGGGAAGAGTTTGGTCAGAGACAAGGGTTTCGAGGACTGCAGCGTCGGAGACGGAGTGGATTGAGCGATGGCGGAGAGAGCCGACAACGAAGTGCTGGCCTGTTGGGTCCCAAGTCAGGCCCTCCGGGTAGAGGTCACGAGATCGGAAGTTGATTACGTGGGGGGTTCCAGGCGAATGACGGGATCGGGCCCACAAATATCAGGAATAAAAACAGAATAAATCGATTGGATTTTGATATGATGAGAGCCATGATCGGAGTTATCTAGCACGAAGGAACTGCAGCGAATTTATGAAGGGTGAGGATGATTTCAGATTTCAGATTTTATTATTTTTTTAATTATTCTTGGAAGAAAAGTTTTGTTTAATTCCTCTTGTTTCTTGTCAGAGGGGATTTAGGTTGACTCCTTGAGAAAATATAATTTTGTTTTGTAAATTGTATTTCCAAAGGTGTTTTAAAAATGAAAAATAATATTTAAAAAAGTATTTTCTATTAGTTAGGCAATAGTTATTTATTTCAATACTATGATGAGGAGATAAAATTTATTAAAATCGAATTCAAGAAGAAATTAAAGATTTAAGTAACATACTTAATAATACTACTGTAATAAATTAAGTTGATTAGAAAATAATTACTTCTTAAAATAATTAAACTCTCGTTGAAACAAGAACTCACAACTAAAAGTATTAGCAACTCAGAGAACACTTGGTAGTGCAAATTGATATATTTGACAATTTTAATAAGAAATAAAAATTATAAAATTAATAGTTGACATAATTTTTGAATTAATTTACTGACGAGATGTTTTTATAAAATTAGCACTTATAATGTTTAATGAAAGTTTATAATTTCTAAAATGTTCCAAACTAATTTTAGCGAAATGTAATAAAAATGTTGTGATTCCCAACTTTAAAATTTTCAATTTTTATTTATTTTGTAATTAATTATATTATTATTTTTAAATTATTAAAGTTGTATTGTTTAATAATAAATTTATTTGCTTATTTTTTTAATAACAATCATAATAACAAGTAATTATTATTTTAGAGATGTTTATAAAATAAAAATATTTTATTGTTAAATCATTCTTTTATTTTATAAAATTATTATTATTAAAAATGTAAAACATAAAAATATGACCAACATAGAGATATATCAGGTTTCTATCTTAATAATTTATTAATACTAAAATATTTTTATTGCATATTTAAATAATTAATTTATCACTAAATTATAATATAAGTATTTTTGACAAATATTAATTAAACAATAATTATTTTTTTAAAAGTTACAATATATCCTTAAAATCTGTCGGTCACTAACAGAGATTTATCATGTTTCTATCTTAATAATTTATTAATATTAAAATATTTTTTATTGCATATTTAAATAATTAATTTATCACTAAAAATTATAATATAAGTATTTTTGACAATATTAATTAAACAATAATTATTTTTTAAAAATTACAATATATCCTTAGAATCTGTCGGTCACTAACATAGAGATTTATCAGGTTTTTATCTTAATAATTTATTAATATTAAAATATTTTTTATTGCATATTTAAATAATTAATTTATCACTAAAAATTATAATATAAGTATTTTTGACAAATATTAATTAAACAATAATTATTTTTTTAAAAGTTACAATATATCCTTAGAATCTGTCGGTCACTAACATAGAGATTTATCAGGTTTCTATCTTAATAATTTATTAATATTAAAATAATTTTTATTACATATTTAAATAATTAATTTATCACTACAATTATAAATAAGTATTTTTGACAAATATTAATTAAACAATAATTATTTTTTTAAAAGTTACAATATATCTTTAGAATCTGTCGGTCACTAGTTGGTAACTCTCGTCTATTTAAATTTTGTAGACATCATTAGAATTTTTGTGAAATAATTTACATAACGGTGTCATTATTATTATTATGAGAGCGACGTAGATTTAATATTAAATTTAAAAATTTAAAAATTTTATTTTAAATTTACGATAAATAATTACTCAAACAAAAATAATAATATTATTATTATTAAATCATTCGACAATAAATTTTAATAATATTTATATTAAAATAAATAATATCTAAAAATAACGGTCAATGATGATAGACAATAAAAAATAACATGTTAAGAATAAAAAAATAATTATACTATTTACCATTCAAATAATCATTAAAACTTGATGAATTAAAATTTATATAAATATTTTTCAAACGTTATAAATTTATTGATACATTTAAAGAAATAGTAAGGATCTAACAATTTTGTTTCTATATCTTACAATATTTTCAATATTTTACCCGCTTCCTATAATTTTTAACTTTTTTTTTAATTTACGAGTTATATTTGAAAAAAACTTTTAAAATGCAATTATTCTCGATAGTGGTTTTGCAAGGTGCGTTATTACACCTCTTTGGTTCCATCCCTCCGTTCATTTCTCTAGAAAAAGAATAAGGGCGGCACCAGGGACTCGTATGAAAGAAGTTTAAACTGTATCATTATCTATCATCTCTCTACATTTCTTACTTCCATTTGAAACCAATAGGATTAGGCTTCGTGTTCTTGATCTTATTATTTTATAATTTTTGTCTCACGTGAAGTAATTTTCTTATGAAAGAAGAGAATAATGTTAAGCCAATTATAGATAGCATAAAAATCTGACACATCTGCGCTTCAAAATTGACCAACGTTAACAAGTGTCATCAATCTGATCCCATCAACGAGCACTCTGTAACTCCACCATCACCGTCCTTAACAAAATTGCCGGTCCCACTCTGCACTCGTCAGAAGTCCGAGAATCATCCATGCAAAATATCTCTCTCTCGAACATTCGCGATAAGAAGATATTTTGCTTCTAAAGCTTCTTGAAAGTTGAAGCGTTCTTCAACCGCCATAAAACCCTTTTCTATATAAGCTTTTGCGCCATCAGGCGCCTTCAAATGGACATGCATTTTATATATGAAGCTGAATAAGAACTGTTACAGAGATCGAAACTGAGAAAAACGCTTTGCATGTAGCGGGAGATGGAGGCTCAAGGTGAACAGAACACGGCGCCCTCTTATTATAGCGTTCTGGGTGTGAGTGTCGATGCTTCTGTTGAAGAAATACGGCGGGCTTATCGGAAGCTTGCTATGGTAAGTGAGTAAAGCTGCAGGAGTTTTGAATGAAGAGATAATTGGTCAGAATTATTGAGTGGTTTTGTAGTTAAAACGAAAATTGTTTTAAGAAAAATTCAAGAAACGAAATGCTGAATGAATGTGGATTTTGTATACCTGTTTGTGTTTGTGCAGCGGTGGCATCCTGATAAGTGGACAAAGACTCCTTCTTTGTTGGGTGAAGCCAAGATTAAATTCCAGCAAATTCAAGAAGCTTATTCTGGTAAGTAAATTCTTCAGATAGTTCTTTCATTTAAGGTTTGCTTTCTTCATTGAATTTGGGATGTAAGTGTGATGTTTAACTGTGTTATTTCCTTTTTTGGAACACAGTTTTGTCAGACCAGAGAAAGAGAACACTTTACGATGCAGGCTTGTATGATCCTGAAGAAGAAGAGGAAGAGGTTGGTGTCATGGAAATTGTGTTATTATCTACTTCGATTTTTTTTTTTCCTGCATTTTCTTTATCATGTTTTAGTGTTAATTGTGTAATTGATCATACTTGCTTCAGGGATTTTCTGATTTTGTGCAAGAAATGCTGTATCTAATGGCTGAAGCAAGGAGAGAGGTATGCTTTTTGTCTTCCTCTCATGATTACCTAATTTGTAACCTTGATAATTGATGATATTGCTTTAGTAATCATTTAAAGACGAATGAAATAGTAGGAGATTATTGTTTTGCTGTTATTAAAACACTCTTTTTAAGTGATAATTCCATGTTAAAGTATTGAATTATGAAAAAGTTCCAGTCTTTTGCATAACTTAAGTCAACTGTGTAATGAATATGATGTGCATAAAGTAATTGTAATGCATAACATATTTTCGTTAGTTTATTCACTAATTAATCAAATTATTTGACCCGGGTTGGTATATAAGTTTGGATCAAGAGAAAGTCTATGTCTGAAAACATTGTTAAAGTTGGATTTTTGGGGTTACTATTGCACTGAGATTAAACCTCTGTTTCTTGAATTAATTTGACAACAGAAAAAGAGTCATAGTATGGAGGAGCTGCAGGCAATGTTCACTGAAATGGCACAAGGATTTGACTCATGGCCATGGTTTGACACATGCCCAATTGACAATTTAGGTTGTTCAGAGACAACACAATGGAATCCAAATTCAACAGACAACAGAAAAACGTATTTGGGTGTCCCTCAAGCAGGCTGGGAGATGCATGGAGCAAGTGGCTATTGCAGATAAAAGAACAAAAGTTTTGATATGCCTGATAGGAGACGGCAAGAGTATACATCCCTTAAGACTTGAAAGGGGCAGTCACCTAGAAATTTTTGCCTTGAGATCTGTTGTTTTGGGGTTGGGGTGTGGAAATGGAAACATTTGTAGGAATTGTTGTTGTTGTTGATGTGGAGTTTTGGCATTGAGCTGCCGCAGATTGCTGTAAGAAACTGCTTTGAAATGTTTTCAAAATGGTGCCTCGGTTTGATGACTTTTTTTTCTTTAAAAGAAAACTTTTTGAGTTCATTAGCAGATGACAAGTTTGAGTCGATGGCAAATAAACGTTATTGATATGTGTTTTGTAATATAAAGCTGAATATGAAGATCTAGGAAATGTTTTCCCATTGTATCTTAAGCATTAAGTCCCAGTATGTGTTTTTATTAGTTGTTAAAGAGAGATGATGTTCTTACAGTGATCAAGAAGATTGCTTTAAAGGATGGGAGAAGTTTTAGAGGTATGATGAACACTAAATCAAAGAAATTTCTTGAGCAACATAAACCATATGGGCCTGAGCCTATTGTAGGTCATGGGCTGGAGGTTCTCTTAATTTGAAATTGATATAAAATTGAAGCAAAGCACATTGATGAATGAAAATAGCGATAAATTTATTGTTTTTTTAATGAGAAAATGAATTATAACAGTGATACTATAGTGTGTGTATGACCTAATAAGAATAAATTTACATTAGTTTTAAATGATTGAGAAGGTATGATATGATATGAATTGTGAGTAGTATTGATCTGGGAATCTACAAAAAAAAAATTAATTATTTTAACGTATAAAATTTCTATAAGAAAATGCAAGAGGAATGGCTGGAAGATGCTTTAGGCAAGTGGGACGGTGCCCTCCCTGCTTCCTAACTCCTCTTCCATTTCTTCAACGTTAAGTCCCTTAAGTACTAATTATTTAATTAATCTTAATATTAATATTAAATCACTACACTTTGCAAGTTTGACTCACTTATTTTCCCAATATTGATATATTATTATCATTATTATTTGCTTATATTTTTTTATTTTTTATTTTAATCAATGAGGTGAAATTGAAATTGAGATCATGTATATCCTATCCTTATCAAAAACTGTATAAATAGTTGTGCCAAGGGATAACCATCCAAATTCGGTCCAAATTCGCATTCAAAGAACTTGAATGTATACATATTTTTGTCCAAAGTTCATTGGTTCACATTTCTAAGTACACAAATAGATTCACGTGTCGGCACACATAGAATGAACATTGTTTTCCCAGTAAGAACTCCATATTCTAGAATGATTGGAAAAGGGGAATGAAAGCATTTATAATTTGAGCTTGAAATTTTTGTAGCTTTTCTTCGATTAACAATAAACCCATCAATTATATATTGACGGATAAAAGAAAAAAACGATGAAAATGTTCGCATGTACCACACAAAATAAAATGCACCAAAACAAAACAAATAAAGACGATGATTCTTCTATCTTCTCGGCAAAATCTTGCCGTTGAAAGTGGCCGAATATTACTTGACTGAATTGCATATTAATTAGTTAATTGATTATATATCTTAGAGGGTACATGGTGGGGTCCAAAATTTGGGCCAATCACATGAAATTGCCATTCCCTTGTGGAACAAGGCAAGAGGGTATGTAGTACCCTTGCTAACTATAGGATGGAAGTCCTTAAAAGCACGTCTCATTTAGTCCATTTCGCCTTCTCAACTCTTGAAATCACTTCTACCTAAAACTGCTTTTTCCTCATTTCACAGTCCCCCCCCCCCACCCCATGCACCTATTAACGTAACAAATTAAATTGCTTTCCCACAACTCCCTCTACTCCATCCTTTTTATTTTCCTTCAAAGTCACTCTCCCGACCCAACTGATCACAAAACAAAGCCAAACCCATACTACCAAAAACAACCCAATTCACATCTCCGGCAAAGAAATCCTCAATATGTCGATTCAAAAGCGCTTTTTCACCCCTCTAGAAGTGCTTCAAATATTCATTTTCCTTGCTGCTGCTTTTGCTTACAATTATCCGGTCAACGGCCTGGAATCACCAAGAAAGTTAGATGAGTCTAACACCACCAGCGATCAAAGCGTGAAGTGTACCCCTTCATGCGTTCAAAGTCCTCCTCCGCCATCACCGCCGCCGCCGTCTCCACCACCACCAGCACTGCCACCGCCATCACCTCCATCGCCCAAAAAGCCGCCAACCCCATACTGCCCTCCCCCGCCCTCATCTATTATCTACATAACCGGCCCTCCCGGAAACATCTACCCTATTGACAGCGATTTCGGCGGTGCAATCGGCCGGAAAATTCCTGCAGTTTTTCCAGCTTTGATTGCTTCCGGAATTTTAGGTCTTCTGGCTTTCTGGTGAGCTTCAATTTACTCCATCTTGATCAGCCATGAGATCGTAATTCTTCTGCTGCATACATGTTTTGTACTGAATAGTCTTAAGCTCAAAGTTAAAAGTTGTCCCAATATGGGATAAGTTCTAGAGCCTCCTAGTTTGTTAATTACTCTTTGTATCTAATTAATCGTTCAATAAATTTTCTTTTCTATAATTTTTCTTCTGGACTTCGATATTTAATTCTTGGAATTTCTATATCACGCTAACAAATGCTATCGGTTGAATTCGCTAACACGTATAACATACTCTCTATATTGAGTTCGTCTTCATTAATTTCTTCATAAAAATGTTAATTTTTTTTAATTTAAATACTGTCAAAGTCGGGGTAATGGACAAAAACGAATACATCATGCAACGTGCTGTCTATAGTTTAATCCAGATGATGATCATGTTTCCTGTGGTGGATGATTCACTATTAGTCATGATTTTCAGTGCCGGTACAATTGCAAAAATTAAAAAAATATATATTGATAAGTGGGTCCACTATTATTGGTGTCAGTCGTGAAACACTTTCCTCGTTTCTACACGTGGCATGCACTTGTACAATCAAGGGTGAACATCTTGTTGGGTCCCCGACACTCTTGAAAATGAGATGGAATAATTGGTTTTTTAATTTTGTTCAGATGAGTCCAAGTTTTTAATTTCCTTTTCTTCTTTTCTTTTTTATTATACACTTCGAACATATGACTGGTCCAAATAGTTATACTAATCGATATCACATTTTATCACATTCTAAATACTATCTACAGTAGTTGATAATATCATCGAATTGAAAGGTTACAGACAGATATGATAGTAATTAATCATTATTGACAAAAATGATAGTATGTATTTAAAATTTATTTTCGTAAAAGACACGAATTGCATTTATTTTTTTTAAAAATTTTATCTTATGATAATAGTTTATTTCGTATTCAATTATTGTTTACCTAATTGAAAGTAACACATTAAATTTAGGACAAAACTTAGATATAAATCAATGTTTCCATCATGGTACTTTACTTGAAATAAAAAATAATTATTTGATAACTTTTACAGCATGATGAACTTTAGTTTTTAACTTTAAAATCATTTTGAAAATCAAATATTACGGGGTAATAATAGGAGAAGGAAGGGGAAATGTGAAAAGCAAGAGAAGATTCTAACAAATCAGATCTGGTGTGTCAGAGTTTGTACGAGAGAAACGTGTCAGTGGACAGGATGAGATCAACTTCGGTTTCACCAAATCATGGGTCCCAAGTTTTAATTTTAAGTTTTGTTTGGTAACGTGATAATGGAGTAGGTTAGCCAAAAGTGCTTTTGAACTTGGAACATCCAGTCCTCTCATTTGTGTTTGGCAGTGTTCATTTTATTCATTTTTCTAGACATTATTAATTATTACAGCTTTTACTAAATTCTTTCACATTCGAGAGCTCCACATCAGCACACAAGAAGTCAACAAGTACAAGTTAGTTGCCAAAAGAATATAATAAATTTTGTACAAATGGGACAACCAAAATTTCCTCCTAATTTTTTTTAAAATTTGAAATAAATAATTGTAATAATTCATTCTTTTTCTTTATGCTAAAATTTAAATAAATATAATCTTATTAAATAAATAACTTTTAGTTTGATCGATTGATATTCATTGATAACGATAATAAATAAGTTAATTTCTTGTCAAGTGATAGAAATAGATTAATATTCATTGATAACGTTACCGGATAACTTAATTTCTTATCAAATGATAGAAATAGATAAGTCAATTTTTCGTCCAGTGATTGAAATTAAAATATATTTGGTATATTTATGAATATAATTTTATATTATAAAAATATTTACGTTTCTAATAATATTTAAAAAAATTTGATTGATAGTAAATTAATGTTTAAGGCTCAATAAGTCATACATAATTATTTGTAGTTATATTGAAAACGATAATTAATAGATAATAAGTCTCTTGCTTTAGAGTAAGTTAATATTATACATACATACATATATATATATATATATATATATATATATATATATATACTTGAAATTAATGGTTTAGTCATTGTTTCAAGCATGGCAGTTTCTTAGTTGTCGAAAAAACATAAGATCAATTACTAAATATATATTAGTTGCAGCTCAGCTCTCTAGAATAACGAAAATAACCCAATTTCGTAGCTTTTGGGCAGGTGTTGAAACATCGATAGTCAATTGACGCACTCCAATCTTGACGAGATTTGATGTGTCACATCGCAATTTCCAATTCTTGCACACCGTAGCTTAGAAAATTCAAAACAACATGAAAAAATTGACGTTGACCATTAAATTTAAGTAGTAGCATAGAAAAATTTCATAATTAAATTGATCAAATTCATGTATACAATTTAGTCAAGATAAAATGAGAAACATGTAAGAAAATAAATTTGAAAATGGACGGGGAAATGATTAGAAAATTCTAGGCTGCTTAATTCTAGAAAATGACGCAAGAAATAAAGTAGGAAGCATCTCTTCCTTGTGTCTTTGCCAATTGTTTTCGTGACAATAATAGAGCACAACAGCCTGTATTGTTGAACAATGACGCAAAGGAATTGTAAATTAAATCTGAGAAAGAAAGAGAAAAATTGGGCACAAGAGGATATCCAAATGCATATTGGATTAAAAGTTGGCATAAAGTTTCGAGATACTTCAAGGAAGGTTCGTTATAATTGAAGTATGACCAATGTATTATATGGTATTCTCCTCTGCACTTTTGGAAAGTCACAATAAAGATTCACTTTTTCTTTTATACACACACAAAAAGAAAGTTAAAAAAGTGATATTATTATTTTCTATTTTCTTTCTTTTAAGGTTCAATTACAGTGTTAAACATAGAAAATTTAAGTTATTGCGGTTGTATTTGTTAAACATAGATGTTGGTAATTCAATTAGGTGCTTTCGGACTTGAGATTCTTGGTTAAATAAATAATATAATGGGGTTTGGAATCATTGTTGGTTGATACACTATAACTGCTACCAAATTTCAACATAAGTGCTTGTTGGAAACGTAGAAATCAACCCTAAAAGAGATTATTTTCCACCGACACAAAGAAATTAAGGCAATAAGCATTGGCTCTCACCTAATTTCACCTTTTCTAGTTCCTACTTCCTAGTTAATTAGATCTTATACCATACCAACTATGTATTGGTCGGCTCTAGAAAATATATGTATGAACAAAGATAGATAAATGAATTTGAGAAAGGGGTTTTTCTTTCTTTCCTTCAGTAATTTGAACGAATAAGGTGTTGATAAATGTGATGAAGTTAATTGAAATTAATTAAATATAATGGTATTTAGGAGGAGCTGGGTACACACGTCTAAATCACTCAACCTATTAATTCTTTTTTAACTTTCCAGCTGTTGTTTGCTAGGAAGCTATTTTGCTATTTTTCTAACATTGCGTGTGGAATCAAAGTAAGGCAATTGAAAGCAGACAATTTAACTTCCCTCCCAAGTCATCAAAATGGACACTTCACTTGCAATCCTTTTCTCACTCTCTGTGTCTCTTTCTTTCAATTATTGATGATCACCTTCTTCATCACTTCCACCGGTTCTGATCATTAATATGTGATTAATTAACCTTAATTAATATTTAATTGAATTGAATTGAATTAGTTAATATTATTTAATTCTTCGTAAAAGTTGAAGCAACATAAGCTTGATTAATTTATCTTGATTTTTTTTTTGTAGTTTTTAATAATTATATGATTATGTTAAATTCTACTCTTTAAACTAAAATAACAATTGTGATTGAATTAAAAATAAAGAAATTATAAAATGAATGCATGGAGTGGGGATCCATGTGAATATACCTAGATTTGTGGAACATGTATAGTAACCCAAAAATCAAAATGTGTGCATTATTATTAATTTCAAGAAAAATTCTTCAAAATTAAGTTTATTACACAATATAATGTAGATTCGGGCAAGATCCAAGACAGCTACCTAACACACATTTCAAATTCATGTACATAAAAATGCCAACATCTTCCAATTAATTTATATAATTTAGTTCTTAAGAAAATACACCTTAATTTAATTTTGATTATGGCCAAAGTTAGTTTGTAAGAATATAATTATATATAATCAAGATTCGAGTCACTTTGTTGGTTCGAGAAGAGACAGAAAAAATATATTGCTCCTCTAGAAAATGAAAAGGAAACTACTTTCCATTATGGTTTAGTACTAACTTAGGTATCAAGAGATCATTATTAATTCCAAGTCCAACTATAGCTGGCTGGCTTCGCAATTAAGAATTCCATGGAATCACCTAATATGTTCTTTGAATTTGTAAAGTAAAAATACATTTATAAATAATATATTCATTCAATTTTGTTAGTTTTGCTTTTAAAATTACTTGAGGTTCACAATACCAAATATATCATTAAATTCGTTATCATTATTAATTTTAAGACACTCAGTACCAATTTGATTTAACTTTTTCATTAATTAAAAAAGTTTTTTCAATGTTAAAAATAATTTTCAAATTTTTTGATATCGTTTAGTTTGCACTAGGAAAGAATTTTTAGAAATTAAAAATAATATAATTTTTTTACTATAAGAAATTTAAAATTTATGCTTTTAGTTGTAGAGTTTCTCCACATTTTTTAAAAATGTAATTGTTTAAAATATTCTTATTTTGTTCTGAAAATTTTCATTTTATTTCTTTAAAATAGAATATTAAAAATTTGTCGATTAAAATAATTATTCAAAATTTTTACAAAGTTATTTATAACAATCAAACGATTAATAAATCCTTATTAAAAACTTTACTTATAAAAGTTCTATGTGAAAAGTTATAGCAAATGGACCCTTAAAATTTACAATTGACCATCTTCTCTTCTATTTATATACCAATTAATTTATATTTTAGCACTTCCACCTCCCTAATTTATGGATTTTATATTAAATTTTGGACTCAACAATTTTATTGCTTTAATGCTTATATATATAATAAACTCCTTAGATTTACAATTTTGTCCCTTCCTCTGCTTCCATCTAGTTAGGAAAAATAAAACAATTAAGAACAATACCATTATTTTAATATCAAACCTTTAGTTAACCTTAAACAATATTATATTAACTTATTCGGGGAACTTATTTTTTTACTTTTACAAATTTAATATATATATATATATATATATATATATATATATATAGACCAATTTGATAACTCTCTCTCCCTCGTTTTCAATGGTGACAAATACATGGCTCTGGTTTGTGCACCAAATTAATTAAGGGTGTTTATTATGTTAACTAATTATCATATTAAAATATTTGGATTAGTTATAACCGAAACTTAATTTAGTTAATCAAGTGGATTCCCACTCCCACATCAAATAATTGAAGTAGCCGTGAAAACAGAGAACATATATAGGTAGCTAACCAACTATAATAGATTAGATGTATGACTCCATTTTTTTTAATTTCTTTGATGTGTTGATTTATTTTGGGTTAAAAATTTCACCTTAGTCCCCTTCAACTTTCAATTATTACCTCAATGAAGATCGATAATTAATTAATTAATTCATTCATTCATTAATGGGTTTCAATAGATAACCTCTGTTTTAAGTTAATTATCTATTCACATAAAAATAAAATAAAAAGTAGCTCTCTAGATTATGTTATCTTTGCATCTTTATTGAGAGAAAGAGAGTAGGGTCAATGATAAGGTTAAAAAGAGAGAGAGACGGGAAAGAAAATACAAGTGCGACACTTTTATTGGTGATGAAAAATACATATAAAGCTAAACGAATATGTCAATAGTTGTTTGATTGAAATGATCCCTTTATCATAAATGTATATTGTTTAGAAAACAATAACATCGAGAAAGAACCCAATTGTTAATCTTTTAAAAAATGAAAGTAAAATTGAGTCAACAATGAAACACAACTAAAACTATATATCTTATCTCACACCTTATGTTAGAAAGAAAAGTATTAAATTGATCACCTAGATGATCATTAATTATCCAGCATGATATATATATATATATATATATATGGGGTCTTGATTTCAAAATTTGTTGAGTCCAAGAACAGTGACCACCCTTGAATGGAACCTACAAAAAAAGGTTTGTATGTAAAGCGGTAGATAAAACTTGCTTTTCAATCTTTATCTCCATGGCCTTATTTTATGTTTTATTTCTTTTTTTCTTTAATTGAGTGATGACAAATAAACCAACAAGTCTTCTGATAAATCATCAAAACAAACCCTGGCCCCAGCACCCACAACCACGCTCACTCAATTCTTCTTCTTCTTCTTCTCATTTTCCATTCCTCCCTTTCGCTTAGAACATCAATTTTTCCTTTCCCCTTTCATCACCTATTTCACTCTCACAACACACACACACACACACAGACTTAAAATGGCAAGCAAATCAACACAAGCTTTCTCTACCCTTTTCTTCACCACCATACTTATCAATTTCCTTGGCTCCACCTTGCAAGATCAGCCTTGTCCATATCCATGTTTTCCGCCCCCAACCGGCCCTGGTTCCGGCTCCGGCACTCCCACTGCCACACAGCCGCCTCCGGCAACTTTGACACCACCTTCTCAGTCAGGCTCAGGTTCAGGTTCTTCTTCATACCCTCCTCCTTCAGGGGACTACCCTACACCAGCAGGGGATATACCGAACTACCCCTCGCCACCTTATGGTAATAACTTTTACGGCCCTCCTCCTCCCGACCCAATCCTGCCTTATTTTCCATACTACTACAGGAAACCTCCTCACAAAACAGATGATCAGTCATCATCAGCAGCAGCACCAACTCCTGGAAGATCAACGGTCCTCATCGCTCTTGTTTTCCCTTTTCATTTTCCTTTTCACTACATGTTCAAGTACTTAATTAATTAGTGAGAAATTTTTCTGTGTAATACACGTAATTTAATTGTTTTATCATGCATGAGCATCAAATGAAAATATTGTAGGATCAATTTTCTCAATATTAAATCCACCATGAGAATGTGTTGTAGTTGCAGAAAAACTGAAGGGTGTAGAACATGGTGTGAAGACAAAAGAAATTGCAAATTAAGAAATTAAAATGGCCCAAAATATGCGACACTTTTGTTTGGTACTGTGGGTACGTGTAGATCGAGTAGAGTTATAAATATTTAATTTCTCTTTTTAATTTGTCCGTTAATTAATATTTTAGGGATGAGATCATTAGGATCGATTTTGTAACAGATTATTACATCACCGTTTTAATTAATGGTAATCAAAGAATCATGAGCTAGCTAATTAATGTGGAAACCCCTTCATGATATCATAGATCTCCATATATAAATTTTTATAAAGTAGAAATACCTTTGGACCCCTTCTATAGACCCTAATATATATAGATTCTACATTAAGATCAACTGAACCTTATTCATTTGATTTCTTCTCTTATTGATATAAACCTATTTGAATTTGAAATTAAAAATAATATAAATGAGCAATTTATATACACACACACATGGTATGAAAATGTCATAGTCAATAAAGGTTCACGTTCTTTCATATTAACCATTTGTGTCATTTCTTTTTCAAAGCCACGTGCAAAGATTTCATCACAAAAACCCACAAAACAAACAAAAAATAATTAAAGTTTCAAAGATTAATATATATGACATGAGGAATATTATTTTTAATAATTATAAGGTCTAAGACAAAAAATGTGTGGCCAAAATAGAAGTCAATTTATGATTATTGGTATGTTTTGGCTTATTAATTGTTGGTTTATTAGTGTTAATAAATAATAACTTGTTCTAATACATACATATATTATAGATGCCCAGTAAACAATTCCACAATTGAAGGCTTCAAGGCAACATTATGGACATTTTGTCTTAAGGTTTTGAAATTGCTTAGAGATTATGCAAAAACTGAGTTTTATTTAGAAAAGCAAAAAAAAGAAATAATGTGGATCCTACATCCTGTATCATATTTCCTTATTCCCCCATTAATGTCTGCCACTTAAACGACAGATTATCAACTCAACATTGAATTATGTACTTAAGTGACACAAATTAGAAGCTTAATGATAGACTTAACACAAGGCTCAATGCTACTAATCCTCCACGAAATCTAAATTAACAGCTATTTTTTATACCCAAAAAGCAAGCTGCTACTTATTCTTTTAAAGGAACACTAAGTAGATTTCGAAGTTCTTAATATCTTAATCCTCACTTTCTAACAAAAGATTTGGCATTGTTTATAGATAATATATATGGTACGGAGAACTGAGGTTTAATGCCAAATATTTTTTGAAGTGAAACTAAAGTTTAAAATTTGAATCTTACATTGGAACTGGGAAAATTGGGAAAAAAAAATTTATGATCAAGATTAAAAAATAACTAAAAATTCCATAGCTCAAATGTCAATATTAGCACTTAATAATCATATTTAAGATATGTTGTATTGTAGTTTTTAAGCTACAATTATTATGAATAAAATCTTTACATATCAAATCTAAGTATGTAACTGTCATACTTTCAAAGTTGAGTAGCACAACAGTTTCGGATTAAGCCTAAATTAGGCAAGCTAGTTTAATAACACGAGAGAGTACAAGCCAAACCAGTTCAATCAGCTAGACAAGAACACAACTAATTGTTCTCTGCCAAGATGCTCAAAGACCATGCTCTGAAAGACAATTAATGTACTCTCTGTTATTACATAACATTTAACTTAATAAATTACAACTATTTGTGAATGATGTTCATATATTGGGTGGCAAGGGAGACTTGTAATTTCAAGAACTCCACAAATCACAGCCACCATTATTTTTTCTATTTAGCTACAAGCTACATCACATGAATCATACACGAAATACGGAAAATAAAAGTGACAAGCATGGAACACAATCTTTAATGATTTCTCATATCTTTGATTCTCAGAACAAGCATGCTAGCGAATCTCACCTGCAATCTTCAGTATTAGCCATGAGCTTTTATTCAATGTGCATGATGGCAAATGCATGATTACTATCATTGTGGACATTGGTGATGGTAGGCTTGGGAGAAGGAGATGGGGTTCAGGAGGCTACACCAACTGCTAGACGACCCATTCCAGAACTGGAGCCAATGCCAACGCCTTTCATACTCTTCCTCATCATTTCACTGCTATTCCTCCGACCTCCCACTTTTGGCTTCCCATCACTACTCTGGTCCTTTCTCGTCTTGCTGCTCTCTGATACTCGATATTTCTGCAAACTAGGACTTCTCTCCTTCTCTCGTTCTTTCCTCTCAGTAGCTCCAGTTTTCATTACAGTTTTGTGATGACTGTTATGCTGGGTTGGTGGAGATGAAATGACAGTTGCACCTTCAGAGAGCTCAGTGGTAGAGGACTTGGATGACTCTGAGGATTCGGGTTTCTTGACCGTGTTTACAGACTCACTGACAGTGAGGCCTCTGTCTCTTCCTGCCTTGGAAAGCAACGGTGACCTTGCAGTACCTTTAGTCCCTGGACTAGTCGATTTATGTTGTATTCTTGCTTGTGCCTGAGATAGGAAAAGCAAGAGGGATTATTTGTTGGCAATTCACTCTCTCGAGTTTTGAAACCAGATACTGAAATGCTAGACTGATCTAATTCTAGACTGATAATAACTATTAGTCACAATACCCTAGAAAGAGTCCTGAAGAAGTAGGAGAATTTGATCATGAAATCGGGATTTCAAGGATGCAACTCGCAAGTGTGTATGCATAATTTTCGTTGTGATGTTTCCTTAATATATCATCTAAAATAAATTTGATTTATACATTTACTTGTGTGGATCAGAAACTGAAAAATATTCCATGACTATTTGATTTTCCCCTTACAAGAATATACCTTGTTTCCATCAGATCCATTTACTGATGCAGCATGATAGAAAGAAGGCATTGGTGTCGCTTTGAAATTAAGACTTTTCCGCAATTGTTTAATTTCAGCCTGTGTCTTTTCCTGCAATGATAGCAATTGAAGCCACTATTTCAAAGGCCAAGAGGACAAAGTACAATTTCTTAAGAACATTACATTTTTACCAGCCAGAAATATATAGAACCAACTACTTTTCATATAAAAAGCGACAATAAATTTAGTTATCAATTTGTTTTTTCTTTCACTTCAGTATTGAATCCTAATTGTTGCATGTGACACAACCTACCTGTGTTTTCGCTTGGATCTGATTCATCTCGGCTTCCTTAGCATGCATTTTTTCCTCCAACTTCATGTAGAACTGAAATGGATTTCACTACAAGTAAGCTACTTAAGTTTGATCTATTGAAGCTACAATTATCTGAATTAGATATTAAGCTTGCTTGCCTCTTTCCTCTTTTCTGCACGTTCATCACTTTTGAAACTGAAAGTTGCAGCACTTGACCTTGCAACAGGCTTTGCTGAATCAACGGTCTGCTTAAGCCTGCATAGGAATTATTCCACAGCAAAATTAAGATAAAAAAAAAATAAGATTATGAATGCAGTCCCCCTGATCTTACTAAAATACCTATTAGTGGTTTGACGTGCTCTAGGATCAATCTTCTTTGATGTAGAAGGCTTGGATTCAACTACTTTCTTGGCCTTTAATTCCTTCTCACTGCAAAGGCAAGAAGAGAATAATCCTGTAAATCTCAGCCGTGTAACACACAGGTTTGATGTTTCCGAGAAAATAATGATTACCTCTTATTCTCCATCTTTGATTTTGCAGCTGAGCTCTCCGAATCCTTTGCAAAAAGAAAAGTATCAAGATATTGCAAAATATTTGACAATTCTTTATGTATTATAGAAAGTGACATTTTATGGTATACTCCAAATGCTCACCTTTGTTTTTGGAGATCTCTGTGATGAATGTCTAGCTGGAGTAGATGTTTTTAATGGCTGCTTTTCTGCTTTCATTCGCCCAGGATTCTCTTTTTCCCTTCTACTCTGATTCCTTGCAGCAGTGTTTGAAGCCTCACCAGAACTGCGTTTTGAGTTATGACTGATGTTAACCTGAGAGTTCAGTCTGGGTTTCATTGATTTACTTCCTGCTGGAACCCTCAACTGGAAGCAGGAAAGCAAGAAGTGTGAATCACACGGAAAAATACCATGAAACAGAAATGATTATATATATATTGAAAAGACTTGGTTGTACCTTTGGCATATGGAAATAATATTAAAACCAGTTTTTAGACACAATATTATCATTTACTTCTGTAATTATAATGCTAATGAAAGTAAGATTACATTTCTGATCAATCAGGAGGCAAAGTAAATTTAAATCCAGACCTTTGGAGAATCAATTAGCCGGCGTTCTGAACTAGCTTTATCAACTTCCCCTGTCATTCCACTTTCAGGGGAAAAGTCAATGGGTTTTGATGATTCTTCTACATCAACTGCATCACCATTTAGGTCACCTTTTAGGTCCATCTCTGGTTCGTCATTACTCGAAAGTGACTTGTTGCCCCCAGTTTCAATTTGATTAGACTTCTCAGGATTAACATCTTCAGTGACACTGTGCACCACAATGTCAGCATTCTCCAAAGCAGCTTCTACCTGAGATTCTGCAGGTAAAACTAAAGGATCTTCTCTTTCACATTCCACTAGAAATTCTTCAGCGACTTTTTGAACCTTCAGGGCTCTCATCAAAGTATTGGTTATCTTCATTTGCATAATCAAATTGACTCCCTTCATTTCCATCATCAAATTCTTCTACACAAATTTCAGTTTGTGACACATTTTCATCAAAGTGACTCCCTTCATTTCTATTGTCAAATTCTGCTCTGAAGTCCATGTTCTCAAAGGCAGTTTCATCGTATTGATCATAATCATTACCTTCAACAACATTATTAAATTCATCTATGTAAACCTCATGCGCCAAAACATCATTTTCATCAGCATGGTATCCTCTAGCACTTTCACACTCAGATGAATCCTGCAGCAGAAGAGCCTTCCTCTTGAAGTGAGCTTCAAAATAAGCTTTCTTTTCAACAACTGAACCCGGTTTTGAACACTTCTCAACCTCTTCAAGATACCGATTGTGTGAGAATGATGACCTCCTTTCCCAACATAAGGGTTCGTTTTCAAACCTTCCAAATGATATAGAACCCGAGTGCAAAGAATCAGTCTGCAAAACTCAAAGGATTGGATGTAAGTTTATAAGCAGACAACTAATAAGCCGGAGTTAAAAGATATGTCGTCTTTATGGGCATGTGAGGAATAAATATGCAAGTTTTTCAAAGCATAATTTAAATACATACAAATATGATTAAGAAAATATTATGATTAACAAATAAAACAAAATTTTCTATTAAAACCTAAGGAAATGCCACTAGAGTGATGGTGCATTGTCTCATGCAAGCCTATATTAATGCACACATGGTAGTTCCTTACACTAATTACAAATTAGTTTTCACGTTATCATTAAAAATGCAACTAAAGCTACAAAAGACTCCACCCAAAGGATATTGGTCTACTAATGAAGGAAAAATTGTTCCTAATAGTGCTGGAAAACAACGGTGATAGATTTATTTTGCAACAAATTTCATTCACAGCTAAAAGTACTCAAAGAAAGTATGTATTTTGGAGCGGAAGACTAAAATCAAATCAATAATATTAAAAGTAATTACATTTCAGTATAATTAAGAAATGAATCAGAATAAGAAGCAAATTCATGGTTTGAAACTATGTGTTACATATTCTGGCCCATATACTTGTAGAAAATCCTAGATCTCTCTGTTCCAATTAACATGAAGTTGTCGATCGACTGCTCATATCAGCAACACCAAGCAGTCATAAAACCAATAACAAAATGATGTCATTTATCATTTCAAAACATTATGCAGCTAACGAAACAGCTAGAAAAGATTCTTCATTTTAAACCTTTTCTGTTCTGTTCATTAACTAATAAACCGAACTCCCAAACAAAATTAGCCCTACTCTAACAACAATCCCTAAAACTAAACCAAACCCAGCAAGAAAAAGTGCACATAACCGCAAAAAAACAGAGATATAAAGCCAGATCCTCAAACAAAATAGAGAAAACAAGCACCTGAAAACTAATGCTCACAGGTTCTTCTATCTCCCCAGCCATTGCAACTTATCACAATCAAGCACCAAGCATTCTACAATCAGCTGCCATCATAAATCAACACCAAAGCACAGAGAGAACTTTAGTCAGAAGAAATGAATACCCCAAAAAGCAAGTTTTCAGACAAAGTTTACATAAAGTTTGAAGCTTGTACTAGAATGAAATTACAAGAATCTTAACTAAACGTGTTAAAAGAGTAAATGAATAGCTACAAACCAGTTCTATCTTTTTGTAGATTGGATCTAGCTCGTGGTTCTCACTTTCTTCGAAAAGAACAGATTTTGGCTTCTGGGTTGTGTTAAAGTTTGTGAATCTAATCTAAATGTAAATGAAGTGCTTTAAAAGTAAGTGCTCGGATCAGTTTCATCAAATCACTTGGTGTCATGTCATGTGCCGGTTGTTGTCTTTTTGTCCTGTTCTACAGAGACGCTGTTCAGAGTTTCTATCATTCTCCGTCAACTAACGGCGTTTGGGAATCAGGGGATCGGATTTAACAATCGCGGTAGAAGATTTAGAAATTGCAGCAGTTATTTGGTGCAATTAATGCCAGTCAGTTTCATACTGTCTACTTCCCGGCAAATGATGTAATGCTACAAAGGACTATTTTCACTAAGGGCCTCCATAGTTTCATTTATTTTACTCAAGATTAACTCCTCTTTGGGGAAAAAAACAAATGATACCAAATTTTCTAATATTTTAAAGTTAATTACAGGCATTTTTTGACTAATTTTCCTCATCAATTATTGCAAGTTTGAATTTCTTGCCCCTTTGAAATCTAGAAATTTTTTTATTCATAACAAATTAGAAATTTTCAACGTATTGTTAATTTTACTTCTCATGTCAATGTGATTTGATTTGATAGAAAACATTATAAAAACAAATGTCATAATATGTAGAGGATGTATGTGACATTCCTCTTACAAATATTAATGGATTTCATTTTGTAATTTCTTCTAAAAATGTGATATGGTACAAGCATGCTCATTTTATATAGAATAGAAGGAATTAACAACCTATTTACACTCAACCCCAAAATCAATTTTCTTTTTCTAACTTTAATCCACTATTAGTTTAAAATAAAAATAAATAATTCATTAATTTGATGTACAGAAAATTGGAGATATCCATATTTTGGAAAAGCAAAAGAAAAAAAAAACAATGAAAAGCTTTCATTAAGAAATGATTATTTTCCTTTCTCCACGAACAAGAAAAACTAAAGAGTGTTTCCTCCATTTGCACCCCAAAAGACGATCATGATCATCTAATTAGGGCAATGGACAAGATTAGTGGGACCGCCTATCTTAGATCTGATCTTTTAAAGTAGGACCCTAAAACTTTTATGATGAATAATGGAGCGATAAATTAGTGCAATGATTAGAGCCGTTGGATTAGGAGGGTCCATCTATTTTTTATCATTTAATCATTTGGGCCTAGCAAAGATTAGTCAACATAAGGACAAACCCATGCTACTCTCCTCCATGCATGTGCATGTGCATGTGCATGCGCCATGCATCATACCAAAATCAATGGCACTTGATTGGCCACGGCTGTGCAAGATTCAAAGATTCAAGATTCAAGATCAAAGATCTGTTCGAGTTGCATCTTTCACCGTCTCTACTAAGATATCGGTCCCACTTAATTAGATTAAGAAGAGAATTATTGTATAATTGGATAATAATGTTTGGGTCCTTATATTTTAATACATTTGTAAGTTAATCAACTATGTTTCTTCTTTTTTACACGATTCACGCCGTCAAATTCTGTTACAAATTCATCAATAAAATTAATAATTTCATAAGTTCCTTCGTAAGTCATATATTGATTTTATTAACTGAGTTTTAGTGAAATTTGAAACAAGGGTATGGAGTAAAAAAAAATTAAATTACACTCTTGATTAAAAATTAATTAAAAAAATAAAGAACTCAGCTATATATTACTACCGATTTCCAAAATTTATATTTTAGATTGAGACCTAATGTTCTGATATGTTAGGTTTTAATCCAATATAAATTAAGAGATAGTAAATATAACGTTTTAAGTTCGAATTATAAACAGAAAAAAAAGAAGGCTTTTATTGTCAAAAAGGAATTATATATGTCAAGAAGCATGTTAAATGATAAAATTAAAATTGTCAATTTATACCCTCTTTTATTATAATTACTCCCTAACCTCAGTTCTCTTTTCACTATTCAATGAGTATTCTACATACTAAAATTTTCTAGTCTATATATTTTAAGGAATATAGATCAATATGTCACTTCAAATTTTCAACCTAAATTTAGCTTCTCTCCTTAATTTGCATTTGAAATCAGTTGTAACAAGAATATATATATATAAGGGCAGATTCAATGACCATTTTTTTTTTACACAAAATCTTACATTAAATACAAACCGTTGGATTTAAGAATATCAAACAATGAGATTGCATCTGACCATGTATTTAATGTATAATTAATACATTCATAATTAATACACTGTTAGATGCAATCTCAGCCGTTAGATATTTCTATATCTAACGGCCTATATTTTGATGTAAGATTTTGTGTAAAAAAAAATGGTTATTGATCATGCCCCATTATATATATATATATATATATATATATATATATATATATATATATATATATTAATTTTGGCCATATCCATAATATAAAACATTTTGTGTTTCTAAACTATATGTTGCAAAACCAAAAAAAAAAAAAAGGAAGAACAAGACCCTACCCATGTGATATTGTCGCCAATTAATATTAGTTATACGTAGTCAGTGATCTCATCCAAAAAATTTGTTGAGAGATCTACATCAGATGGACTCTCTCCATTGATGTACCAGAAAAAAATTGAAGAAGAAAATGATCTATAGAAGAAATATGGAAGGAAAGGAAGGTGGGGTTCAGGAGTCGTGAAATTTAATATTTTAGATGCATTCATGGTGAGGTGGGTCATCTTTGTTTGTATATATGTATATTTATTTATTCATTTAATTAATTTGTTTATTATAAAATTATATCAAAATTCTCTTCTCATCTTGATCTCAAGTTTTACCCGAATAAATACAGGTAATTTGATCAGATTAGCAGTTAAATCAATAAATTAAAATTAATATGTATATATATATATATATATGTGTGTGTGTGTGTGTGTTAAACAATTTGAGATAATTAGGAGAGGGATCGATTTAAACTTTATTTGAAATATTGTGTGAATATCAGAATGAATGAATATTAGAAACCGGTCGTGGAATGTGATTTTGATTAATTGGGAGGTGGGGGGCGTGGGTCGATCGTTGCAGCAGGTATTATGTGAGAACTACGTCTGTGGTATATATACATCACATTGTGAAGTTCATGTGATTCCCATGTGTACATTTATGTATTTGGTCTACATATCTTCTCGGCCCAAAATAATATTGAAAAAATGTTGAAGGCACGAAAGGGAACAAAGGAGAAAGATCAGTTGTATTGTATTCAATAATTAAATGGATGAAATAATATACATATCATTGAAATGTCAGAAACCTAACCCATTACTATTTTCTTTTTAACTTTTCTCATTCTTTTGCCTCTGCAGGTTCTTTTAATGCAACATATTTGAAAAACATATAAAGCAGTGTAAAAAAACACATATAATAATAATTTTTTTCTTTCCATTCTACCCTGAGAAACTATCTACTTCCTTGCACTTTGTACAAGTAGAAATATATATTTAACAGCTAGGTAGCTAAGAGAAATTTATAAATCCTATATCGGTTCGGGGTTGCTCCTGAGAAAAGATCCACTTTTGGTAATTTCGCGAAGAGGTTTGTCTGTTATTCTAATCATATTATAGGCTAAACCTCCCAGAATTGTTCCGATTATCGGTCCTGCAATATAAACCCAGATTCCCTTGTATTTGTGCATCACCAAAGCTGGACCTATGCTCCTCGCAGGATTCATCGATGCCCCCGAGACCGGCCTGCAAGTTATATCTATCATGTTGTAGCTAGCTAGGAAATGTTTTCTTAATTTGCTTTCTGAAATTAAGTAATTTGATGGCATCATCTACATGAAGGAAGGTTACCTACCCAGGCAACGAAAACGTTTAATAGTATTGTCATACCAACAGCAAAGCCTGCAAGTTCTCCAATCTGCCATGGAAATATATGAATTAACAATTTGTAATGACTAATGATTGTAGATGGGGAATTAGAATTGAGAATAATGTTATATATATATATAATAGGGTTTACACTCACCGATCTGGTGTCTGTGGCAACACCAGAAATGACGAACATTAAGAGAAAAGAAATTATGATCTCAATAACAAAAGATTGAATGTCGGATCCAATCGGTATTGTTCCGAAATATTCCTCATCTTTCACATTGAAAATAAGATATACTGTCCCGCTAGCAAGAATTGATCCCAGCAGCTGAGCCTACAATGTATAAAGGCACCTGCAACTCTTAATTAATAAGTAAAATCATCATTAATTAAACATGAAAATATAAAGCAATTTTACGTCAATAAATGCATGCGAACGTCAATACCTGCTGAGAATTATAACATGAGGTTCACATTATTAGTTTTCTGGACTAAAATTGGAGGGATGTGATGAGGAAATTAAGGAAAACTTGCCTGTCTGTGGGGAAAATGTCGAAAGACAGCAAAAGTGATGGTGACTGCAGGATTGAAATGGGCGCCAGAAATATGACCAACAGAATAGATCATCACCATTACAATTAAACCCCATACTACACAAATTCCTGGAAATGTTACAGAACCATATATTTTATTCACAGCTACCGAACCACAACCAGCAAATATCACAAAATATGTACCAATCACCTCTGCAAGTACCTGCACATATGCAGCACCAAACCAAAAATATGAATGAGCGAGTGCCAGTTGAACATAATTAAGAATATATAGTTTTTGAAAATATGCTCCTACTTTTTGCAGGAGTTGAATTTTTGGTAATGTTGAAATACTGTTTGAATCAGAATAAGCTTTGATGCATTTTGTTGATTTATTACTGTTGCATTGATCACCTGCTTCAACTACCTCCATTATTTCTTCTGTAGACATAATATTTATTAATATTATATTCGAAGCAAGATATAGTGGAACCAAAATCTTGGGTAATTTTTCCTATCTTCTTCATCGATCGAGCTAGAGATATGAACGTCAATTACAGAAGAATACTAAAAATGGTAGCTAATTTTGGATGATCTGAAAATTGATGGTTTGCCTATTTTAGTGAGAGCGTAGCTAAAGGAGGTAACTAAGAGTACTCTCGTGATTTTTTTTCACGACGTTCTGACCTCAATTAAGCCGGTAATAATTAATTACCACCTATAATTTTTTTCTTAATTTTACCATTAATTGGCAATTAGAGGTCAATTAATAATAATGCTTATCAAATAACACTCAAAATTATGATGTTGCTGAGTTTCTATTATCGCTATGATATATTTATCAACAAAGTTGGATGGATACATTTGAAGTAGATGTGTTAATTTAACATATATATATATATATATATATATATATATATATACACACGCTGGGCTAAGCCTATGGAAAGGCCTAATAAAAAGGGGCTTTTGGGATAGATGATCAGGTAGTTCAAAATGTCCCCAAACTACGTGCTTCATGCAATCGAGGTTTAATTGTTTAATGAGGTAATAATAGGCTAATGGCGGCATTTTCTTTTATCTGATAACGGCTCATAAGTAGTAGAAGCCCAATTGATAAGAAGGTTTGATTGCTAACATATAGCCATCACATTTTGGGTTCATAAAACTTAAGACCTCTTTAGGAAATCCAATAAGCTTCATGGGGACATAATTTTCATTGCCATCCTAAAACGTTCAGTTCATGAAGAATAAGACGAAGAGCCCAATACTCAGAATGGGCCTCTTTTTTTTAAAAAGAAAAAGAAATTGGGTTATGGGATAAAGTAGGGAACCAAAAGGCAGAGAGCATAGTGATAGTGGGCACTGCTGGTTGTGTTGAATGTGTATATATTATATTGTGAGGCATGTAATTTGGTGCACAAAGAAGAGAAGAAATTGCTGATGAATAAAGGACAAGGACCCACCGTTGAAAACAGAAGAGAAGCAGAAGCAGCAGCAAGCGAAAGCTAAAGCTGAAGCTTCGATGGGTTTGGTTGTACTGCTGGAGTGAGTCATTTCACTTCTTCATGGGCACAAAGTCTAATTTTGTGGGTCCAAATTTTGTCAAATACCTTCCCGTAATAGGTCAAATTTTTAAGCCGAGTTGCTAGTAAAGTACTAGTTCCTAGTAACTACTACGTGATGATCCTAAAATCTAAATATTTGAGGTTGGCTTTCAGAAAATTATCACCATGAATAATGAGCATGATGACCATGGCCATGACTTGGCCACCTGAAGACTCACTGACATTTTCTGACAAGGTTGGGCCATTTGTTGCAGAGCCTATGGAAATTGTAGAGACCAAATGAGCTTAATCCAATTGTGTTGTAAAATGGCAACAAACACTAGACCAATCCATTATGAGATCACCCAACAGTTTGGTCCATAAAATCAGATTCAAAGCCCACCAAAAATCCCCCCCACGTCCTCGAAATTCAAAAAAAAAAGCTCGTCTTATTCTACTTCTTCTTCCTTTTAAAAAAATAAAATAAAATAAAACAAAAACTCTGATCACATAGTTATTTTTATAAGAACACCTAAAATAATAAAATTATATCACGCGTATTAAATTTTTTCATTTAATTAATTAAAATTTAATAGAGTCAATTTTTATAAAACACTTTTGATTTTCTTTATAAATAAAGATATTGAATACACAAACTCATTAATTCATATAAACTATAAGGTGATAATGGATATCATTATCACATACCTTACTTACATTTTCAAGTGAGTAAATTGAAGAAAGTATTATTTAATAATAAATACAATATTGTCATAATATTATTATTAGTATTTTCAAAGATGAATTATGAGCTCAAAAAGCAGGAAATAAAATAAAGGGGGTGGTACAAAAACAGAAAGGAATAGATGGGTCGTATGACAGGAGTAAAAGCAAAAGGGTTGAGAAAGAAGTGAGCAGTCGCTGGCTCTCGAAAAGGGTCTGAACCTACATGGCTTCCAAGTGTTGGGTTGGGTCCATCTTTTCTAGCTCTTGTCTGTGGTTCACCCGACACCGTCACTGACCATCACTCTCTGTCTATTTCTTTCTACCTGTTTTATCAACTTTTGTTTGCATCTATTTATTTATTTTACGCCTTAATTGTTTTTGGTCCATACCCCACATCAATGCCCCACTATTCTATTCTATTTCTTCAATGCTCTCAAATATAATATAATATATAATATAATATACTTATTTATTATATAAATCTTATCCCAAGCATGAGTTGGGTATTTGGAATTCAAGAATTCCACCTTAATAAATTTAGTAATAATGATGTACTAAGATCTAATTATCTAATCGGATAATGGTTTATTTGGATTTTGTGTATGATTTTCTTTTTATTAATTTGCTTGTGTAAATAATCTTTCATGTACGTAGAGAATGAAGCCACGCGCACGAGGACATTACCATATGTTCTTCTTCTTCTTCTTGGCCTACTATATATCATTATTTTTTGTGCCCACATTTAATTAATGTTCCATGAATAATTATACCTTCTCATTCACACACACACACACACATACATATATTAATTAATTGTGATCATAACACTTAGTTGTCTAATCCTTTGCCTTCATGTGCATATGTTCAATTAATAAGATATTATCATATTTAATAATATCTTATAAAAATCAAGAATATAACCTACTTAAGCCCTTCTAGAACCCCGAGATAGTTTATGTAATAATTTGATGACCCCATTAACACACAATAATTTCATTAAATATTCCAGTGCTTTGAAAATTCGTGAGTTTAATTTGGTTAATTAGACGTAATTATAAGTAATGTTAATGATCCATTTTCCTTAAAACACACATATATCCATATGAGAATCATAACATTAAAGTAATAATCATGTTTCTTATAATCATATTCCTTACTTGCTCGAAGCTTATTCATCAGATTATTTATAATATATGCAAATAATTAACTTGACAAGATACCAAGAATATTTTGTATAATTCAAAATTAAAAATATTTACGAGCAATAGACTAGAAGAATTGAGTTGGCAGCCACTATATATTTGGGAGTTGGGACAACTTTTGAGCCATTAAAAATCAGCCGCAGAATTTTACAACTTGGAATAATTTCGCTACTCCTTGCTAAGCAGAGAAATTAACTCTAACATAAATTAAATTAAAAACTGAAGGCTCGTAGGACCCTGAAGAGCAAAGTTTTCTGTCTACTTTAGGGTCCATGTATCGATAAATCCATTCACCATACTCTCTGAATCCAAAAAGAAAACAATCAACAAAATGAATAATCACATTACACAACTAATAAATACACCAAGAATCGAAACATTTAAAAAAAAAATGTTTTTATATTTTTCTGCAGAACTTCATTCTCAAACACACGTTGGATCCTATCTTCTTTTCCAACTTTCCATTCTCTCTATCCCCACTTGCAATAATAATACTGAAGCTTTGCTTTGTTTGGCTTCAATCACTGAATATTTGCTTGCATGCAAATTAACCCTAACATCACATGATCGTCGGCATGGCACCCACATGATCTTGGACCCATCTATGCCTTTAACGTTTTGCCACGTGTGCATGCATAACATGTACCATAATGCATGCTTTAACCATGCATCCATGCGTACATGTATAGAATGTTTATATGCCTAATAATTACTTAGCTGTCTATTTCAGAGACTATATGTATATATGTATGGGAGCCACACAGGATATGATTCGATCTATGCATATATAATGCACTGCGTGAACGGATGTATGCATGCATGCATGTGTATGTGTTTGTCGTATTACACTGATTGACTATGGTACCACGTGGTCCGTCCGATCGTTATCCCATGGTCGTTGTCGCTTCTCTTTGGTATGGTCTACAACTTTAAAAGCATTGCCACTACCAGGCCAACCGCTATATGCCTACAAATGAATATAGCTAGCTAGATTATTGAAAGCTTATGCAGATTCAACATTATTAGATAATTCACTGAATTCAGAAGCTTAAACTACATGGTAGAGAATAATCGGATGAGTGAAAGCATCTTCTAGTTTAATCGCTATATATATATCCAAAAGTTTAAATTGATATTCGCGAATAGACCCTACTCTCAAATGTAACAAGGTTTATCAAGTGGAGTACACCAGTGATTCGGGGGAATTGAACATAAAATAATCTTAGTAAACCCTAGTTCCAATATTGAAAAATTATAAACTTCAAAACTTAAATTAATAAGTAAGAATTAACGTAAAAAGATGGTAGCTAGCTAGCTAGATATATTATAATTGAACTACACGTAACACATCAAAGGGACCATGTAAATAATCATCGAAGACAGGCAAATCTAAGTATATATTTGCGTGAGGTTCAAATAGTATCATCAAATGTTGGGAGAAAGAAGGTTACAAGAAGATGGAGACATCAATGCAATTGCTAGCTAGCTTGAAAAGTAGAAACCCGTATCTTCATAACACACGGAAATTAAATGAATTGGTGGGTACAATAATAAGTTTGTTGATTGATGATTGATCGATCGGATAGATACTGACTTTACCAGAATTTGTTCTTTTGAATGGTGTCTGCTAGCATGAGTTAGATGTTTGCTGAAATTGATTATAACTCAACATCGGTGGACATATTAATTGATCTTGACCAACACCTATAGTATGCAATGCTAGCTAGCTAGCTAACTAATATTCCTGCTTCCTTTCTATTTTGTATCTTTTCTCTTGCCTTTTACTTTGCTATTAAAGGGTTTCCATGGTTCTTAGATTTATTTATTTATAATTCTCTTATCCCAATACAAAACCTGACATTATCCTGTAATAATAATAATAATAATAATAATAATAATGTATTTTTAGGGTTAAGCAATGCATTGTATATTTCTATATATAATTCTTCTATTACAATTTTTCAATATATATTCTTTTTATCCATACAAATTGCGGGATAATACAATATCATTGTAACATATTCTTTATTTTCACCAAAAAAAAAAAAAAGCTATATAAAGCATGTCACTCAGCCACAATAATATAATTTTATATAAATAGAGCATTATTATTTTTGATAACTTGCAGCATGGAATTTTTTACATTGAACATCATATTGTATCATTTTACTAAATTTCTCTTAGTTATTTTGTGTACATTGCTTTATACGGGAAAGGCTGAGGATATATGCTGGTCCACTGGTTTGACAATGGCAGTCAAAGGCATGAATGAAGTGGGCTTGAAGATCATCTTGATGGGCTTAAAAAAAGTTCGAAGCCGTGCACGTACGCATCTGGTTTGGGCCAATTCGTTTTCTGTCCTTTTCAATTAAATTAGGCCTTGTGTCGTCTATCGATGCAAGCTGTCGAGCTTGACTTGTTTAATTTGTTCTTAATTACCTCTTATTTTATATTTTTATTGTTTTGGGGACCAATTTTCTAGCGCAATTTTTGGACCATTCAATTAGGAAATTAATGCCCAAATTTTGCCGCAAAAAATTGCATAGAAAGACGCAGAACAGAAATATATATATATATATACATACATGTAATTGTATATATATGAGGTGGAAGCACACGTGAGGCCAAACCGAGCCATTTGTTTTGTTGCAATCTCCTAACAAAACCATGTGAAATCGTACAGGCCACGGTGAGTTTGTCTGAATTTCACTAGTACCAATCGCTTTCAAGCAAGGCATGTTGGTCTTACGTGCTTTAATGCAAACAGATCTTTCATTTTAAAAGATAATATGTATCGAATTCTTATGTTAATTAGCATCACCAATATTAAGGTACTTAATTATACTATAATATTGATACTAATTAATTGTGAGAGGTCCCTTTCTTTCTTCTCTTCGATCGATTCAAGGGTTTTGATGCATGCATGATAGTGGGAAATTAAGTTAGGGTTTCAAAGCATCTTTGTATTGCGTATGTCTCCTTCCAACACTACATGATATCTCGTTAACTAATTAAAGTTAAATTTTGGAATTGGCAGTCCAGAATTATGAAACTAATTAATTAATTAATTAATTGCTCCTGCTTTCGATTGATGGGAATGTTGTTAATTGTGGTTTTATTCATGGCTATACCTGTATTATATATCATTACCCATATTTAGTTATAAAATTATAGTGGTAAATTTTGCATTTTTAAAATTTATATTTACTCTTATGTGATATAAAATATAATCTTATAATAAAGTGTTATATATTTGACAATTATTTATCTTAATTATTTCGTTCTTTGTGAACATTAAATGTGTCGTTTGTATCTGTATATTAATTTTATAAATTTTGTATCAACAATTTCGTATGTATTGTACAATAATAATTTATTATATACTGTGGTATCCAATTATTTAATCTAAAAAATAGTTTTTGATTGTTATATATACATTTTACAATAATGTTTTTAAATGTTATTTAAGCTCTTTGCTATGCACTACTTTTGAATTAAAAACAAAGAATTATATCATTAAATTAATCATATATAAATCAAGAGACTGATTCTTAATTATTAATCTACTAATTAAGGTTGGCACAATTTTCCCTCTTCCACTAAGAAAAAGAGACACAAAATTAAAATTTTGATCCAAGGATTGTAAGATAAGCTATTTATATATGTTGACATTTTAGAGGATACAACCAATTGATTTTACAGACAAATGTAGGCTAGCTAGCTGCTTTCATTCAACTCTCTCACTATATACATTCCATTAATGGATTTGATCGATGATTGATCCCCATCTAACTTTTGTGGCCGTGTCTTATGGCCACGAGGTCCACGATATCATATCATATCATATCATATCATATCATATATATATATATATATATATATACACATGTATGTATGTATGTATGTATTCACCAAAACGAGATGTGAAATTGTGTTGTGTCACATGCCATCGTTTTAATTTTCTTGGAAGAAAAAGTCGTAATGTTGACCACACTATTGAGATTGATAATCACAACTCTCAATTTTTTGTTACGAGTAGTAGGGTAGGATTGTGGGCGCATCGATCAAAAGCTAAAAGCTAAAAGCTAAAAGCAAAAGTAAGCTGCTATGAATAAGCAGCTTTTGACAATTTGACTGCAGCCATACTTTGCTTTCTGCTTTTCTCCTCTCTCTCTCTCTCTCTCTCTCTCTCCCATCTTCAACAAAAAGTGGGGCCCTAAAAAAGTGCTTCTACATATGCAAAAGTACAAAACCCACTAAGTGGAAAGACGATGTGCTTTCATTTCAAGTATATGTACAAGCTGTATACAACATATCCTTCACTCTTTCTCCCTCTTTAACTTTTTTTTTTTCTTTCCCCTTCTATAATTTTTATTGCTTAATTTCTTTGCGTCAAAGTATTATAGAGATATGTCTTTGTCCACGTTGATAAAAATGCATCCTACTGACAAGCTGATTTGCTTGACTTGATGATCACAAAAATGCTAGAGATATATATTAATTAATTATTAATATTACAAACCAACAAGACGACAAACGCAAATAATTGCAGGATCTACGGACAATCAATACCCAACACTAACAGAAAAAAAGAAAAAAGAAAAAAGAAAAAGCCTTCTTCATTTCTAATTCAATCCAATTCAATTCATTAATCGATTTCTTTGTCGCTTTATAATGGCGAAGATCATGAAATTCGGTGAAAATTCTCAAGCTTTATATGGACAACGGGAAATTAAAGGAAGAGAAAATGATATTAATATTAGATTTCACTAACCCACCATTCCTTTTTTTCTAAATTTTTCCCTGCTTTCCTCTTCAATGTCTCCTTCATGCTAGACGTATAAGAGCGTTTGCTTTGCTTTCTTCCTCTCAACAATAAACTCCTTGAAAATTGGACACAACTTTGGCTTCTAATGGGGGCATGATCCTCATATCCAGGCTTTAATTAATCTTATAATCCCTCCAAATATTTTGGACCTTCTTTCCCGGAAAATTTTTGTTTGTCTGGTAAGAAAATATTCTGGTGAATATGCAAACGTACCGTCGGTGCTAGCCCCAAAATGTGATGAAATGCCATGAAAATTCCCTTCAAATTCTTGATCGATCATATTCTAGCTATATTAATTAATTAATTAATTCACAATCCAAGAACAATGTAGTAGACTAGAGTGATTGGTAACGCTATCAACATCCCAAAGATAACCCTGCAAACATTAAAATAGAATCCAAAATGTTAGAATTTGAATTATCCAGCTACTGCAGCCCGTCAAATTAATTATTTGTAGAAAATAATTTAATTTTCTACTTACCCTGTGCTGAGAATTGCTGGATGCACATTGTACTCTTTCGCAAACACAAATGGAACAATTCCTTGAGGTAACGCAGCCTGTACAATTGCGATGTGGAGGAGGGTGCCGCGCAGGCCGACAGCAATGGAAGCAGCGGCCATGACGGCTGGGCCGGTGAGGAATCTGACTGCCATTGCAAATGCAGCTACCGAGTTCCCACAGGCAATAATCTTAGGTTGTAAAGCCATAAACAAACCTATACAGATAACCCAAAAAAAAATAATTAGAAAAAGACCCCGAAATCATTTAAATCCAATCGTTATTACCTCCAACTACCCTTACTGTGCATGGACCATTTAAGGCATCTATCTCAACCAATGCCAACCGACCCTAGACCGAAAAACGACGTCGCTAAACCTGACCCACATGTCGGATGGTCAATAGATAAACCCTAATTTTTTCAAAACAATGCATGGCTGTTAGCTGTGCAAGTATTTGCCCATACTTTTGAGTTGACATCAATACCAAACTAATCTTGCCCTACCACACACCTGCTGCAGCTTGCTTGCTGTGGTTCAGAAATGACCATTAAAAAATTTCAATAAATAAAAAGCAAAAACAAAATTTTCCAGGAAAATCTTTATTCTTTTCTGAGCGCCGCAAACTTTTTACAGGATAGTGAAAAAGGTCTTAGTGTTCTGTATCGTGTACTGAGAATATGAATGATTGAATGTCCCTTTTTTAAGTATAGAAATTTCATAAACTCATGACACTGCAAATGGGTTCCATTTATCAGAACATAAAAATGGAGCCCAGTTAATATTTTTCTGATTGTTTCTCGAGAAAGTGAAAGAACTAAGATTAAAGAATTAATTAAGGCGACTCACCTAAGCTGAACATAGCCATTCCAAGCCCAGCATCTGACAGTATCGAGATTGACATCTTTATTATTTTTGGCATTGACACATGCCACCTACAACATTAAATAAATATCAATTACAGTAATGTTTCAAGATTAATCAATAACATTATAGGAATTTCTTTGTATTATTGTAATAAATAATTTTCTATGTATTAATTTAATTAATTACTTACCTGAAAGCGATTAGAGACCATACCAGTCCAATGAGACTGGAGTATGTGTTGGGATTTCGGATGAGTTTCCGCCAAACCATGATCAAGATCAGACGTGTCATAACACTTGCCGGCGGCATATGTTTTCCGGCGCCGGTGTCTGTAACTCCGGCAGCTTTCGGGTGTAGCTCTGCTGTTGAACTGGACCCCAGTTTGTTTAGAGCGGTGGGTCCTCCTTCTTTCTGATCTCTCTGATCTTCTTCTCCCTCTCCTCTCCCAGCAAAGCTGAAATTCTCCCCACCGAAATCCCCACTTTGTGGAAGGGCTTCACGCATCAAGACAATTAACAAAAAAATAAAATAAATAAAACATAATTAACATGTTATGGATAATTGACAATTAATTAATTATTATATTAATATTTTGTGTACCTTTGTTTTCTCCATTTTGAGAATGATCAGAAACTAGCATTCTAATCTCTTTAGCCCCCTGATCAGAGCGTCCAGATTGCTCGGTCGCTCCAAAATCGGTGCCGCCGAAAACGTGTAGTCCTCCGCCTTCAGAGACTGGTGATGTGCTGGAGCTCCAGACAAACATGTGGAGTTCCTTGGCATCGTGGTTTGTTTTAGTATTCACAGTTATTTGCTGCTGCTGCTGCTGTTGTTGCTGTTGCTGTTGTTGTGGTTGATTATTCTGCCCAGTCTTCGTAGTCTTCGTTAGAGTAGACGAAAACTCGGGATTTGGTGCCGGGTACGACGTTGGTACCGTCTGAGCCGGATAAAACCCGAATCTAGGAGAAGATACCGCTTGGCCGCAATTTTCTTCGAAATTGGACGGTCTTGGCGTAGGACCTCTGGAAGATTGTACCGAATACATGTCAGCTGGACCGAAATTTGAAAGTCTTCCGCCTGGAAAACCTTGAACTCCCATCATTGAATAAAAATCAGCATGATTAAAATTGGAGCCTCTTGGCGTCGGGTTCCGGGACGAGCTCAAGCTGTAAATTTCAGCTCCGGTGAGATTCGACGGACGCGGAGTTAATGCCGGGAGCGAACACAGGCCTAAAGAACGCCTGGAAGCATTTGATTTCCTCACCGTCACATGAAGTTTCCCATCATCGCCAATTTCGGCGTCAGTTTCGAGGAAATCCCGGCCGTCAAGTGAGACGACATCAGAATCAACCTTGAACGAGACTATAGGACGCTGCAGTCTCGGGGAACTGCTCCATGATCAACATCTTGGCGCCACGATACTCGAAAAGAAATAGAAGGAGAGTGTACCAGATTATGCACTGTAAGACGACGAACTTGGACCATGAGATTGCCGGAATACTCGCCGTACATGGCGATGAGCAGAGGAATTCCCATGACCAAAGTGTTGGGCAGCGTCGACAGAGAGAAAATCGTGATCATCCATTCGAGGCTACCATTCTTGGTGAAATTGGTCCAGATTCCAAGAACGAAGAGCATGATGATCTTCTGCAGAGTATCAGCAGCAATGAAACGGAAATTCATAGCGTAAGGATCGTTGTTAGAGATGAAATGGAAGGACAACAGAGGAACTGCAAAGATTGCGACGAAACGATTGATGCCGGAGCACTGGTCGGGAGAGAAAATCTTCCACCAACGAACAGAGCCATAGGCCAAAATCATAGCCACGTAAAGAGGAACCACAGCCGTCAGAACTGTGTACAGATCTTTCCAGCTGATCATTTTCCCTTTTTCTCGAAAATTGTGCAATGAATTCGTTTACAAGATCTGCTAGGACTGGGATTTTCTCAGGAAGAGAAAAGGAGTAGCATTGAAGAAGGAAAATGAAAGGACAAAATGGGAAGAAGGAGAAGAAACCGTTAGTTAACTAACTGTAACAAGGGGTGACAACAATTTGGTTCTGCAAATTCTGAAACACAGAGAAACTGAAGCATACAAAGAGAAACTAATTAAGAAAGGAGAAATATGTGTATATATCTTTTTTTGGGTACAATTTTTACAAGAAGTGTAATTTCATAGAATATATAGAGAGAGAAACGGTGAGCAGACGAATAGGGTGGTTGATTGTACTGAAAAAGGGGACCAGTTAAGTGAGCAAGAGCGTGATGTTTGGTTAGAAAGTAACCGCCTAACATGGTTAGGTTAACTCGACAAGAGTTAAGTGTCCGGTAATACAAATTCGCTCCAAATCTTTTCTTTTTCTATCCTCCAATCCTTCGCTTTTAAAGATTTGATTTTTATATTCTTTATCTAACCTAATTAATATAAAATTTAAGCTATTTATCATCAATAGCTATTATTTCTCAAATGTAATGTAAACAAAATTGTAACAACATAATTTATCTTATCTACTTCCTGGTAGTCTTTGTATTAAATGCATGATTTTAAAAAAATAAAAATAAAATTTAACCGTGTATTATTTTTTATGTTACGTACAGATAATTAGAAAAATAAATTGAATAAATTAAAGAGGATCGCAATCCGATATATAGTTGTAATAATACAGGTGGATGTGGTCAAGGGTGGAATGGGAGTTTGAATTTCCAGGTCGTGTTTTTCTTCTTAATTATTATTTTTCTTTAATTTGCTGTTAAAGTTGAGACTCTGAGACCAAGCTAGCAAGTAGCAACATTACTTCATTGCCGCAAGACTATCTATGATCATTACATATACTTATAACAGAATTAATTCTTAATCTAATAGATAATTAATTTGAGTTGCTACTTTAATTAGTATTTTTTTTTAATTTAGAATTTAATAGAGAGCACAATTCAATTACATTTTGTGACCAAATAGTGTTATATATATACATAAATATTTGGTACTTTTACCAATATTGATATAAATAGAGTCACTTAATTTTATTGAATATAATATCTATTCCCTTAATAATTGACGTGTATATTTTAAAATATGTCACAATCGAGTTTAATTTACATCAATATATCTGTTAGACTTGAATGATCATCGTTTTCAATTTCTAAATTTTCATGTAATCTATTTCTAAAACAATACTTCGACACTCAAATCAGTGTTTATTTAAGCAGTTTACAAGTAATCTTCAAACATTATTAAGAAACGATAACCGACAAATTTATATTAAAAATTGAATCACCACAAAATCAGTCTAATGATTAAAATAAACATAGGCATAATAAGAGTACTGTGATTCACCATAAGAATTAATGTATAAAGTTTGTTAATTGAGTCTATAATCTATAGATACATATAAAATAAGTTTCTTAAAGCATGTTTGATTTTGTAACATTATGTTCAATTAATAATCCTAGAGGTCTATGTATGTATGGTTATAAAATTTATATCATAAAAAAATATCGAAGCCTAATTAAAAGAATAGAAAGCATTTTAACAGCAACAGTATATAATAATTAATTATATCCATCTCCCTTAAGAGTCAAATTTCAATATCTGACGTGTCAGTAGTATTTGTTAACTTGGTATTTAATTGCCTAAAATTGGACAAATATGCATATATACTTTCTAAGTTTGACCTAGACCAAATAAACAATGTTATTTTTGTCAACATTTTCCACCCCGATGGTCAAATATTGTTGTTGCTGCTGTTACAAGTGACAAACTTTGGCTCTTTCTCATCATCACAAAATTTCAACTTGCATTGAAAATACTTTATATATACATAGCAGTATATTATTCAACCGATTAAAATTTACTTCATAACATCTCCCTATTAATTAATTTTATAATTCTTAAAAATTAAGCAGCATCTATTTTACGATTAAGTAATATTATCGATCTATTATTATTTTTTTATTTTATATTATTTATTGAGTCTACATATAGCTAATTAATTGTGGATGATGATCATATCCATATAATATGTGCAATATATTTCTATCCTTTTGACCAGGAAAAATATTTTCCGGGGAAAAAGGCCCGAAAAACAGTGGATTTATTCAATAATATAATAATTGATAGGTTGAGAAGAATAAAAAATTATAATTTAGAAAGGTGACGTAATGTGATAACAATTGTTACAATTAATCATTACCAGGATTTATGTTCTGACCACATTCAGACAAAACCATAACGTATGTGATTACATGCATTAACCAATATATATATATATATATATATATATATATATATATATATATATATGATATAACTAACAGCATTAGATCACTTCTTTCTTGAATTTATATTGATTATCATTAGATAATTAAGTATATATAAATATTTAAATTTTAATCATATAATATTGTTAATAATAATAATAAATAAATAAAAAATGTAAATTTTTTTAAAAGTCAGTTCATAAGAGCCCAAAGGCAGAGAGAATCTTAATATTCAAAAGACCGGAACTGAAAGAATCAAATTAAGGTAGTGGATACATTTTATGAATGTATGTTCATGCATCTTGTTATATTTTTATTTTTAATTTATAATATAATTCAATTTAATTAATAATAATAGTAATAAATATATATATTAGTGATAAGAATTAATATTGTCGGGAAGGTTTTAAGTGAGTCGTTTTCAGTTTGACCAATGGATTGAAATTTCGATTAGTATTTATCTTGCATGCTTGCGTAGAAGCAATAAATTATTTTCTCACCACACTTTACCATCCCATTCAATTTCTTTTCCTTTAGACTTCTAATCACTTGATTTTCTTTCTTAACATGATAAAGACATAACCCATATAATCGTATTATATATAATTTCTTTTTTTATTTTTGTAAAATCGTAATATAATATTATTACATCAATTTATATATATATATTTGATTAATTATAAAGGAGTTTAATAATATTTGTAGAAAAATATAAAATAACTTAATTTTAAATCTAAAATATATTAGAAACTATCCACATTAATTAATTGAATGTTTGAAATGTTATAAATAAGTTGGAGGTTAATATTTTTTTAATACTGAAATTGAAAGGAGCATGGTTTATATTTATGTAATATTTTAAAAATTAAAAAAATATATACCTGCAATAATAAATTAATTTGAGTCAATATTTTGATAATTAAATGTAGTTCGGATTACTATCTAATTAATCAACTTTATTTACTTTACACCAAACTAGGTAAAAATAAAAAAATAGAAATTAATTGCTTTCTTAATCCCCTTATTATTAATAATTATGGATATGTGATTTGGAACATAATTATTCGATACGATAAAAAAGGAATATATGTAAATTTATATATTATTTTAATTTAAAAAGAAAGAAAAGAAAATGGAAAATTCTTGTGCCATAACCATCAATCGCATTCGAGTATACCTAAAATTGTCAGTCTCCTTTGCCCCATGCATGATTGATTGAATACATTATCATATCCCCTCCCTAGTCCCTAGCGAGCTAATAAAAAGTAACAACTTTATTTTAATTAGGGCTGCCCACCATAAATTCCTTCTTCAAGTAGTTGAATTTTATACGAGAAAAAGAGAAAAGAAAAAAAAAAGGAAGTTTGTGTTGGGGACGTCTGTTTAGAATTTGCTAGTGATAGATCATCAGGATTACTTTTGGCCCCCTGTATATGTAGCTAATTAAAGATCAGATAATTAAGAGCCAGCAAGCATTCATATAAATTAATAAACAAAAGCATGATCGAAAAGTTTCTATCCAATGATGAGGGTCCACGTGTACCTGTTCCCCAAAGCATAAAAGGACCCAAATTGTTTTTTTCTTAAAGAAAAAGAAAATAGGCATGCATGAAAGGTTTCTATCATAACAACACGTGACAAATCACATGCTTATGCAAGTAAGGAAAGCTAATTGAGGGTCACCACACACGTGCACATCTGTAATAATTTTATTAAAAAAAAACCATATATCAACTTTACTAATGGTTTTTTTATTAGAATGATTTTAATCTTTTTCATCAATTCTAATAAAATATCTAAATTAGATTTATCTTAAATTCATTTTTTCTTAATTAATAACATTAACTCAATCGGCATTACATTCCATTAAACTAATTTATTGATTATTTCAAATTAATGAACAATTTTAAAATTAATTGATATATATATGTATCTTGATTGAACATGTAAAGTATAGTTAATAATTGATTTTATAAAAACAAAATCAAGTGTCATTTGTAAGGTTGGAAATGATGACGATTAGGCAACCCACCAAAAAAAAAAAAAAGTGTAATTAAGAGTCAAATTGGGTGGCTCTCTTTTTGTTAAGCAAGTACAAAAGTAAGTAGAGTTAGGGGGGGAAGGGGAATCAACGAGTCAAAAGATGATGAGTAGGTCGGCCCATTGGGCCTATCGCCCACAACCAAAAGGCAATGCACCCCCCCATCTATCATTTCCGATCTCACACCTTTTTCAACGCCATACCACCAATTATGCTACGGTAACTGAAATCATAATGTGTAAAATTCTTACTTTCTATCAATTACTATCACCCTTTTTCATTTTTTCTTCAACGATCGAAATACAAGTCCTAGTTACGTCGGGAGTTTCTATTAGTCTAAACTTGTCATAATTCATAAGTCTACATCTTATTTATTTTGAGAATTAAATTAAATTATCTGGAGGTGAAATTACACTCGACTAAAATATTTTCTCTATTCCCTTTTTCTTTGATTTCTATAATTAAATAACAAAAAAATTATAACATCACTAAATTTATATATTATCAAAGTCAAAAATGGATAAATTAGGTTTAGGTCAATTTAAAAATCATGCACCCCCACACCACAATGTGGCTATTGGCTACTTTTTTCACTTTTTTCCTTTTTTCTTTTACTCTTTTTGGTCTGCTCTGGGAAGGAAGATAAGGTGCCAATGCTTGTCAATTAACAGTATGTGCAAGATTCTTGATATGAATGAATTAACACACACACACACACACACACACACATATAACTCATATTGAGGCTTCTTAATTAGTGGGTTGGTTTTGCTTTTTTGCTTAATTAAGTAAACTAAGAGTTCAAAGAAGTGATTGAATACTATGTGAGCTTGTGTCCACATAAGCAAGCATATAATCTAATTAACCAATCAAAACTTTTCATTCATATATCTCACAAATTCTCACGAGGCACTCACATTAGTTATTATTGTTTTGATTTTTCTTTAATTAATAATAGTAATTTAAAGAGATTAAGATTCTCTTCTAGCGGTTTGAATTTCTTTTATAATGAGTGGTTATTAGGTAAGAATATAAAATATATATTAATTTTTAATTGTAAATTATTATTAATAAACACATCACACAAGACCTCAAATCGTGAAAGATGTATTATTCTAATGTTAATAATTGAATGTATAGCTTGAATTGCCTTGTTTTAATAATTAACTTTAATTAATAAATGCATTAATTGATGATAGTAAGAAGACATGCAGTCAGTCTTTGCTTCATATATATAATTAATATTGATTCTTGGATTTATTTCTATTTTTTTTTCTTTTTAGATGGCTCGTGAAGTGAATAAGACTGCTGATTTGTTCATACTATTAGACTCTTAATAAACAAATAATGTAGGAACTACATATAAAAATAAATTATAAATATTGTATTATTATTCTTATTTCATTAACTAGGATAAATATTTTGTTTCTTAAATAATTTTCTTATTAATTATAAGCTAATTAAATAACAACGTTGACTAAATCTTTCATTTTTTTTCCTCTTAGATATGCAAACATTACTGAAAAAAATGTAGAATAAGTTATAAAGTTATTGGTCGTGTTGTTTCATTACGTTGTTTAGAGTAATTAATCGTTGGTTATAAAGAGTTTTTTAAAATAATTTATTTTTTATTTTGGAGGAAAAGCTTGGTGATACTGATAATCCCACCTTTGAGTAGAAGATTATAACTAATAATACGCTAGCATCTAATAAATGAGTAAAGGCAAGGCAAAGCAAGGCGTGGTGTGGACCAAAAGGAAGACTAAATTCACATGCAAGAATTAAAACGGGGACACTTAACCCACCAAAATCTTCTCGGCAATATATAAACATATATGTGTGTGTGTATGCATGTGAATATAGCTACGACGTTGACTCAAATTCTCGAGCTGTTCATCGATGAATATGATTATCACATCAATCAAAAGATTAGGTTATCTTAACAAGATTATTAATTAATTAATTAATTAATTATGAATCTCATTATCATCAATATTAATGAATTTGCATAGAAACTGGGTTTCGTGATTGTGGGGTTGCTTGCTTACTTAATCGACTTAATTAATTTGTCGTTAATTTATTGCCTCCAAAGCCATCCATGCATGTGAAAGAACATTCTTTTGAGATGGAAATGGACCTTATAATCATTCTCCCTAGCTCTTTGCCTTTCTTTCATATGCTATGACTTATGAACTAATCCTATTAATTAATTTGGGTTTAATTATGATTCATTTCTTCATTAACTAAATAAAAATATACATATATAATATATATTAATTATATCTTATAGGTTGAATTTATGAGTTAGAATTTTTATTAAAATGCACGATTGAGATATCGTCGTATATATTATGAATAATTTAATTAGAGTGGTGTAGGAGTTAGTTTTATATTTCATTGAAAACTCACAAACTCTATCTTTTTTATCTTTCATTTCTTATTTTAAAGTGAGGAACAGATTCCAAGAGACAGCTAGAATAGCTAGGTATTGCATTCAACAATGTTGTCAATGCTAGCTCTTTAGATTCATCAGACTCATTAATTTACTTTGGTATTGAATAGGGAACACAACTAATGGGCCTTGGAGACATGTTGAGACTATGTTTTGACACACTTTTAGTTCATTTCCGAACGAAATTATTTGTGTGACAAATTTTCTGCCAATTTTCCATCATTCTATACATTAATTATTTGAGGGCCTATATGTGTATGTGTATGTGAATGTGAATGTGATTAATTTGGTTCAGTAGCTTAGGTTATATTTACTTATTAAAATGTTCGGTTGGAGGGGAGACAATATTTAGTGCCAAACTACCCCAACTTGAATATTGATCTATACTATAGTCCTTTCATTCACTGTTTTTTATATGATCTTGTACATAATTTTAAAACTTGAATAAACAAATGTGAGTCAAAAAGTGACAATTGAATTGACTGAGAATATAAATGTATGGTTTCGATTTTCAACATGAAATTAATCAGAATTCAACAGTACAAAGTAGCTAGTCTAACATTAATTGTTGGTGTTCCCTTTGCCCTCACACCCTCAGGAATTAATAGGAATATCATTTATCTGCTCCACCTTCAATACATACATATGTATACAAGAAAATAAATAAATAAATGTCAACAGGACATGCCCTCAACTTAGAAATTTTTAGCTGAACAATCTAGTTCTAGTTCTAGTTCTAGTTCTAGCCTTCAGTCGATTGGATTTGGTCCAGTCCAAGCGCTCACAAATTCAGCCCAGCCCAATTTTAGTTCTCCTGCCAAAACAATTAGTCTTCTCACTCTTGTATTCATTCATCACCTATCCTATTCCACTTACATTCACGTGGCTTTTTTATTTACGAGGAATATAGCCAATACATCTATATTCTTCTGTACGTTTGACTCAAATTTTTTTACACATTATTATTTTCCGACAATATTATCTAATGATTTATCAAAAGTTTTACTAGAAATACCCATTTTAAACATAATTGTTCTGATTAACAACATCACTCACTTTATGAAACATAAACATGCTAAACTCATACTCATCTATCTATATATATATATATATATATATATATATAATTATATAACGTCGGAGTTAAATCCTGAGCGATAATATTTCGTTTATAATTCAATATTTTACCGAAAATGAAAGATTATCTGATGGGCTTCAAAGTTAGTGCATGCTTAGATACGAAATTTAGCCCAATGAAATGGCCTGTTTCAACAAGAAGTACACAAAATGTATGTTTCATACAAGCCTCTTCTGGCCCATAAGATAAGGCCCATCAAAAGTTTATTTAATATCTAACCTCAAACCAAAATTATTATTATTACGGGTGTATTTTCACATACCTCCACTCAGGTTTGTAAAACCTATTCTTAGGATGGAATATTTGTGAAAATTTATATAAAACATCCTCTACCACGATATCTCCATCTATTTAACCCTCAGTTGACCCAAAATATAATTAAAAACTTCCATATACACTATGAACTTGTTCATTCTTTTATCTAAAATTTTTAATGGGTTTTTTATTTATTACATTTTAGAGAAAAGTCCACGTACCTTTATTGAGATTTGTGAAAATCTAATTTAAAAAAAAATTTGTGAAAAGAGATACAAGCCTCCCATATAAATAATAAACTTATCAAAATACCTCGAATTTATTTTAAAATTACAAAATAAAATTATTTTAAGTAAATTTGAACCTATAATTTTAGTAAAAAGGACCAATATCCCTAACCACTAGTACTAAAACAAATTTTAATAATATTTTTTTAAAGTTATAATATATAACCCTTTTAAAAAAATACATATATAATAAGTTTTATAATAATTACAATTAATTTTATTACTATAAAAAAATTTATAATTTAAAAATAATTTTATAATCATTAAAATTCTATATAAATAATTTGAATTTAAAATTATTATTATCATTAAATTATAATTTTAAAAAAATTATTATTATTTAGATTTTTAAATAAAATAATTTATATTTATTTAACAATTACTTTAAGAAATAATTTTTAAAAATTATTAGTGCTAATAGTAATTTTAGAATAGTTTATTTTATAATTATTTAAATTTATTTTTTTAATAATTATTTAAAAATAATTTTATTGTTATTTGATAATAATTTTAAATTCAAGTTATTATATATATATATATATAATATATAATTATAAGTTTTTATAATAACAAAATAATTTTAATTATTATAGAATTATTAAATATACATTTTCAAAAAAAAATATTTATTAAGAATTGAAAAATATATATTTAAAATGTATTTAGTGTAATGGTTAAAGTATTGCTCTTTTCTATTAACGTTTAGTAATTTTATTTTGTAATTTAAAAAAAATAAATTTAAGATATTTTAGTAAGTTTACTGTTTGTAGGAAAGGTTTGTGTCCTTTTCCACAAACTTTTTTTTTAGGATTTTCACAAACCTCAGGGGAGGCATGTGAGTTTTTTCCTTATATTTAATATAAATAACTAAAAACTAGTCATTTTATTTAGTATATCTAAAAAATAATAAAGATAAATTTTATATATAAAGAAAATAAATAAATTTTACTGTATAATATTATATTTTAATCATGTTTCATATGATTAATTGTTTTTTACTTGTATAAAAATATAAGACATATATAATAAAAATTAAAATTAATACATTGATTTATACGTATAAATGTATATAACAACTTTTATAAATATTAAAATAATTTGAGATTATTTTGACTTTTGATACATGTCCTCTTTTCTTTCTTTTTAAATAATTAAAATATATTTTTAATATTTAAATGTATCAATTCTCTTTAAAATATTTTAAAATACGTATATTATTATTATTCTTTTATTTACATTAATTAGAAAAAGATTTCATTTGAATCTACTTAAATAAGAACTTAAAATTTAAAAGTTGTTTGCTTTTCTAAGTAAATTATAAATATAATTATTCAAATATATACAAAAATTATTTTTTTAACTTATACATAAATATTTGATAAAAACATGATAATATAATTAAGTTAAAATTTTTATCTTAAATTTGAATATCTAAACATTTGAATAAATTAAATATTTTATTTACCAATAATACTATTAATTTATTACGTAATATTTATATATATTAACAATTTGACATATTTGTTTCATATTTTTTAAGGGAAGATATCAATTTTAGATTTTTCATTTTTATAAAAACAAATGACTTAATAGTTATGTTCAAACATATGAGATATAAAAGTAAAACACATCAATAAGATTCAAATTTCATTCAAATTCATATTTTAATAATATTCAGCCTTCAAATAGAAAAATAAACAGATATAATTTATAATATATAATTTCTATCACATAGATAGTATTTTATGCTACATTAAGGTATGTTTATTTTTTAAGCTAAGTTTGAATAAAATTATTTAAATATTTAAGAGGTGTTTATTTTTTTAGTTTATATATAAAACTTATTAAAAATATATGAATATATTAAGTTAAATTTTTTTAATTTAAATATAAAAAATTTGATATTGATATGTATCAATTTCAATTTTTTTATAATATATATGTTGATATATCAGTTTCACATTTTTTACTTTTATAAATATAAATAACTTATAAATATTTTATATTCACATATTTAAGATAAAAATATAAATATATTCAATTAAATTCAAATTTTAATCAAATTTAAATTTTAATTATGTTGAAATTTAAAATAGAAAAAAGAAATACGCCTACAACAGAGAAAATTTGATTGGTTTACAGCACTCATGTTTTGAATTATCACGAACCCTATGACTTGCGATTGAAGATAAAAAGATGCAGACAGATATAATTTATAATATATGATTTCTATCACACAAATAATATTTTATGCTATATAAATCTCGCCCATGCTTTCACAACCATATATCTCAATAAGACAATCCAACACTTAATTTTTACAAACATTAAAATAAAAAATTATGTGTTCAAAGCAACAAATTAAACAAAGGCATGCATTAATTAATAAAATATGAACCAATAATATTAATTAATAAACAAAAAAAAAACAAAATAACCTAGAAAATTAAATTAATTAAGATATATCTATGCACGTACGTAGATTAGATACCATATTTATATTATATATAGTATCTATATCTATCTTAGTTTGTTTTCCTTCATTCAAACTTAGCATATTTGTGTAGACTATACCATATAAACATTAATTCTCTAAAATATTAATTTCCTTTTGACTTTTGTTTTTTAGTTTTTCCACACTTGATTCTTTCCAACATTAATTAATATCTTAAGCTGCCGGTTTAATCAGCACGCCGCAGAAGACTGCCGTGATTGGAGGGCGGGTGTCCCGACATTAGTTGACAAGGCGGTAGGGGGCGTGGAGGAGGTGGTGGCGTGCTTGGTGGAGGCCCTATTGTCAACGGCAGTGGTGGTTACACGCTCACAACGGGGACACATTGTTAGGGTTGAGGCCGGGAGAGGCTCGCAGCTGTGGGGAGATATAACGGTGGGAGGACCAACTTTCATCGCCCTAAGCTCCTCCACTTCCCTTTGTAGCCTTCTGTTTTGTTCAGTCAATGTACCAAACCATCTCTTCAAGTATTCACATTCCATTTCTGTCTGTTTCAGCTTGCTCCTGTTAATCGATCATGCATAAATCAAGTACTACTTAATTAATAAATATATTTTTAATTTATCTTTCTTAATTATGATTTTCTTCTATCCATCTATATATCTATATATATATATATATATATATATACATTGGATTAATTTGTTTGGAAAAGATATAACCAAAGGAGTGAGAGTTTGTACCAAAAATGGTTGGCATTGATTTAACACATAGGCTCCACATGATGCAACTGAAGATGATGATGATTTCTCTATATATGCATGCTTTAATTGCTACAGAGCTAGCTAGCTTAGATGGTGCAAATAATAAGTGTCGAACAGGTCATCAAGTGCTTTTCAAGTAAAAGCACTTCATATTTATCATCTGCTTTAATTATTTGATGCTTTTCTTCTTCTGGTAAATGGGTTCTTTCTAAGTGCTTTCTAAAGTCTAATAAATGCATCTCCTGAATTTCCAAATCTCATACAAATGCATTCATCACTTTATTCCTTTTTCATTTCTCATTATTAATGATTATTTTTTTTACACTAATTTCTACAACTTGCTTGACCCGTAAAACAATTTCAACCACATGAATTTAATTCCAACCTTTGTTTGTTTTTAAGTTTAATTTTATTTTCATATATAGATTATATCATCAACTACTTACATACCCAAAAACATTTACAGGAAGGAAAAAAAACATAATAATTGAAGGAAATAAAGGATGTCTGTTGCTTTTATTGATCTCACATCTATACACATGTCTATATAATAATGCAAAACACGTATTCAATAATAATAGAATAAATAAATAGATAAATAAATTACATTAATTAATTAATGCATGCATGGATGGGTTAAAGCTAAGGTAGTCCAAAGAATTATAATGAGTCAAATAAAACTTTATCAGAGGGTAATAATCTGAGTGGCACACGAGGCCAACACACACACACACACACACAACACTTTTAATCAATTGTTGTTCTTGTTGTGCTATCATTAATTACACTGTTGACATCTATATTTTGGACAACTATCATTGTATTGTTGCACAAAGCTGAGATCATGAGCTCATGAAATGATAAATATTCCAGCAACACAATATATACATTAATTGTTCTTAAATTTGCTGAGCTACTTGTCTATCGTATGTGTCTTTTTTTATACTTCATTTATTTGTTGTCATTATTATTATTCCTATGCTCTCTTATCAGTTTTCTCTTTCAAACGTTTGAGTATGCCACCTGTTTGTTTTTTGAGGACTTCTAGCTTTGGCAATTTTCATACGCAAATCAATTATTATATATATGTCACTTGAGCTATATATATATATATATATATATATATATATATATATATATATTGCACATATACTTTTCCTAGCTAGCTTCATTAATTTTCTAAGATTTATATACATAAAATATATGTTATATAAACTTTGTTAAAAAAGCATCAAGTTTTATCTATAACAATAACCATATATAATAATAAGAAATTATTATTTTCAAATGTTTCGTATAAATTGAAAGGTTGTTTTTGAAAAAGCATTTTATTGTACATCAAACAAAAATGTTCCCCCAAAAGCACTTTCAAACACTCATCTCCAAATCATCATAAAATCAAAAAGACAATCGATGAATTAAATTTGCAAGAACATATATATACATAATTCCAAGTCTTTTGAAAATTTCAAAAGGCCCAAATATTCAAACCAGACTTTTCAAGATATCGAGAAACACAAGACCGTCGATTAAGAAATGCTTTTTATTTTTTTATTTTTTTTGGGTGACCATATTAATTGCTTAACATTATTTCCCAAATAATTAAAATCACTTCAAGAAAAGAAGTTCATCAAAACTTAGCATACTTTCTTCTTCCACGTTTAACTTCTGACATGTGTTAACGACCCATTTGACAGTGTTTACACCATAAATTCAATCTTACCAGCTTCTAACCTCTTTTCAGCTAAAATTATTATAACAACGAAAACGATTTCTTACCACCCGCAGAGTCAAATAATATCAACCAGAACACGACACAACAAACAAACCATAAGCTGAGTACGATATTTATACGGTAGAATCTGATATAGATAAATAAATAAATCTACCCTACTTAATCCCAACCACCAACAAAATAATGGAAAGACCTAAAATAATTCATTTCTATCAACAAATATACGTACCTATGATTATGAATTAAGTTGATTAATTGTACAGTACCTGGCCCTACGGTTCTGAAACCAGACCTCAACCTGTCTTGGCCTCAGCTTCAGCTGCATAGCCAATGCTTCCTTCTGCTTCTGCGCAAAGCAAAAACTCCAAAAGCATTAAAACAAAATAGCATTTATTATAACCTGTTGAAACAATTTTATTTTTTTTTAAATTTTGATGGTTTGGTTTGGTTATTACAGGGTTTAGGGTGTGGTTTTGTCTGAAACTTTCTTCAAGAAGACGAGACTGTTCTTTTGATAGACGAAGCTTTTTGCGAGGTGGGCCGCCATTACTGCTTTCTTCTTCGTCCTCCATGCTTCCTGTTGCGTTCCAATAGTCTTCTTCTCCTCCTTCTCCCGTTGGTATTTGGTTTATGTCCAAATCTTTCATCGTAAAAGCCGCCAGTTGATTCTGTTGATCACCTTCAGGAGAAAAAGAAAATGATTTTCGACGATCGATCGGCGATAGACGATCATCAGAAAAATCACAGAGAAATTAAAATTCCATCTGGATGTAGCCATGCAAGATCACTATAAATTGAACCACAGAGAAAAGAAAAAAACCCACAAAGAGAGAAAAAGGAAAAGTTTGGTTTGTTTGTTCGCTTACCGGATGAAGCAGGAAGAGAAGGAGAAGAAGAGAAACCGGGAACAGATATTGTCAACTCCAAGCTTGAAGAGCTTCTGGGTAAAACCGCCATGAACGTTTTAATACAAAGAAGAAGAAGATCGATCAAGAGATAAATTTATAAGACTGAATTTCAGAAGAAAAGAAAAAAGGTAAAGTGAAAAACACAGAAAAAAAAAACAAAAGGAGAAAACTAGAAAAGAATACGAAATTATGAAGGAAGAAGGAAAAAGGAGGAGATACAAAGGTCAAATAAATAGGAGAAAAGGAAAGGAAATTTATTTATTTTTTTAAGAAAATTAATGAATGAAATATTAGAAATATTGGGTTTAATTAAATAACTATGATACTGTATATATTAATATATGTATGTATATGTTGGTTGATATTATAGTTAGGGTTTTTGACCGTGGTCGTCAAGTCAAAGGGTATGACCAAACCGTCTGATAAATGACACGTGTCAAAGAGATGAGAAAAATTGATGGGGTGTAGGAAAATCACCGGCAGGTTTTCTGTATATAAGTGGGGTTAGTCTGATTGTCGGTTCAAAGGTCAGCTGATGAAATGATTGGGAGTTTAGACTGGGGCTGCTGCCCAATTTTTATTTTTCTGCTTTGTGCTTTCCATTTTCTGTTTCTTTACTCGTACCAACTCTTTTTATTTTCCTTTCCATTTTCTTGTAACTCTGACTTTTTTTTTTTCGGTTTTAAAAGAATGAAATAAAATATATTGATGTATAAAATTAATTAATTAATTTAATTGACTAAGGAAGGAAGCTGGAGTTGGTATATGTTATGTGTTTGGTTTAATTAATAAATAATGTCAGTTATATGATTAATGAAAAGTAAAGTTATTAATGGGAGGATAATGAGGAATTTAATGAAGGCAGAGGCAGCAGCAGGTTCAAACAATTGGCTGGGTAGGAGAGGAGAGGAGGGGTAGGAGAGGAGAGGAGAGGAGATAAGGATTTATATTGTTGATAACGTATATATGTTTACATAATTTATTGCAAAGTCATAATTTGATGATGACTATATATATATATAACTCATTTATATATGGCCTTTTTGTTTCTTTGTTTGAAAATGTACACACAATCGCTTTGAATCTCAATTTTACATTACATAAATGGTAATCCCAATTAATTAGCTTCTCAATCAAACACTTGTTTTTAATTAATGACAACAACTAATAATCATTTATTATTATATATTTATATATCTTTTTATATTCTTTATTGATAAACTTATTACAATCTCATTGTCATTTCTAATTTATATGATTAAGATGTACATATAAAGAAACCCAAAACACATGCATTATATACATATATATATATATAATTTTTATTTTTTGTTTAAAATTTAAATAAAAATTCGAACTCTTGAGCGTATATCTAAATTATAAACTTAAATATATAGTTAGAACAATAAATTATGACACCATTAAGAGCATTGATTTTTTTTTTTGATAATCGAAAAATCTCTTTTTTCATTTATTCTTGTATTAATGATTTTACATATATATATAAATATACCTAGACAGAATTAATTGTACGTTGGTGAAATATATAGCTAGGAAGAGAACTAAATGAGTTTTGACTTTGAAAGAAGAAGTAAACATCAACTTATAAGATTTGACTCGGGCCAAATAATCAACCAAAACTAATACATACATATCGCAGTGAGGTAGCTAGATTCAATTAATTAATGTCTACTTATTCAAGGGGCCAGGGGTTGGTTTTAGGCATATTTATTAATCTAAGTTCCCCTTAATGTATACGCTGAATGACTTCCATTTTGACGTTATCTATCTCTTGATCTGAGTACTCCTAGCTCATCATAGAATATTATTTGTTATTTTAATTTGCTTTGATTTTTCAAATCATTTTTTTAACCTTACGATTTTGTTCATTCTTAAACGTTTCTTAATAATCTGTTAATTTAAGCCAACCATATATTTAAATACATATGATTAAATACTTTCATCTTTATTAAGTCGGTAGTTAAAAATATATAGGAGATTAAGTATGTATCATACTTTATGACTATTCATTAATTTATTGATAATATATAAAATATCAATCAATGTCCATATACATTATAAATTACATAATTATAAAATTAATTTCATCAAGAATTACAAATTCGAGTCCAAGTTCTAGGAATCCTTAACAGCTCATGAATGTTAGGAAAGGACTTCAACTCTTTTTATATATATTTTTAATCATGATTCACTGTTTTCTATAGTATGCACGAGCACGACCTTTGTTTCAAAAGAAAATTAAAAAAAAAAAAAGGGTAAGATCAAGGCCTTTGTAATAATTTCAAATTTATCATGTACGTGATCGATTAATTGACTAAGTTTATCAAATTTTAGTAGTATTTCTTTTTGTTCTATATATGATATGATTTTTTTTTTAATTTTAAATATTACGATTTATATCAGCTACGACAGGATATTAATAATTAGTATATGTATAGTTAATCTACATATCAATTTATTTTTTTTATAGATTTTATTTGTTGAATAATAAAATGAAAGTATCATCTGTTGATTGAATTATCATGCATATATAATAAGTATAATGTAAACTATGCAATTTAAATTACTGTATAAATAAAAAAAGATTTTATAATAAATTAAAGAGAGAGCGTGGTACGATAAGATTATTTATCATAACATGAATAAGATTAATAATCATTATCTCGAATATAATTGGTAGAAGCAAAGCTTTTTTGAAGCTCATTACACAAGTAATCCTGGCAACATATATAATTACTTTCACTCATTCATTTATGTAATTTTCAACAACATTAAATACTTTTGCAGAAACATTTATGGATCATGAGGACTAACCAAAACGGGTCGAGTTGTGAATCTCATTTTGCAAGAGTATTTAAAAAGATTAAATATATATCACATGGATTTAACACAAAATTAAAGCATTAATTTTTTCTTCTTTTTTGAGAACAAGCTGGCTAATGCTAATGCTAATGCTAATGCTAATGCTATGTTATTGTTAGTGTCGTTTTATGACTTTTCTCTTTCCAACAACTCTTTGCATTTGCATCAATAAGCTAGCTAGCTAGCTAGCTACCACTTTTAATAGTGCATCCAATGGCCTCTCATCACATCCAAGATATTTCATTTGACAACAATAATAATATTTCAATTTAATTAATTTGTGAAAATAACTCTTCCACTAAACATACCCTATTTGCAACTTATATTATAGCAATTTATACGATCGTTCTCATTTATTCATATTAGTTTATGAGGAAATACAATATGAGATTCTCGATACTTCGTAGTACATTACATTATTTATTAATTAGTATAATAAGCCATTTAATTAACTCATAATAATAATTATTAATCGAAAATCAAAGAAAATTATTGTACAAATCTCAGTAGTAAAATAATTTTAAGAATTTTAAATTGAGAAGCTAAGCAGCACCATATGTCTATATATCTAGTATAAGACTGTCTTCAATTAGATATGTTAATAATATCTTTTTTTTTAAAATCAAAATAGTATTTAAGGATTATTCTTAATATGCATTAATTAGATGACGTCAAATTTAATAAATGATTGATGTTGTCTATATATAAAAAAAAGTCGTAACTGCACTATCTCCTTAATTAATTAAAAAAATTAATGATAATACATACATTTCATATTTTTAGAAACAATACAAATTAAAGATTAAAGAGGGTCCATATATAAAAACAAAGACATTCAATGGTATCCATAAATGATTCATAAGCAATTAATACCTTAATTAATTAGTTTATAATATTATAATTAATAAACAACAAAGACAACAACTCATCACCAAAAAGTCATGAAAAGTCACTAGAAATTATTATGAGTAGCAGCATACAAATACAATAGAGTAACCTTCATGACATCATACCATCATGACTATTTTATAATATTAACAAATCTATTCATCATTCTTCAAAGATATACATCCTCTTTTTTACTTTCTATAATTCATTAAAACTTTTTCTTTTTCTTTTTTGATTTTTTTATCATCAACAACAAAAGCTTTTGATAATCCTCTAATTACGTGGGTTATATAAATATGATTTTTTTAAAAAAAAAATCTTATTATAAGTTATTATTAGTACATTATTTCAACAAGATTTATCTATTGTTATAATTTTGGATCAATTATTATTGTAAAACTTAAATTTATCCTATAATATAATAACTCTTAAATAATGAAAGAATCAACCGTAATAAAATTGGATACCCTAAGAACACACAATGAATATTAAATTAACATAAATTATAGAAATAAAAAATAATATTATTTGTATATCAATCAACTTCTCTCTAAATTATAATGTGAACATAATATAAATTCTTTATTTCTTATACCACTCTAATAGATTTTATAGTTGGGTCAACTAGTGCGTACTTATAAAATATAATATATATATATACACACACACATAAACATACGTGAAGCGTATGAAAAATTGAATAGAAAGAATTTATGAAAATACAACAAATATACTCGTAGAAATATTGATACATACATGAGCTGTATATGAATGATTGATTATGTGGAAACAATAATATAAATAGCAACCCAACCAAAATGAGTTGGGAGTTTTGTCACTGAGAAAAAGAATGAATGCTTTTGAAATCAGCAGCATATTGCTGGTGAAATGTCAGTTCATGCTATAAGTCATAGAAGCTGCACTACTACTACTACTACGACTACTACTACTACTACTATAACACGAACACAAAGAAATAGCCAGGAGACCCAAATTTCTATAAAGCGGGGAGCAAAGCCTATTGAGAAAATACATATGGCTAAAAGTTTGTGGGTATGCTGGGCATGCCAAGATTGAGGAGCATGTGTGTACTCACCACTGTAAGTGGGGCCAAAATTTAAACGGTTTAATAACATTTTTGTCTCTCACTTTATAATTTTAATAAATATAAACATAAACTTACCTACTTATATCAATTAGATCTATGATCCCTTTTATTTATTTTTAATTACATTTTTACACAACCCAAACTATATTCCACTACTATATATACAAGCTAAAATTAAAGAAATTCTTTATATTCGAATAATATTGAGTTTGACTATTACAATGTTAATCATATATAACTTAACAATAAAAAATATTTCAGTCATTTAAAAAAATCACTTATAATTTAAGTAATATTTTCGTTTGTTGTTGACAATTTAAGAGGTTAGATCCTTTTTTTTTAATTAGAGATAAAATCGTTTAATTTAAATTTAAAAATTTGAAAAAATATAATAATAATTATACAAAGTCTTGGTAGAATTTCGACTAATATGTCAATAATAAAAAAAAAATATGCCCATTTCAATAGTAATTATGGACTTATTTGATATAACTAGGAAAGTTATATCTTTATTTGTGAAAATGTAAAACAATAGAGATTTAGATGTTATCATATCACCCCCAAAATTAAGTCCACCTGTTGATGATGATGATGATTAGGGTTTTCAGAGAGACAACACATGGAACATGGAAGCTTTATGCACCCCAAGTTTGATGATTGGGTAGGGAACAAGATGTGGGCCCACTTGTCTGCTTGTCTTCCCCTCGTGAATTGCTTGCTGATTGGTAAATCCATTATAATTCCATGTTCTGTAATGTTAGTGGATTACATATGGGTCCCCGCAACAATTTTTTTTCTTTTTTATGTTTGTGTGGTTTCACTATTTTTTTTTTAAAGTTTATAATTGAATGATAAGATTTGATTAGTGAGATAAATCAGTTTTCAATTGATTAATCATTTTGATTTATACCATGCAAAGGAGTTTCTATTTGTGTTCACTTTAGGGTTTATTTATATCCATCAAATCCGTGTAATGTGGGAGACATAACTTTCAAGTCAATGTAAAAATAGTAGTGCTAAAATTTTATTTTCCACAATCCATTCATACCAGATGGATGAAACACAAAAGCAATATCTTGCTAATGGATTACCCTGTTTGGAATATTTTACTTTAATATAAAATTGTCAAGATTTTCCCAGGAAAGTGACAGAAAACAGATAAGAAAGCAAGTATCGACCAATTAGCGGAGAGAGTTCAGAGGACATATCCTGGACCATCATCCAAAAAATAAAAAAATGTAAAAGCAAAAAGGTTATTATTATCAGGTTGGACCACAACTCCACTCCCTATCTCTCAACGCAATTTCTAAATTTTGTATTACATGTCCCAGCTTATACGTTTATGACAAAGAAAAAAAGCCTTTGAAAATCTAACAAAAAGTTTGAGAATCACGACCAAAAAATTAAAATGTATACCGCAAAAAAGTTGTCTGTAAAATGATTCACGTAGTTTTTGTATTTTGGGTCCTTCAACTTGACAATTAATACATTCAGTACAATATGTCGGTCATTCCGAGTTGAATCCTAATCTGCATTTCATATAGACAAAAAGGGAAAAAGTCATAACAATAGAATACAGCATTGAAGATGGTGCTGGTACCATCAGTGGATGTTTAACACGGAAGCCTATAGTTTACAGGATTGTACATGAATTACAGCTACTGATAGAAATTGTAACAGTTAACTGCAGAAAATATGGCAAGAACATTGTGAAGAGTTTCCACATTCAGGTGATCTCGTATTAAAAGATTCGTGTCTTGAACACGGATTTTGAGACCTTTTTAGGTTCTGCCATAGCTCTACTTCAATCTCCAAAAAGTGAGAGAGGTTGTCTCATGCTAAGCTCTGCTTTTAGTGCTGGAAACCGATCCAGGTCAAGAGATTCGCTTAAAATTTTCTGCATATGAACAGACCACTTCCTTTTCAGATGGTATGAATTAGAGCAGCAACAATAGTATGTGAACAGAACAGATATAAGATACAGACAACAAAGTTACGAATTGCCAATCCAAGTTTCCAAAGAAAGATAAATAGCAAGATAACAAAAAATACTTCATTGTTTAGTTTTGCATATTGTATCCAAAATAACAAGCAATGCATGAACAATTGACAATTACCCAAGAATTGGATGAGACCCCAGTTTGAGGTAAGATCAGGAAAAATTGGAGACACATCAATGCACTAAGCTTACGCTGATATTATCAGCCAAGTATGCATTGATTTCAACAAATGCTACCAAAAGTGAATTGACAACTCTGAAAGGAAATTGGTATTGCAGGTGAATGTCATGAAACACCATAGCATGGTGAAGATTCAGTAACAGGAGAAAGTCGTGGCACAAGAGTTGGGTTCCATCATGACAATAAAAGAGGATTCATTAAGTTCAATTCTTCAGATTTCATCTATTACTGAAGATAGCCAAGCAGTAACATCAGCCAACAGGAAGAGTCCCAGTGTCACAATTTCTGTGTTTTAGATTCAGGAGACCCTTCAAGTGTTAAGAGGTGGCTTCTTAGAGCTAAGACGTATAGATTTTTGTATCTGCAAAGTGTGACGATGGGAAATGTATAGATATTTTCATTTTTACAAAGTCAGGCAGAAATCTTGCTCAGGTTGTCTTCCTCCTACATTCAATTTGGAACATTCGATCTAAAATTCTCTCTAGAAAGAAACCCATTTGCACTCTAACAAGAATGGTATGGTATCATACAGGAATCAACATCTTGCAATGAAATTGCAAATGCAAAACAAAAAAAATCTAAATACCGAGGGGGAGAAGAGGTTAATATTTACCAATGCAGCCAAATGTGCCTCTTGCAAAATATTCCCATCTATTTCCAATCGGGCAATAGGAAACTCTGGAAGGTGTCCTGACTGTTTTTTACCAAGCAAGTCGCCAGGTCCACGTAAAAGAAGATCCATATTTGCCAAGTAAAATCCATCTGATGATTTCTCCAGTACTTTCAGTCGGCTGAGGCTATTAGTGCTAGATGCTACCAATATGCATTTAGATTCCCGCACTCCACGTCCAACCCGTCCTCTAAGCTGGTGTAACTGAGCCATCCCAAATCTCTCAGCATTCATAACAACCATCATAGACGCATCTGGAACATCAACACCAATCTCAATTACTTGCGTGGAAAGCAGTATATGTGTTTCTCCAGATCTGAACCGTCTTAATGCTTCATCTTTTTCATCACTCTTCATCTTCCCATGTAACAATCCACAGCTGTAATCCTGAAACCTATGTGATATAGTTTCAAGATCTGCAGCAGCAGCACGAAGCTGAGGCAACTGCTCAGATTGCTCAATGACAGGATACACCAGATACACTTTTCCACCTGTTTCTAATTCATCAAGCATCATCTGTGATGTAAAATCTAACGCATCAGATAATATCTAAAAAGAAAGAAAGGAAGTGATATCATATTGATCTTGCAACTCTAAATGTACTAATAAATGAATTTTAACATCAAATCATCATTACACCCTTCAAATGTAGACAAACAAAGAAATACTTCCAGATGCACATATACAGCCATGCCCCTATGCCTAGAATTTTTAATGTAACAATTTTTCTTGGATAGAGAATTTGCCTCTTGAGCATACAAAATTCAAATATGAAACAATCAGTATTCAATCTCAAAGAAATAAACAGATGTTATGTTGGGTTGAGACCAGAGTTTTTTCATTTTAATTTTTAATAAGTAATAAATTAAACTATAGAAAGGGCAAAAGAGATCTAAGTATATGAAAACAAACAAGTGAAGCTCCCACAGCTAATAACCAGACAAAGGAGAAAAAAGGGGCAGGGAGGGGGTGGGGAGAGAAGTCATTGGGAGAAAAATACTAAACTCCTGAAAAACTAGGTAGACAGGTTACAAGGAGAAAGAACAATACCTTGTAGACATTCTCAAAGCCCTTGTCATTTCCTTCCATGATATAGGTCTTAACTGGTATCCTTCCAGGAGGTAAATCAGTTATCTGCCATTAGAAAACCAAATAACGTCCTTTAGAAGATGAGAAGTAACTAAATGACATATAGTAAAGGCTTATAGAGCCCAAATGTAGCCAAATTTTCCTTCTTTATCATGAAATTTGTCAGACATTTCTTCTGTTAAAAAAAGGAGCGTTATTCATCAACAGACAGAATATACATATCAGGAATAGTAAATCAAAATCAACCAAGTCAACTAGTTTAAAAATTCAACTAAAACACCTCATGTCAGTTCTCAGAAATGTCATATGTTCAGACAGATAACTTAAGTAAACCTGATTGTCCAAAAATTAGACAGTGTTATACCTACAATCTATTTTTTCAACAATATTTCAGAAGGTATTTTGAACTTTGATAATAATGCACACACAGCAAATCCAAATGCATGAATCCTTTGACATGATAGAATTATCACGAATTACGTCAACCATAAGACAAGGAAGTGCTCATACTTGTGTTAGAGACATATCCCCATATAAGGCTAGAGCGAGCGTCCTCGGGATAGGAGTGGCTGACATGGCAAGGACATGAGGGGCCATATATACATCACCTTTTGGAGACCCATCTGAATCGGCCATTGCCGTGCTTGAACTTGTAGAGTTATAATATAACTGTAACATTTAGGTGTCGCCGTCAACTGATTTGGTAAAACAAAAAAATGCAAAATAGAAAGAAAATTTGTATCTCAAGGACTAATGCAATAAGATCAATTGATACTAATGATGAGTAGTTCACTTTCAGAAAATTACAGCAATGATGAAGACTTTACGGAAACACGTATTAAACATAAATCGACAAATGTTGTTAATCAAACTCAATTTTATTAGCAACATTCATGGAGACTTGGATTGACTATTTGGCAAATACTCAGAAATGTCCAGAAATAGGTGGACATAATCTATGAAAAAAATAATTTTATGATATGCACTAGATAAAGAAATGGGATAAGCATTTACATTCACTTAAAATGGTAACCACAGAATGACGTCTTATGGACATGGTCTTGCAATTCAAAAGATAAGATAATTAAATTACTATATCTTTGTCAAAATTAAGTATAAGATCAGAGTAAAATCCATGCTAGCAGCACTTACAGAAATGGGATTATTCCTTTTACAAGTTAAAACTCAATATGGCATAGAAGATAATTGGGTTCATATTTTTTTGTTCAGAAATGGTTACTAACATAAAATATACAGAGAGGGGACTAAAGAAAACACTCAAAGAGAAGAATCTTTACCCAACAAAAGCAAACAAGTGCCAAAAAGTACATAGTGAAAGAATACCCACGCATATGCAATTAAGAGTTGTCAAAATCCCTACTTTTCAATTAACTGTTCATCAGATATTTTCACAGAAGATTAGAAATGGTCATCTGAGGCCAAACAATGAAGACAACCTTACTGTTAAATCTTCCTCTCTGTACCACACCAAAGCGTTGTTGCTCATCCACAACAGCAAGGCGTAAAGCAGAAAACTCAACTTTTTCGGCAATTAAACTATGCGTGCCTATAACCAAAGAGACATCTCCAGTTTGAAGATCCTGTCACCACAACCCATAAGGGCAATGATAGGCATATGCAAATGATTACAAACATCAAGAAATATAGTGGACAATAGTGCATGCCTTACGAATCATCCGGGATTGTTTCAATGGGGTTGAACCTGTGAGTAAGGCAATTGAAGGTTTACGCCCCTCCTCCTCCATATTCTCTATCAAATTAAGCAAGTGCTCATAATGCTGGATAGCAAGCAACTCGGTTGGAACCATAAAAGCTGCCTGAAGAAGACAGTAAATCAGATCATAAAATTGTATGGTACCCATCCAACTGTGAAGACCTCACAGAAGTTATATTTTGCATCACATACATATACAATGAGAAAAAAGGAAAAAGAAAGAGCTACGGTAATAAATTCCAATGTCGAAAAAAATTCATAGGTTATTCAAAGCAAAATATAGAATTCCATAGGAAGATTATAGAGACCAACCTGATAACCAGAACCAATAACCTCCATGCAAGCCAAAAAAGCAACTGCAGTTTTACCACAGCCAACATCACCCTAAAGAAAAGCATCTTCATATTACCATCATCATATGGCCAAGTGAAAACATTCTTCAGCTTTTAGAAATATGATTTGCAATTCCACAAAGGTCACCAGAAAACATAATTTCAGCTAAATGTTAGAATAGAAATATAATGCTTTCTTCCCCTTGGATTCAATATTAGAATTTCACTAGTTAAAGATATTATCCATTATTACTTTAAAGACATTAATGCTTCCAGGGGCCCATGCTTTAATTTGGTCCATGTCCCTGATGACCAACCAGTTGGGATAATGAATACTCAAATCAATATTCTTCCTTGGTTGCATCCTGCCATTCTGCTTTCATTTCACAGTTTCTTATGTTTAAGGTCACGAAGCTTTCAATTTATGCATCGTTAGCTCTGGAAATAATAAATTATTTAATAATGAAAAAACAACAGTAGTCGTCAAAAATACAGACCTGCAAAAGCCGATTCATAGGAACTGGTCGCTTGAGATCCCATATAATTTCTGAAATGGCGCTTAGCTGACTAGAAGTAAGGGAATAAGGAAGAGCTCTCAAAAATTTCTTGGTCAGACCGGACCATTCCTCGATATAAGCAGCATTTAATATAGGTTTTCTGTACTTATCCAGCAATCCCTCTTTCTCTATTTTTGTGCCAAGACCCTCAACCATTTGATACAAGCGCCCTAACTGCAGAGAAAGATAATCTGGATAAATGATAAGTGCACAGATGAGCAATAGATAAGTAGAAGAACCACAATCAACACAAGTCAATTCAATGAAGAATTTGTTTCCTACCACCCACAAGGGAAACATAATTCCATGATTCCATGAATGGAAAACATAATTCCATGAAGTTGAAAATTGAGAATTTTCTTGGGTTTGGATAAGTCGGCATCAATGACTAAAACTATTGTTGAAGAAAATAAAACAATATTGAACTCTTTTGAATTATAAACTAATTACATATAAAGGCAGGGCTAATATAATAAAGCAACATAAATTAGGAATCTTCATAAATTTAAGAATCCTTAACAAACTAGGAAAAGACCAATAGTACTTAAACTAAACAAATAGTTAATAACACTAAACCTAGTAAAACTAAATAAGTCTAATTTTAATTCTAACAACTATAATAGAAGGACATTGACTAAATAACCTAGTTGTAACAGTGGACATTGACTAAATTTATAACCTAGTTTTAACAGTTTAACTCCTCAAAACAAGGGGGGGGGAAAAAAAAGACAACTAAAAAATGCTACATTGTCATTGTTTTAGAATTAAAACTAAACTTATTTAGTTTGACTAGGTTTAGTTTTATTAAATATATTTCTAATTCAAATAGTATTAGTCTTTTCCTAATTTGTTTAGTGTTTCTAGTATATGCTGCTTTATTATTTTAGCCTATATAAAAAATGTTCATGTACTTAGTTTAACATTCTGAGATTAAATACAAAGATTAAATACAATATTTTATTTTCTTTTAACAGTCATAATAAAACATAATGAGGAGTTTCATTAAACTCAATCCTCACTGCAGTATTGTTAACGAAAGTAAGATCTAAAAGAATAAAAATAACCAATTTTCATCATTTTCTAGGTGAAGAGAATGCATTAACAAACACTGAGGGGATGCTAAATTGAGAGCTGGTTTAGTCTTTTGTATAAACCTTTAAAAAGGGTTTTACACTGTCATAGTGCAATGTGGATCTCTACACAAACAATTTATTACAGAAATTTGAAGAAAACATTTGATAAATAATATCTGAAGGATTTCCCAGTAACAAACAGATTGAACAAAAATCAACGTGGCAGCAATGACCAGCAGAATGAATGTAAAAATCACTTCAGGACTCTGTAATCAACAATAAAATGCATTTAAATCACCTGTAGGTAGAAGAACTCATCAAATATTAGCCTTTTGCGAGCTAAATCAGCCTCGTCAATATGCTTCGGTTGGTGAATCCCCATGTATGCCTACATTATTAACAAAATCCTTTATCTCATCCTGAAGATATGCAAAAAATGAGGGAAAGAATGTATCATAGTCACGCAGATGCACCCACAAATAAATGCATCATCAAATGTACTAAGCTATATGCACTAAATTTTCCCACCTTATAACCATAGAGCATATTTATTACATGACCTAAATTGTGATTAAATAATTCAAATCCAAAGGAAAAATCAGTATAACATTCTGAGTTTGAAGAATAAGGCAATTAAGAAGAATTGTCTTCAGCAATAAGAGAAGATTAGACACAGCTTTTATATTAATCTTTGATAACAAAAACCAAACTGGAGTGACAAAAGATTTTTATTGCACATGAATAAACCGGCAAACAAATATAATTTATGATTTACAACAACCCTGAATCCCTCAACCGATTCCCTTGTCAAGAAATGTTTTACCAAAGAAAAAAGTGGAAGCAAAGTCACTTACATCGAAGAGACTCAAAAGCCCAAATTCCTGAGTGATTTCTTTAGGGATGGGATCAAAATTGGCAGGCAACACTTGTAAAACTCTGGAAGAAATAAGTAAAGATAAATCATACACTGATATAAATGCAGATCAACAAACATGGAGACTATTCAATGTTTAAGGAAACCAGAAAAATAGAGTAGGATTACTCTATCTAAAAGAGTTGTCTAATCAAGTGGAAACTGAGCCAGGCAAAGTTTTAAAACCGGCATAGAACAGAGGGGCTTCAATGCCTTAAAACATTCAGTAGTCTTGTTTGCAGTGCAGATAAAAATTTTGGCTTGCCTTTAACCAAAAAAATATAAAATAAAAAATAAAAACTTGAACCACATGGTGAAATTATGTAAAAGATAAAATTATAGTGCTTCATAAAACCATGTCCCTGACTTAAGACTGTCTCCACAAAAGAAAAAAAACATTATGATAAATAGTAATTTATGCCAAACTCAACTAGGATCAGACACTATGAATGCAGAAATAGTTGCTTAGACTATATAGAGAGAAGGTAAAAGAGTAGAAAAGGAGAAGGATGTGATAGCACAGGCAAATGATCCAGTTGAATGTAAAATACAAAAGAATATGTGGTACAACAACAAAAATAGACTACAAAAAATCTGCTCACATAGACATAAATAATAAGACTAAAGAATAAAGGAGAAAAAAAATGAAGAGAAGACGGAGAAAAAAGGCACTGTAAAAAAGAAAATGTCAATTTAATGTCCAACAACCCTCCTTGCCTCTATATGCTATAGTTGTAGGTCTGCAATACAAATCATAACATAAGAACTCTAACTCATATTTTTCATTCAGGATTAGAAAAGTCAACTCAAAAAACCAAATATGTAAAAGAGATAGCATGCTATCACATTGCATTGTAAATTATACAAAGGCAGAAGGCAAGAACCTTGCAATAGTATCCCTAAGTAAGTTTGCACTTAGGCCTCCTTTTGAAGGGTAAATTGGATATGGCCTCTCTTTTCCTTTAATTGATAAATCATCTTCATCTTTCAGTACATCTATACAATATTCCCGCATTTCATAGTGACCATCAGACCGCATAGTCCTCACCTAAATTGAAAGTAAAGCTGTTTCATACCAGTCTAGAAAAAGATAGCGTCATGACTTATAGTACTCAAAGGTGAATACTAACATCTTAGAGCTCAAACTAAAAGGATACAATGTAATTCATTTCATGTAGAACACAAATTCTAACAACTCAAGACATGTTATCCAACTACAGTAATTAGCAAGTCAACCAACTTATGCAATGTGACATTATAGACTTACTGAACCGATACTTAAGATTATAGGTAAGGATTTAATTCTGACATTTACACTCTAACATGTTACTTCGTATGCAATACCAAATTCACTCAATAGGTTTGTTATGTGTATCAAACATAAACCAAATGCAAAACCAAACACTTGTAATTAATTAATATAATGTAGGAGGATTCAAACAAAACCTTTTTAGTCAAATTGGGATTGAAACTATGTTAAGTTACCACTAAATCAAAGCTAAACCTTATCTGTAAGAAAAATGTGAAGTTATGCCAAAACAAAGGTCTCTAGTTCAAACCTCATATTAAAATTTTCTTCTGGTTCCCTATTTGACATGATTAGAAGCCTTGTGGAAAAGAGGAAAAAACATGAACCATGAAAACTGCACAGTGAGTTTCAATGCATACTCTGTCAACAAGGATTAGAAAGGGACTATTTTCCAGTCAAATAATAGGTCATACATGGTAAAAAAAATCACAATACATATAAAACCTTTTTAGAGCTAGCTAAGATAAACAGTACATGGCTGCAGTACTTGCACAATATTTGGCAAATCAGACTCCTATATTTTACCATTTTATTTATCTTTTAGTTCTTTTCTTAATACCCTTATCTGACCTGATATATGAAGAATAATATATAAAGCAGTTATATGGTACCAAAATCTCATCTTGTCGCCACAAGGATACCAGGCGAAACGCTTACATAAAACATAATTTTAAAATGAAAAAAAAAAATACTTGAACACAGTTGTCATTTAGTTGTTGAAATTCCCAAAGTATTCATTTTCATTGCTGCCCATGAAGAGCTTTCAATTCCCTCTTAAGCTTTATACAAGAATTCCACAATGAAGCAAATTGATGTAGCCTTACAAAAATTCAACAACAATAATATCCTCCACTAACAATATTACCCACAATGAGTAACACAAAGCAGTAATTTCACCTATTACAAAGCAGTAATTTCGCCCTATTACAATAACACTGAAGAACAAGAAAGCAGTCAAAGACATAAAAGAACCAAAAACTTACCTTGCCGCTCACACATACAAAATCTCCCACTTTATGCTTTGCCTCAAGGCTTTTAAGGAAAGGTATATTAGTAAAACGAGTGCCACTGAAGAACTTTTTCAGATGCAAATAAATTCTCTTTTTTCTCCTACTGTCAATGTCATCAACCTTATCTTCAGAAGTTGTGTTACTGTCTGCCATATCACATGCAACAATCACCTCAAGAAATGAAAAAGAACAGCCTGCTTTCGTTCCCCTACAGATGAAATTAAATGGTATTTTAGTATTAAAACAAAAACTTTACCATTCACAATTAAAGATATCTATAGTTAACATGGCACAAACAGGCAACTCATATATAAATAACATATTGCACGCATGCGATATGAGAGGATCTAAATATGTGTGAGTTTGGGTCCAGGCATGAGTGTGTCTGAGTGAATGAAACAGAGACAGAAAAGGAGTCAGGGTATGAATATTATAAAAACTGAAAATAGTAGTAAAATCTAAAATTTAGAGCTCTTAAAGATAGATTTGCTAAGTAACACATTTTGTACAAGATAACAGGAATCGTGCATGAGATATGAAAAAAAGATTAGAAAGTCACATCTCATCAACAAAAAGAATGACGAGCAACAAAGAACACTGAGCTGGTTCTAGTTAGTACATTAATCCTCACAGATCTCTATTCCTGAATGTATTGTCTTAATCAATGAAAAAGGAATCAACACCAGTAAGCAAATAACAAAATGGTAAACAATTGCAAGAGATTATTTAATACAATATTCCCCTACACCTGTCAATATTATTGCATTACCATTATTTGATGCCAACATACATGCTCATGAAAAATTAATAGACCTTATTCTTTTCTGTTCTCTTAAACGGCAGACCCAACATGTTTTTTTTTCTTTTTTTCCTGCTGTAGATCTAGCAAGTCAATAAATGTTATTGCCTGATCAAGTGTATTTAGGTTTTGTTTGCACTTCAACTCATCCCACTACTTTGATGCCTCAGACAGTAGGTACAAAACATCTAAAAGACCAAGTAAAACAGTCCAACCACTTTTGCCTACCGTGGTGAGCTAAAAGTTTCCAGGTCATACCCAATTACCTGGAAGATATAATTTCTCCGACGAAAATGAAGTACTGTCCATCATCAAGTTCTATCTGTGCATTCTGTAAATCAGCATAGGTCCGAGGGAAATGGTGTAGTAGTTTTCGCAACTGCATGGAGACAAATAGAAACATGTGAACCAAGCCTTCTCTTCTCAAATGTAAGAACTAGCCAGTAATTTCTGCATGATCTCCAAAGAACCCACCGTATGAAAGCCACAGTTCTCCAGCTGATGATAAAGCCTCTTACTCAATCCAGGCCAACAACTGATGCATGTATCAAGCAATGCCTCAACAGATGGTTCCAATGATTCCTTCACAGTATTCAAATCATTCAGTTTTTCTTTAGTTTCTAAAGGCAAAAACTGATGCGATACAGGCAAACTTAGAGAACCTTCTTCTCCGACAACAGAAGAGCTCACATCTGGAGGGCCAGGATCCAGGGAAGGCCATGCTTCAGAAGGAATGTCACTATCAACGACCCACTTTGTACCGATAGTATCAGTGACAAATGCTTCATAACTTTGAGCTGCTAAAAGACTTCTCATTTCAGAGGCACCTTTGGTCTCATCATATAATTCCACTGGAGGTGAATTACCCAATGTGATGGATGGAAATCTTTTACAAGCCAAGGAGACATCAAAATCGTCCAAGGCTTTAAAATTCTCATCAGATTGGTCTTTTGCTCTTCCGTACTTAGTTAAATCATTAAGACTATTATAGCCCATTACGACTGAAACCTATAAGCAGGCAAAATTGCATTTTAAGAAGAGTTACTCTTGGAATTCTGAAAAGTAAAACATCCAAAATTGCAAAGCTGAAGACAATGGAAAATGATGATCATAATTACAACATCGACAATAATAACATTGATGTAATAAGCTGTAGGTATTAGTTGGTTCAACTAATAAGATCTCTTGGAATAACACACGAGATTTGGGGCTTGAATCCTGCTCATATTAGGGGTAGGGAGTGTTTTGCTTACCTTTATGAAGTACTTACAATTTTCTTAAAAAAGAAAATAATATAATAAGTTTTAGAAACCAAACAACATATAAGAAGTGGGTAATAGATATGCAACTAGTAAGATCTTTTGGAGTGGTACAAGAGGCTAGGGTATGAAACTTGCTTGCATCAACATTTGAAAGGGTTTGATTTATATTTATATACTATTTAGATAAAATTAATTAAAAAAATAACCAGAAATTCTCAGATAATGGCTTTAAGAAGAAATAAGCTGCTAAAAGAGATTAGATTGAGAGCAGAATATATGAGACCATGCAACTTATTCTACGTTTATGGTGAAATGTGATATATAAGCATGAATATCTGAAGCCATGCTCACAGGTAGACACTAAGACAGGTAGAAGGGTACAAGTCAGAATCCATAATATACAAACTTGAGGCTGAAACCAAAAGGAAATATCACTGCAAGTGGAACTACCATGCTGGAGACCTTAATTATTTATGAACTGGGTATGGTAAGTGTTAGAATTAAAATTAGACTTGTTTAGTTTTACTAGGTTTGGTTTTATTAAGTATAATTCTAATTTAAATATTATTAGTCTTTTCCTAGTTTGTTAAGGATTCCTAAGTTTATGAGGATTCCTAGTTTATGTTGTTTTATTATTTCAACCTATATAAAGGCATGTCTATGTACTTAGTTTATAATTCAAGAGAGTTCAATATAATTTTATTTTCTTCAACAGGTAAGGAAACATAATTTGAAGCCACAGACAGCAAACAGAGATAAATCAGCAAAAACCATTTGTGCAACAAATAGACAGAAATCTGAACATATAATAAAATATGGAGAACTGAAAAATATGATAAAGGGCTCTAAATAGTTAGGAAAATGATAATATCAAGTGCTATGGTATATAACAGAGAAGTATGAGAGATGCAACACCAGATCACCAAGTCAATTTGAAAAGTTTTCCTTTACATTCCAACCTTATAGCTGGGAGCATCACTTAACTACTATGATACTCATTTCTGCAAGTATGACTTGTCTGTCATAATTCCAGTACATTCATAGGATCAAATGATATTGGAAGTAGACAATGTCAAAACCAAAAGATTCCAGGTTCATAATCGAAATTTGTCCAGCTTCCAATCTCAGAAATTAACATGGTATGGATCCACCTACATTAATAGAAAGCTGCTATATAGGCTAGGTTGCTAAGTCAAGTTGTCCAGACATTTAGGTTCAAAGACTGCTGCTCAATTTCAAAAAGCAAACCATATGCAATTTATCCTAAATCACATTTTTTCTGATAGATAGAGCACTATTCACACAAAAACATACATTTGCTTAAGGTTGGGCAACTGCATTATTCAAGATGCTCATTCAACAGCAAACCATGCAAGCTTCCATTAATATGGCAGTAAACTCATTTGCAACAATGCTTGCAAATCTATATACACATCCATTTACCTTCTTCAGCATCTTGGACTGATCTGGAATGCTTGACGAGTCATATCTATCTACTTCCTCTAACAAACATTCCACATATTTATGCTTTGATCGAGAACATATTTTGGATATTCTGGATAGAAGGAAGTTACTAAACCTGAGAAGAGCAAATCCCAAAACAAAATAACAGTCATGTATTGGGGAGTGATTCCGACAAAGTTAGAAGTGCTTTCAAACGGAGCTTGTAAAGAAAATGAGTTTGATAATTCAATCTCAACAAAAACACATCTGAAATGAATCTTAAACAATAGAAATTACCTCATATTTTTACCCAATACATTACTATACCCTCTCTCAGCTTCAAAAATCATCGCACTTCGCAATTGCTTCCCACCAAAACACTTCATAAAAATACAATTTTTAATAATCAAAATCGCGTTGATTGAACAAAACACAGTAAAGACAAACAAAAATCTAAAAATCAGGAAGCTTAAGAAGAAAAACATACCATGCCACACAATTGCGCAGCTGCAACAGTCAGAGCCATTTGATACGAACTTATTGCGAACCATCAGCAAACCTGCCAAAAAAACTCTTAAATTTAAAATCATTTAATCAACAGAACATAATTCGGTTCTTAAATTAGGAAAAAAAAATTCAAATTTGGCGACGAAAACGCAGAAATCTTAAACTCCAACGAGATGAAAGTAGAACATTTGACAAACCTGAATTCAGTTCAGTTCTGAAATTTGAAGTTTCAATGAAATGGAAGCGAAATGAATGTGAAATTAGCCCAGACAAAGAGAGGAAACTTATCAAGAGGCGGGAGACGTTGACGTCTCTGTGAACGGGAGCAGTACAAGTACAGAGAGTTCAACTTTGAGTTCAGTTTCATCTACAATAATTTTAATTTTGTCTATTTTTTATTATTGTATTTTTATCTGTCCTTATTACGTAAGTCACATAATTAACACAATCTAGATATTTAGTCCCTCTTCACTATCACGTGAGACTCACGTGATCACCTTATTTTCAGTCCTCCTGTCCGTCTATAAATGAATTAAACAAGGTTTGTCAATTAGGGTTTCACTCGCACAACTCTCTCTACTCATTCGATTTTCTCGAAGTATTTGTGTGCACGAGAGAAATTACAAATTTTCTTCAGAGCTATGGGCGGAGGCAGAAGGGGGAGAGCATTACAAATCTATGGCTCTGAAAAGCCTGCAGGTTTTCTGCGGGATACCCTGCCTTTGAAGCCCAGTACATGAAATTTTAGATGGCATCATAGTACGGATTTTGTGCTTTGATGGGTTGTTTTGTGGAAGTGATTTCACTCAACCCACCATTTCTTTATTCACAAATCCGCCTCCAAACGCCATTACATAATTATTACCCACTTTTGCAAACATTTGTTTCGTTTTGTTGATTGAGTTGAAGGGTTCGTTCTGTTTCGTTAATGGTTTTGTGGAGAAAGAAAAAAATCGGATTTTGTTTTTGAGCTCAAAAGACCAGCTAGATGTAGTTGGCCAAGTTTTAAATTCATCACTAATTCAAGGAAATCAGTGGTTTGTTGGGAAATTTGTATTTTTGATGATATCGCACTCTTCTGAAGTGTTTTTTTGATTAAATCACTTAACCTCAATATTCACAGTTCTAGCATAGTTGAATCTTTTCAGGCTCAAAACTCGCTGGTTGTAGTTAGCACAACTTTAAAATGCGTTGCTAAATAAAGGACAATTAGTACTTTGTTGGGAAGTCTACATGATTGATGCCAACTCTTCAAAACTGCTTTTTGATAAAATCACTTTAACCTCAATATGCCTAAAGTTGGATCTTTTAAAGCTCAAAACTAGCTAGCTGTATTTGGGCAAGTTTTAATTAAGGGAAATAGGGAAAATTAAATTGTTTATGCCAACTCTTCAACTTAACCTCAATATTTGGGTCTTTTCAAGCTCAAAACTGGCTAGCTGTAGTTGGGCAAGTTTAAATCAAGGAAAATCAGTGTTTGTTGGGAAATTTGCTTTGTCGATGCGGACTCTCATAAAAAAATTTGATCTGTTGCTAATATTAATTATTAATCAAAGAATGAGAACTTCCTTTGATTTGTGGGGATGAAACAGCAACTGATGACACAAAAGCAGGGGAAATTGTTCATTGACAAATGAGATTACAGAAGTCATAAAAGACAACTATAAAAACTACAAGAATATAAATTTCAGAGTGATTTCAAGCAATTAGATGACAGAATTCTTCTGTTTATTTGCAAACAAACCCTTCTGAAGAACCCAATCTTCAATCATTATCTGAGAATTCAGTGGCTTGTCAGTAGGCACAAGATGCCCAGCACCCATCACAACAACATTACTTAAATTCTCCCACTTCTGCACATACCCAGCGAGATCATCTTTCACTTTCCAAACTTTCCTCTCAGCCATAAGAAAGTTTTCAATTCCTTCCCATTTCATTGTCTTCACCCAAGCTTCAGTTGACACCACACCATCTCTCAAATCAAAATGCCCTTGATACAACAAAACCTTTGTGTTTTTCACCAAGAATTCCACCATGTATTTCACACTCTTCATAATGTCTGCAAGCAATGCTTCCCCAACAACATCACTACAATCTTCAAAAACTATACTTTCTTTAGCTCCCAAGGCTTTTTTAACCTCTTCTATGCTTAAAAGTCTAGTCACCAAGTCAGTTGGGTAAGGAACTCTTTTAGAATAATCGTACAAAGTAGCTAAACCTGTCATGTTTTGCAACAAACGCACTACGTGCGTTCTTGCATCTGTTGCCTCACTCCAATTCCCCATTTTAACTAGCTTAATTGCTTCCCATTGAGCTTTCTCCAATTCATACTTTTGCCTCTCATTGATCAAACCTGAAAAGTAAGCATTCGCGGCATGGGTAGCAACTTGAGTTACTGGATCAGTCAACCCATTACCTATAGCAACTCCTTTCAAGTTCACTCTTTTCGACACTTGCACGTGCTCATTTTGCTTCAAAATGTAATACCCAATTGCAGGAACATACTTTCCTGCGTAACTCTCACCAGTAACATAAACTGGTCTATTCGTAAACGACGAATCTAATTGAATAAACCCATTGATCGCAGCAAAAAGATGCTTAGCAACAGAGATTTGATCTCTAGGTATCTCATCAACTGTTGCAGCAATACTAAACCCTGTTCCAATGGGATTATCAAGAAAAAGAAGACCAAAAATTCGGTTCCAAGAACCAGGGTTAGGTTCAAGGGAAAGCTGCTCCACGTCCTTTTCCTTCTGAGAGAGGGTAACGCGCCAAGGACCAAGTTCAAGAAAGTTACCAGTCATGGAAGAGCAGCCAGGGCCACCCTGGAGCCAGATAAGAAGTGGGATTTGGGAGAGCGGTGAAGTGGGTGTTTGAGCTTCATAGAAAGTGTAGAAAATAGCTGAGCCGGTGGAGGGGTTCACCGGCAAGTAACCGGATTTGGTGGGAAGAGCTTCTTTGGGAAGAAGAGATGAAGGTGAAGCGTTCCAGAGGAAGAAGCAAAGGAAGAGAAGGAAACAAAGGATGATGGATGGCCTCATCTTGATTCCAAGTTGAGTGTTTGGCATTAATTTTTGTGATATATAACATTATTGGTCAGAAGAGGATTCATGTGTTTGACAAAAAGCATATTTGTGCTTATTGGATGCTTTGAAGATCAAAAAAAGACAAGCATGTGCTGCTGGTTGAAACAACAAATCAATAATGGTGTGCTATTGGCCGTCTTCTGGACCAAAGAGGTGACAGTACTTGATGATGAATGTTATTTACTCTCAATGGGGACAATAATACCCGGGTCCTTGAGTTTCTATAATTTTGTAAACAAAGACATAACTTTTTTGTTTCTAATAAATACGTTTTATTACATATTCTAATATTACAATAGTTAAAATTGAATATTATAAAGATATTTTTATTATTTTAGAGAGAATTAATTAGAGATATATTTATTATAAAAAGATCAACTATATTCTAATCTTTAAAATATATAAAAAAATAGAGTATAAATATAATTTGTTATCTCATTCTCAAATTTTTACTTAAATAGTGTCATCTTTTATATTGTTAATTTAATAAAAATATAGTATAATAAAGTATTTTAAAAATTAAAAAAATTATCCCTTAAGTCATATCACATAATTTTAAATAAAAAGTTTTGAAATATAATGAGATAACACAAGTTAAAAAGATTAAATTATTTTTTTCATTATCAAAATTCAAGATGATCATGAAGTTTAGACTTTTATTATGATTTGACATTAGAATAAAGAACTAAGCCTCTATGAGATGGAATGAGGTGAACGATGTGTTAAAATTTTATACAATCCAATTTGAAAAATGTTGGTGAATTATATGTATAAATTTCTAACTTTATTAATAAAAAGGTATTTTAAAAATATAACATTTGTTTGTAACATTTTCCTTGGAGGAGGACGACTTTGCTTATATTTTATTTTTTGGTGTGCGAAATGTGATTCTACATTAAAATAATAAGCCGAGCTGTCCCTTTTGACATTTGTTACCTTCTGTTTCTGAAAAGGTTTCTTTTGGGTGTTGAAAAAAGGAGTCTAAGCTTTTAATTAATATGTTTATTGTATTATTATAAAGTGTACTTCAAATATAATTTAATTTACATTATAAAAGAATACTTTTGATAAATTTACATTTTTATTTCTATATGTATTCTTAACCCATGTCAAATTAAGAATAGTAATATTTTTGTATTAAAATCTCCATTTCCCTTTAATTTCCATGATACAAAATGACCAATTTTTGCGAGTAACCGGCCGGAATAGGACCTAACTGCAACAAATCAAATCTTTAGATTTAACTATATTTAAGTTAAAATTACGAGTTATTTTAAACTTTATCCTAAATATTTTGACAATCTTTATATATAATATAAATTTTGGAAAGTCCTCAGTAGTGACTAAGTTAAGTGTTAATAGCATAACAGCATTATCTTTAACAGAAAATAATAAGAAAATAAATTTATCTTTATTTCAGTTAATATTATATATAGAAAGACGAAATTAACCTTATATGTCCTTTTTTTTTTCTCTTTATCTTTACTCTCCCCTCTTCTATTATGCTTTTTGTCAGCTAGAATTGTCTTGCAATATTGCCACAATTCTTCAAGCACTTGGGACCTTGAACTCATGAGCTCCTCCTTCATGTTCACCTATCGGCCACCGTAATAATCGAATACGTAATACTTCCAATATTTTGTAGATTGAATATTTAATTGTTGGCTTTTGTTGAGAAATCCTAATTTAATTTTGGATAATTGAAAAAACTAATCGGATTTTAGGTAATTGAAAATTCTAATTTGATTTTAGGTAAATTCAAAACTCAATTAATTGAAAACCTTAATTTAATTTTAGATAATTGAAATCCCCAACTTAATTTTAGATAATTGAAAACCTTAATTAGAAACCCTAATTTGATTTTGAATAATTCAAATCTCCAACTTGATTTTATAGGTCATTAAAGATTATAATCGAAAACTCTAATTTAATTTTGGATAATTAAAATACTAACTTGATATTAGACAATTAAAAATCCTAATTTGAATTTAAAAGCTTGATTTAAAAATTCTATTTAATTTTTTTAGTATTTGAAATTAGAAATAATAATTATGAATGAATTATAACTATTATTATTATTATTATTATTATGTTATATATTCAATTTAAATTTATGGACTAAAACTGAAAATTTACATGGTTGAGATGTTATTTTTAAAAAAAATTTAAATTGTGGAATTCTTTTTTTATGTTTGATACTTTTAAAAATAACAGTGTTCCACTATCAACAAGATTATTATGATAAATTTTCAAAACTATAAAAGTTGTTAATAAATTTAAAAATAAATTAATAAATAGCCCTAAAATTATAGATGTCACTGTAAATATTTTATATATTGCTTTGGCCCTATGGGTTTATTATTGTAGGCTACTTTTACATGACCACGATTCTTTGGGAGTTCAGTGAATATTGTGACGAATTCTTCGTATTCCTCTATACCGTCATGCATAGAACGTGTTTGATATAATGCCTGAAACATCTGCTTTTTGAATACATCTCTGTTTTCGGGTACACCTTGTGATACCACACCGTTACACATAATGTTCTACGAGACGTGCAGAGAAATTCTCAAGGTTCAAAAGTTCCGCCGAATCGTGTCTTATACCGGATTCTATGCATTTGTTGCTGTGTTGAGCTATGCCTACACCAGCAACACGTAAGTCTCATATACTTGCTCAAACCCCTGTACAACAATTTTGAAGTGTATCTGGGTTTTTGAAGTTAATACTTTATTTGCTCTTTTTCTTTTGTGGTTTGTTGTTTTAGCATGTTTTCATTTGTGGGTTTTTATGCTTTTGGTCCTTCCTGTTGTGCTTTTGTTGTTTTTCCCTTTTTCTCTTCATTGCGGCTTTGTTAATTTGTTTTTCCCTTTTTCTCTTCATTGCGGCTTTATTAATTTGTTTTTCTGACATTGTTTTTGGTAGTTCTATTAGGTGCTTTTGTTGTTTTTGCTCATTGTTTTGGCGGGGTTTCCTTGTTTTTGGTGTTGCAGGACCAGAGCTGGTTATTCTAGAGGTGATCAATTCTATGCAGCATACCCAGCTGGGACTGAACTCTTAACAGACACAACCAAGGTTTATGAGCATTTCATTTCTCAAGATCTTATTTTGTGTTTTTAAATGTGTTTTCTATAGCTGGTTCACATTCATTTGGAGTTGGTTATGATACATGTGTGAATGTGGCTTGGATTGGTAGTTATACAAAGCTGCTCTTGGAAACTGCTTTGAATCAGAGGAGTGGGGTCCAATTGAGTATTGCATCATGGCTAAACACTTTGAGCGTCAAGGGAAAGATCCGTATGCTTATCATGCAGTAAGTACTAGAATGCTTTTAGTATACTCTAATCTTTTGTTATATGATAGGTTTTTCGTTCATTTACTATAGAAGAGGGCCATTTGTTTGCATGTCATGAAAGTTCAATGGCTAATCTGTTTTATGTGCATATATAAAGTCTCCACAAGATGGTTGTAAGTGAATATGCATTATAGATATTGAAAAACATGCAATGGAAATTGATAATTAAAATCCTGAATGGCATCAGTTTGTTGAAATCCAAAACTCATGCCATAGCATTGGTTCTTTGATACATCCTGTAGTGATCTCTTTTTAGAGGAGATATGATACTTTCAAATGCTATGTGGCAAAAGCTATGTTGTAGCCATTCAAGTTTCTAAAGATGATCAAAACCTCAATAAAATAACTTTTTTATAGATAATAGTTTGATAAAAAAGTCATTGGAATTTTATTGATATCTTATGTGTTGACTCCAAGGGTTATTGATGCTTCTATGATGGATGGAACTTATATCTTAGATAAAGGCTAGAGAGTAATTTTTATAACAAACAAAAGAAAAATAGGGAGCTAAAGAAATAAAGATGGAGGATTTCATATCACCCAATATTAGTGACAGCTTATTATAGGTAACCAGTTACAACATTCTGAACAAAAATTTGTACCAGCACATATTGTGGATAAGGGGGTTAAAAAGACCAATTATAGGATAAAGATGGATTTACCTCTTCTCTTTAATGAATTCTGAATAGAATTCCCTTGAATCAATTGGGGTGAGAAGGTTAATAAATGCCGCATCTTCTCAATGTAATAGTCTGAGTTTAGATATTGAACCATTCTCTTCCTAGTTTCCCCATTTCCCATTCTGGTTGAAGTAATCATATATCATCACCTGCCTATCACCTCATTATCATTTCTGCTTATCCTTGGTGCATGTGTGTTCAATTATCCCTTGGACTGATAGTTTACATTTTGCTGTTTCTACAAGGATGATACTGAAAGCCTTGTGGTATGAAGTGCAATTGTATGTTGAGTCAGTTGTATTCTTTTTACGAGTTGGTTTTACCCTCTACAAAAAGGACAGCTTGCAAGAATTGTGGTTGTTCTGTTTTAGAGCTGAATCAAGTCATTGAACCAAATATAATTTTGATTACATGATTATCAGTACCTCGCTTTTCTTCTTATACCCCCAAAATTAATAAGTTTTGAGAGTTTGTGCTATCTCCAGTATTTGACCCAATGCAAAAAAAAATCCCCATCACTTATTTTTTATGTACCACACATTTGGGCCTTTACTCCATCCCATGCACAAACACATTAAAGAAATTTTCTCTCGTAGGTTGATCAAGGGGGAATGGATTCCTTGGCCTCTAGCTTCCATGGCAAATGTCAAACCAAATAAGTTATCCCTTTGACAAAATATCCTCATCATTATTACGGAATTAATTTCATCTCTGTCAATGCTTCAGGACTAAGCTACTTGCACAATTTCAAGTAGCGGAATGGTCGTACCAATTAATATAGCATGCACACAGTGACATTTCCTTTGCTCTGACCAATTCTTTTTTGTTTATCGGCTTGCAGAAATACATGGCACACCTTCTTTCTCAAGGACAACTTGATGGAAGTGGGTAGAATGGAATTATCAATCAAATGCAGATGATTGGCTAGAACCTCACTTGACAGTACGCATACGAAATTAAACCCATGGATTTGTTTTCTATTTTAAAAAAAGAAAACCAAGAATTGTAGTGCACAGTGCACGCATATCTCCATTTGATCGTGTTGTACAAATGAATCTGGATGTTATGAACATGGCAAGAGCTAGGCTGAAGTGGCACATTTTATGCTCGCTTTAATGTTCCAATTTTTATGTCATCTACCAGTATTATTATCTTCAGGTACAGTAGCCATTTTCCATTGATATGGTTGAGAGATTGAATAATGGACCCAGTACATAAGCCAAATTCAACTATTAAGTGTAATTGTAAATTGAACTGTATATCAGCAAGCATCCGTGAGCACATGAAATGTTATCTAGATTAATCTAACCCGGTTAAAACATAATTAAATGAAGGGACAAGTGCACAAGTCACTTCCCTAAAAAATAAGTTTACAGGAATTTATGACTGGGTAGAAATTGTTCAAACCCAGTAACATCAAAGTTTACATATGTTGGCAGTAACTGTCCGAGACTTCAAAGCACTAACTTCTATTCTTGAATCAAGGAGTTCTCTAGTCGCAATATTTTCCAATGACACCCACACATTTTGAAGCACTAATGCTATCACTCCTCAAGAGGACACCACATTTCATATTGCTGGAACCATTCTGAATAGTCAAAGCATTTTTGTGAGCAGACTGCAATTCCGAAAACTGTGGCAATGTTGGAGGGCTCTGAAGAGTTGCACGAGTGACAGAAGAGGTACGCTTCTTTGGAGGATCTGTTTGATCCGTAGACTCATCGTCAGATGAATTGATTCTTTCCCTATGGAAAAGAACAGGGCAGCAATTAATGTGATAAAGATGATAATGACTAAATGAACTGCACAGGATTTTAGCATCTTTTATACCTAGGCAAGGAGGTATATTTTCTTTGGAGAGGAATGCCTCTTTCTCTTTTACCATATTGCTCCTCAAGACGGGCAAATTGTTGCTTAAACTGATCAACACCGCTGATAGATGTAAAACCAATAATTAGTAGTCATTGACATGCTGAAACAGTTGCGGGGATTCTAAGTTCTCAACAATATAATCAATTTAGCTTGTAGAAAATGACCACATCATACAGACAATATAGGTTCTCACATTACATTCAAGTACAAAAATTGCAAAAGTTATATTCAGTAATAAGATTTTCTCAGATAATAAATATGCACTCACTGGAAAGAAAGAAGGGAAAGAGAAAAAGGAAGAATTAGCACAATGGACCAAAATCGTGCCAACACTGCAGGTGCTAACTATCAGCCCTTGCTTTTGTCCTCATCTGGAGAAGATAAATACTACACCTGACCTATTATTATGACCACTAATGCAGTTATAAGCAACCAAAAAATTGTTTGAATCCATGAGACATAATAATGTTCACTGTGAAGATAGCAGTCAACTATTAATTGAACATTCTGTTATGACAAACATCATCTGTGTGTTGTCAACTTGTGCTGTATCTATAAAATAAAAAAATGTTCAACATTACTTTTTATCATATGTTCAAGTTCTTTCTCACTCTGAACTCCTAGCAGGCATGCTTGCCGACTAATAAGGATTCCTCACTTTCTGTTTATGCAAGAAATTAATGAATTGACAGCAAAAGCATTTGAATGCCTGACCTTGGATACATGAAGCCAGTATGGTCTGTGCCATGAAGGTACTCCTGCAGCATGTGTGGATGATACTCCAAAATCTGTTTGATTTCAACACAAGATACCATAAGCAACTTTGAAGAGGGCACCTTAACAAGAAGTAGATATAATGCAGCATCAATTGTTCAAATCATACCTCTCTATAGATTAGCTCTCTTACATCGTCTTTTGCCAATTTCCTCCTTTCAAATTCAAACGCAAATTTTGAAATTGGTTGCCTGGAGGGTTCTTCGTTCACGTTTGCTAGTCCGTGGAAATATGGATCAGCTAATGCCTGTTAAGAGAATTGATACACAGGGTCAGGAAAGAAAAATATAGAGTTTAGAATAAACAGATACCAAATACATGATCATGTATAAAAGGTTGTTTAAACTCAGTTTCAGTAAATCTTGCCTCATCAGCAGATGGGCGATCTTTAGGATCAAATGCAAGCAAACGCTCAAGTAAACGCAGAGCCAGCGGATCTACACCAGGGAATTTGTGGGAAAAAGGAATTGGTCTCTTTTTTCTCAAGCTATTCAGGTACCTTCGAGCCTTTTCATTCCGAATCTGCAGGTATTACCAACAACTGAAATGGTGAGAAAACATAAACTTGACCAAATAACAATAAGAATTGCAGTGCACTTTAACATTAAACAATTATTTTTGCCAGTGGCAAAGATATTGATAAAGGTAACAAAACCGCAGATATGGATTCAGCAGCAGGAGTGCCAAGCAAATCAGTCACGAGGTCTAATTGCTGCACCACATTCTTGCCAGGAAACAAAGGTCTTCCTGTTAGCAGTTCTGCAAATATGCATCCGATGCTCCAAATATCAATAGCAGGGGTATACTGCAGAAAGATGCAATTTTGGAACAACATTATCAAATACTCAGAAATTTAATTTACTTAAAAATATTATAAATCTGTTGGAAAAGAACATTAAGCAAGCTCCATTGCTGGCACAGATGGCAATTCTATCTCAGATAACATTGACAAACAAAAACAAGAATTACGTCATTAAAGATAATGAATCCGCCAAGCCAAACATAAATGGCTGAAAGACATAGCAGGCAAGTACAGACATGATTTTCTAACAACATCGAAGGCATCTATTCAACAGATGTACCATCTCTAGATTGTTTATCACTCGAGGTTGATATAACTAGAGTAATAAGGCACCCAAGATTCGGAAACCTTCCGCATAAGATCTCAAATTAATGGATAGTGCTGCCGTTTTTGTATTTTCTAATGCAAATATGATCAGAATTTTCAGACTAAGAATGTCGAGCTTATATTATAGTCATGGCTGATAAAGTTACTATAGTTGAACAAATACCATAAGAAATATACACAGACCACAATTGTGTATGAAGACGAAGCTATAAATTGGTTACAGCTATTCAACTAGACTGGCAAAATAGATACAAGTGATTGAATAACTTAGTTACAACATATTTTCAGGTAGATGGTGTTCTTTTACACATTTCTAGCTCATTGTTTGTCCAACATATCTCCTATTGTCTGGAAAAAAAATGCAGTAAAAGCAAGCCGTTTATGTGCAATTTAGTAGACTTTAACCACATAAGTATAGAGAAATTAAGAAACACTAGGAACAGAATCGACAGGGAAAGCTGGACTAAACAAAAGAACTGAAAAATGAACTCGGAAAGGGAAAATGCTGGTATTGTGATGTAAAACATGCCAGCAATAGGGTTTTCATGAACAAATCATTGCAAACTAAATTCTCAATCCAAGAAATCATTAAACGTGATGTAGAAGGATAGATAATTCATATTCTCTCACCTTGGAGAAAAAGGAACCACAGAGCTCAGGAGCACGATACCATCGAGTAGCCACATAATCCTTGTAAAGCACATATTTTTGTTAATATTATATAGGGCACATTATCTAACTAAAGGTAATACTTCAATGAAGGCATAAGGAAAAAAGGCTAATAATATCTAAAGTATGATGGAAGTGACTAAATACATACAGTCCAAAAAATAGCAGAAGGCGTATCAGTAAATGATACACGTGCAAGCCCAAAATCACAAATCTTCAGTTTGCAGTCCGCATTAGCCAGAATATTTTTAGGCTTCAAATCACGATGAAAAACGTTTGCTGGTAAGATCAAGAAAAAAAATCATCAGAACTGTCTTTTAATCTCTATGACAACATAATAAGAAACAATTAACCTGAGTGTATATATTTTAGAGCTCGAAGAAGCTGGTATAAGAAAAACTGATGGTGCTCAGGAGTGAGATCGTCATTTGCCTTAATAACCTGATCAAGGTCAGATTCCATCAGCTCGAAAACAACATAAATATCTTTAAACTCTCTCCGACATGGAGGAAGCATTATATGCTTAATTTCCACAATGTCTGGATGTTTCAACATGCGAAGGAGCTTAATTTCTCTTAAAATCCGTGTGGCATCGGAAACATGCTCAAAAACTTCTTTCATCTTCTTAATGGCTACTTTCTCCCCAGTATGAGTATCAACTGCTGATGCAACTACCCCATAGCTTCCTATTCCAATAATTTCTTGAATTTGATACTGACTTGCCTCTCCATATTCAGTGAAGAATTCTTTATCAAACATGCTAGAATATCAAATTCAACAATCATTACTATCCATCCAAAAATGAAGAAGCAACTAAAGAACACTAAAACAAATACAACAAAATGAACAGTAGAAAATGAAAATCAATTTACGAAAACAAATATAGTACAATCTGAAATCCAAACCTTACTTTGTCGAATCGAGACGAAATTACTCCGTCGGGACAGAGCTCCGAATGAACTGCAAACTGATAAAAAGCTATCAAACAATCGCATAAATACGAAGCAACTAGGCATTTGATTTGAACTTTATCAAGTTGATAAACAGTACCTACGTCAAGTTGTTCGACTAAATTATTCGAATTTTCATTTAATATAAGCCACTAAATTATCTGTGACAGGAAATTTTTTAAAAATAAACAAAATAAAATTGGAACTGAAATGATTGAGAAGATGATAAAATAAGAGAGAATAGAATCCGATCAAGAAAACGACACGTCGCAATAAAATTTTTAAAATTTTAAAAATAAAAAAGGACAAAAAACAAGTCCTCAAATTTCGCACCTTATCTTATCGCCGAATTCGCGGAACTAGTAAATAGGGGGGAGAAAGAATAATATATTATTTGGCTGACCTTACGAACGTCGATGGAGGCGAGTTTTTGAGTCGGTGGTCAACGCCGACACGTCAATTCCAGCAGTGGCGATTATCTTCTTCTTGCAGTTGTCGTCTTTTCGGAAATAATCTTCCATGCTGCTGAGGTACTGTCAGGGTTAGCATAGCACAGGCTGTGGTGCATCGCAGGAGAACTTTTCTCCTCTTAGCCTATCGGTAATTAATTAATTAATTTCCATTCCGCGTTTGGATTAGCTTTTAACACGTTTTGTAAAAGTACTTCTCAACAAAGTCAAGCTGCATTCATCTGTATTTAATTAAGAAAGAAAATTAATTAAAAAAATGTGAAAATATATTAAAAGGTGTAATTAACTCACTTAGATTTTATTCAAAAGAAAATTAATTAAATATTTTAAAGGGTTATTAACATTTTATATTTTAACATATTTCATTGCCGTCATTGAAGATTTTGTACTTAGAATGGTTACGGATTCAATGAAAGGGACAATCTCATCCCTTAAAATAAAATAAAACAACTAGTACTTGATTAGTTACCTATTATATGAACGAAAGGCCAATTTCATCCCCTAAAATAATTAATAAAATTAAACCATTCTTTCTTTAAAAAGAAAAATAAATAAAATACCATATAGTTAATTTATAGGTGTTCAAGAATTTGACCATTGCATATAGTCTACATTTTAGAACAAAATATACTTTCATATTTTTCTTTTCGTCTGGATATGATGAGCTTATACAAATTGCTTAATCTCTTGAGGTGGTGTAAAAAGTTTGAACTTCGAATCCTACTCAAATCAAGCTATATAAATTTGAGAGAAATTGAATGGGACGAAACAGGTACACAATGAATCTTTTAGCTGTTTGCCAAAGTTCCAGAGACAGATATTTTGCATTTCGTGGTGAAGTGCTATAGTTCATGTAACGTTGGCATTGGCATTGAAACATTGCTTCTGACTATCATGCTACAGGCTAGAGAAAAGATTGAAACATTTCACTTACCATATATCATGTTCATGGATTTGAAGTTACGATATTTTGGCTGGTACTACTGAAGCTGTGGAAGTAATATAATTTTCAAGATGGAAACTCTAGCTCCTTGTGTGGAGCCCGAACAGAAGCCAAGAGGGAGAGGGAGTTCCAAATAGGGGCTAGACCAAGCTTGAAAGCTGATGGCAAGAACCTTGAAACTAATGATACATAAACAATGCCCTGAAGAGAACAAGATATTGATACACATTCTATGCACGCCTACGTCTAACATAAATGCGTGGGCTTCCATTACGATCTCCATCGGCTTGATCTTGACACTCTAGCTGCTGCTGATTATGAAAGTCAACATCAAGCTGCTGAACCGAGGGCAATAAAACAGCAATAGTCGTGTCCTGTGATTGCTGCTATTGCTTATTATCTGGGCTTGAATTTGGTGCCTTCTGTTGAGCATAAATCTTTGGTTCAGCCAGCTGCTGTGCTTGAAGACCACAAACAATGACAAAGTTATTCTCTTCCCAAATGCTCATCTTTCGCTGCTGCAGTTGCTGCCACTGCTTTCTTTGCCTTTTGAACACAGGTAAGGAAGAACCACCAAGTGAAACCCATGAGTTTTTACCAAGATCCTTCTTGTTAACACAAGATAATCCAAGTAACTCCGTTTCACCTTCAATATGATGCTCTTGTAGCTGCTTTTCTCCTTCAACCACTTCCACATCAGATGCTCTCTCCGTCCGTGGACTCCTTGTATGTTGTTTTTGCTCCACCTTAAGCTCAACCTTCTTTTCTTCTTCTGTCATAACCTCAGGTCTGTCATGTGTTTGATTTTCTTCCCTAATAAATCTATCTTCATGTTCTTGAAAATGCTTTTCTCCTTCAATCACTTCAACATCAGTTGCTCTCTCTGTGCATGGACTCTTTGCCTGATGTTGTTGTTCCACCCTAAGGTCATCCTTCTTCTCTTCTACCATTATCAGCCTCTTTGGCAACCCCATTCCCTCCAAAGAATGTGAATTTTCCATGAGCTGCTCCTGGAACTTGTTTTTCTCATGTATAACTTCAAGAAGTACCTCCTTTGGCATACTTTGTTCAACAATCACTAAATCCTGTTGTACAGACGCTAAAGCACATTTATCACTCACTCAACAGCACACTTGACCCCTGCAACATCACATAAAATGAAAACATGTTATAAGCAACAAATATTTTCTACATTCGTAGCAATAATGGATGTACAACATACAGAGTGAAAGAAATCTTAAATCTAACACTTTATACAAGTTTAAGATGCAGCACCTCTACTGCTTGTTCAGTTGCTTCAGCGTCCTGTCTTGACACTTCAATTTTTTTTCCACCTGCCTCTTTTTCAACTTGACATCTTTCCCCAAAAACTATAACTTGCTTTTCCCTCTCTTTGTTCCATTCCTTAAGCATATCATCTTCTTTCCCTTCCACACGACGTTCTTCCTCTTCTCTACCTTGATCAACAGCAATCATGTACCGCCCATCATTTTTATGCATAATTTCCCCAGACCTAGAAAGCTTCCTCAAATGATGACGCAAAAAAGTAGCATGTCCCCACGGCAGACCCTCGAAATTTTTTTCAATATATCCTGAGATTGATGCCTCAATAGACCCGCCTACCTCATTCAACTCTGTAATGGCCGTCTGAATCATCTACTACACCCAACAAATCATTGGCAAATGAGGACATAAACGAACCAAAATGATGACAATTTTTATTTGCACTTGGAAATACATTTTTCTTTCAATATTTTATTCCAAATTTTAAAGGCAATAATTTCATAGCATAAAGTAGACTCTTGCAACTCTTGCCAATCCTTTAAAAAGACCATTACTATCTACACTAAGACGCCAAAATGAAAGCAAAAATTGCTTTAACATTTTTAAAATGCAATTTTTAAAAGATTATGGCCTACTTTGCCTTCAAAAAGCACAAACATTGCTTCCTAAATGAAACAAATAGTTAGCCTATAAGCCATACCTAATGAATGAATTTTATAAGTTGCATGCAGCAAAAATTAAGGCAAAATCTGTTACCCAAAATACCAATAAAGTTACATACATTGAAACTACATTTTATCACTTCAAAGAGCAGTCCTCTTACATCTTCGCCCAGGAAAAAAAAAATTACTTCAAAAAACAAAACAGAACAGGAGACAAAATACTTACCAAGGCATATGGAGGATGAGTGGGATTTCCAAACCTGGGGAAAAACTCACGCAGTCGTCTTTCAACGTGGCACTTCGACTCCTCGCTGATGGATCTGGATGCATTAGAAGCTAAAAGAGTAGTAAAAATGGCGCCTTTAAGCTTGCCCATTATGTGATTGTGTCTTTGCTCATGAAAATTGGGGGTTTTGATTTCTGGCCTTTGGGGGTTTTGCGGAGAAAATTCGAGCAAGTGGCGAGACTGTTCCTCCATTAGGTAAAAATAATAAAACATTTACAGAAATGCGATCGATGACTTGCGACATTAGATTTTATGGAGTGGGAAAAAAAAAAGAAAAGTAAATTAGGTTACGCTTGGTAGCTTTAATAATCGTCAATAATAAGTAATCATAGTAATAAAAATGTTGTTATTTTATTTCCTTTTTAGAGTTCCTTAGACAATTATCCAATAATATTATATTATTTTTCCTATTATGACAAAATAATCAAATATTAACTATTAATGTGGTTGACTAATTGGATGGACGAAACGAAATCATTGACAAAATTATTTATAAACCGTACGTTATACATAATTAATTAGTATGTGTATATATAATATAATCATTTAAAAATGTTCTTTAAAATTATTGGTGGAATTAATTGTATTTGTAGACGTATAAATATATATATATATATATATCATTCAATCAAATTAAAATTTTCTAATTTCAAGTACGAATATATAATTAATTATAATTAACCAAAACCTTTTTGTGGGAAGCATATCCTTAAAATTATTAGTATTAATTAATGTCTTGTCATCTTTTTTGTTTTTATTAATTTTCCTCTATTTTTGTGAGTTTGTTTTTCAACCACCAACTTTTTTATTTAATTTAAAAAATTAAAAAAAGAGTAAGAAGCAAAAAGATTTTAGCATTATTAAAATTTCAAAAAGTTTGTACTGCATGCATCTGTCATATCTAAACAATATAATTTCAACATCTATTATATATGGACCTCTCACAAAAATATGAAAATTCAGATAAAAAATTTAAATAAACTATTATACTCTTCATTAGAAAATATACAAAAAGATGCGGACATTAGAAAAAATCATAATTGATATGTATTTATTATTATAATTTTAAAAATACTCTATTCGGTTATTCATAGATAATTAATTTAATTTCTTTTTTGATAATAATGTTCTAAATGTCAAATATAAGTCATAAAAGTGATAAATTAAATATAATAGAATGATTATATTCTAAAAGATTATTGTCACATTTTTATTTTTTTATAATTAGTAATCACTTTTTGCCTTTTTTTGTTAAAAAAAAAATCTTCGTCACTAACACTCATCAAATTAATTATAATCACAATTTCTTTTATTTATAAATTCAAATTTATTCAACTTTCACATCATTTTAAATTTTAGTTAAAATAATCATGAGCTAAATGTAATAGTAGATTTTCCGATAAAGTTATTAATATTGTTAATCACTAAAAGCACATGACAAAAGTAAGTAAATATTAAAAACGTAATTTTATTGCATATAGATAAACGTAGAGAAAATTTACAACAAATATTCGTAATCTTTGATCTATATATGCATTAATTCATGGCCCCAAGAGTAGAAAACTGTTAACAATTAATTAGGTTATTTTAATTTGTTGCAATAGGTGAAAAGAGGTTAATTCCTACTGCCAAAATGACCTAATTTTATTGTTGGAAACAGTACTACTACCTTTATAGAGGATGCAATTAACTACAAATATATAATCAAAATATATTTAAGAATCCTTGTTGTAAATTTGCTTTAAACATATAAAGAGCATGCATTATATATTATGTTTTCCATTTTCTACAAACTTCTTCATCGGAATCATCGGTTGGAAGATAAAATTTGGGCAGAACTATTTGCAAACATGGACCGTCTTTTTGGATATGCCAAAAACGATCAAAGAATTTATCTTTTTGTTGATCATAGGCGTCGAAGGAATGTGAAACGCCGTCAAATGTTACTCCACAGAAAAATAAGGTTTCTTTGAAAAAACCTGCCCCAAAGTCGAAGGAATACTTTTGATGAAGAGCGAGAACATGTTCACCGAGATCATCGTCTTTTGATTTGCAATGGAGCGTGAGAGATGACCCCGATTCCAACTCATTAACGATCTCAACATGTATAGCATTGCACTTACTTATTACTATGCATATTGTCACAAGCAGCAACACAAACTTGACCAAACAACAAGTACTACCACTCATGTTTTTCTGTCTTTCTTTCTTTTTGTTAGTAGATGGCTATATGGTGCAAGAAAAATGTTGGAACCTTTTCTCTTTAAATAGTGCTAACTAAGGTGTGACAAATATAGAATTAATGCTACATATGTAAAAAGAATAAATCATTGCTTATTTATTTCTTATTTTGGTAGAACAAAAGAGGAAAATATTGAGGATAAAAAAAATATCAATCAACTTGTACACGTTCCCAAATTTGTTATATATTTTCTATCTTAATTATTGACATTAATCGAATTGAATTCCATGTATTTATGTTTATATTACATATTCAAATAATTAAATCTTAAATCAAAAAATAAATTTTATCCTTATTACTATTATTATTAATGACCTTAATTATCTTGTTTATGTTTATACAACCTCTTAAACCTATCATGCGTTATTTTTTATGTTTCTTATTTTTAAAACTTAAATATCAATTAATAATATTATTAAATAAAAAAAGAAAATACTTGTCTATATTTGTTATTTTCTATTTTATTAACAATTAAACATTGTTCAGTATCTATTCCAATAATAGCCCCGAGGTTTGACCGGAGTGGTTTAGAGCATTACTTGATTTGTTCCCCACCCAATTATGAAATACTACCCATAGGCAAATACGGAGATTTAAAACTAATTTTCACTTCGTCCTCCCTTTAAATTAAGCTTTCATACCTTTTCTGAGTTGTGGAGAGTAAGTCAACTTTGTTAAAAATATTTGAAAATAGTTGAGTTAAAAATTTTGAGCTAAATATGAATTAGTAAATGTCTGAATAATTTAAATATTAATTTTATCAATAATATTTTTAATTTATTATTTAATATTTATATATGCTAATAATTTAATATATTAGTATAAATTTTTTTAGGACAAATATGTTAGCATATCAATTTCAAAATTTTTATTTCCATGGAAACAAACAACTTCATATTTAAATTCAAATATTTAAGATAAAAAAATCATATAAATTAGATTCAAATTTCAGTTAAATTCGTATTTTAGCTATATTTAAATTTCAGATAGAAAAACGAAACACTACATTCCTCAAACTTATCCCATAATATTATTTTTTCAATTTTGAAAAAATAATTAAATATTAACTATTAATGTGATTATGAACGAAATCATTGAGAACAATTTATACTGTACGTTAGACATGTATAATTAATAAATTTGTGTATATACGTTCTTTAAAATTATTGGTGGAATTATATTATATTTGTAGGTGTATGAATTAATATATAGCATTAATTCAATCAAATTGAAATTTGCCAATCTCAACCGTGAATAACTAATAATTATAATGAAACAAAACCGTTTTGTGGAAAGTGTATCCTTAAAATTATTAGTATTAATTGATGCCTCGTCGTCTTTTTGTTTTTATTATTTTTCCACTCTCCCGACCACCAACTTTTTTATTTAATTAAAAAAAAGAGTAAAAAAGAATAAAATGAAAATACTGCTCATAATAATTTTAAAGAAAAATTCATGTAATTCGTGTTAATTAGCACCCATGGTAGATAAAAAATGAGCTGTATGATAATTGTAATTAAAAACAAAAATACTCTAATTAATGTTCACATATAATTAAAATTTACAGATAATCGAATTATAAAGATCATAATTGGTGTATATTTATTATAATAATTTACTTGTAGATAATTAATTAATTACTTGATTTTTGTTTATAATAATATTCTAGATGTCAAATATAAACAAAAAGTGATAAATTAAATGTGATAGGATGATTATTTTTTAATAAATTATTCACTTTTTATTTTTTTTTAATTAAAACATTAATTCGTATAAATAGCAATCACTTTTTATTTATTTAAAAAAAATTCACTGTATAATTAGCTAAATATAATAATGGATTTCATGAGAAATTTATGGTTAAATAATCTCTAAAAATTGAGGACCAAAGCAAGTAAAAATTAAGACATGATTTTATTGCATATAAATAAGGATATTACAACAAGAAATTCCTAGTCTTTGATATATATATAAAATCAAAAATTTGAGAATTAATCCTTGTCGTAAATTTGCTTGAAACGTGAAGCATTAATTTATTCTATTGATTTCCATGGTCTGCAAACTTCATCGGGATCGTCGTTTGGAAGATAGAATTTGGACTGAATTTGCAAACATGGACCGTCTTTTTTGATATGCCAAAAACGATCAAAGAGTTTATCTTTTTGTTGATCATAGGCGTCGAAGTAATGAACTTGATTATCAAATGTTACTCCACAAAAAAATAGGGTTGATCCGAAAACAGATGACCCAAAGTCGAAGGAAAACTTGTTATGAAGAGACAGAACATGTTCACCAAGATCGTCATCTTTTGATTTGCAATGGAGTGTAATAGGTGAGTTCGATTCCAACTCATTAACGATCTCAACGTGTATAGCACTGCACATACTTGTTATGCATATTGTCACAAGTAGCAGGAGCAACATGAACTTGACCAAACGACAACTACTACGATTCATGTTTTTTCTTTTGTTTTGTAGTATATATGCTTGTATATATCGTGTAAGAAAGATGATGGAACCTTTTCTCTTTAAATAGTGCTAATTAGGTGAGGCAAATATAGAATTAATGTTACGTACATTATTTAAAATGAACGAATTAATTCGTTCCTTATCTATTTAATTAATTAGTTGATTACGTTTTGAAGAAAATACAAATTAGAATATTAATTACTCTTGAAATTAAAGCAATGGATTCATTCTTATTTAGGATGTATTTTTTCAGTATATCCTAAATATTTCTTATTTCGGCAGAATAAAATAGAAAAATATATATTGATGGTAGAATAAATGCCACTCAAGCTGTATTCCCAATTCGTTATAAATTTTCTTATTTTAATTATTACCATTAACCGAATTCAAATAATCTAATCATAAATCATCAAAAAATAAATTTTATCTCTATTATATTGTATTAATGACCTTAATTATCTTATTTTTGTTTGTGGAGCCTCTTAAACCTATATATATATCCTGCATCAATTTGTTTTTCCTATTTTAGCAATATAAATATCAATTCATATTGCTGAATACGAGATAGGATAATATTGGTCTGTATTTGTTATTTTCTATTCTATATATTCACAATTATTAACCACATTCCATATTTATTCTAATAACTCAATCGTAAATACATACCATTCATTACATCTCATTTTATATATATATATATATATATATATGAGCTGTATGATAATTATAATTAAAAAGAAAAGCCTCTAATTATTGATATTCAATTATGCATATGCATGTAATTGTTGATGCCAAAATTTCATTGCCTTAATATCATATAGTAAATATTAAAGTTTTCTTACTTTGTTATTATTTTTTGAGAGTAAAATCCTCAAAAACCACCCCCTTCCATGAAGAGAACGTGGTATATAGATTAGGAGTACAATTTTTTTTTACCCTAATGGGATTTGGAATTCTAATAATATTAGGAGGAAATCCAACATGATACTAATTTGTAACTAATTAGGATTCCTAAATTCAACTTCCTCTTCTTATAAAGACTCTTGCGTGTCGGCAAACCAGAATTCACCCTATCGGAGCCGATCAGATCATGTCATTGCCGACCTGACTCTTCGGTCAGAAACTTGTCGATCACGCAGGGCCGGATCCTCCCTTTGAGACAGCAAATCCCTTTCCTTGCTCGATCCGAACAGGGCGCTCTTTTCTGACAAGGAATCGGGCTTGTAGATATTAGGCTTACTCTCTCGTAGCCAATTACTTTTACTGGCTCGCGGTTATCTCCCAAACAGTAATTACATTATAAAGGTCATAATTTAATTTAGACAGCTTTTATATTAATCAAACTGAGAGTGACAAAAGTATTTTATTGCACATGAATAAAGCAGCAAACAAACATAATTTATGATTTACAATGACCCTGAATCCCTCAACCAATTCCCTTGTCAAAAAATGCTTTACCAGAGAAAAAAGATGGAACAAAGTCACTTACATCGAAGACTCAAAAGCCCAAATTCCTGAGTGATTTCTTTATGGATAGGATCAAAATTGGCAGGCAACACTAGTAAAACTCTGGAAGAAATAAGCAAAGATAAATCACACACTGATATAAAATGCAGATTAACAAACATGGAGACTATTCAATGTTTAAGGAAACTGCATAACTAAAATCGGATCTTGAAACTCAGAAAAATAGAGTAGGATTACACGTTTTAGAACCGGCAAAGAACAGGGGGGCTTAAATAACTTAAAACAGTCAGTAGTCTTGTTTACAGAGAAGATCAAAATTTTGGCTTGCCTTTAACCAAAAAAAATATAAAAGATAAGATTACAGTGCTTCATAAAACCATGTCCTTGACTTAAGATTGTCAGTTGCTTAGAAAAATATTATGATAAACAGCAATTTACGCCAAACTCAACTCAGATCAGAAACCTATGAATGCAGAAAAATGGTTGCTTAGACTATCTAGAAAGAAGGTAACAGAGTAGAAAAGGAGAAGAATGTAACATCGCAGGCAAATACCCAGTTGAATGTAAAATACAAAGAATATGTCGTTGAAAAGCAAAATAGGGTACAAAAAATCTGCTAACATACACATAAATAATACGACTAAAGCATAAAGGAGAAAAAAAATGAAGATAAGATGGAGAAAATTAAAAAGCACTGTAAAAAGAAAATGTCAATTTAATGTCCAACAACCCTCCTTGCCTCTATATGCTATGGTTATAGGCCTGTAATACAAATCATAACTTAAAAACTCTAACTGATATTTTTCATTCACGATTAGAAAAGTCAACTGAAAAACCAAATATGTAAAAGAGATAGCATGCTATCACATTGCATTGTAAACTACAAAAAGGCAGAAGGAAAGAACCTCGCAATAGTATCCCCAAGTAAGTTTGCACTTAGGCCTCCTTTGAACGGTAAATTGGATATGGCCTCTCTTTTCTTTTAATCGATAAATCATCTTCATCTTTCAGCACATCTATACAATATTCCTGCATTTCATAGTGACCATCAGACCGCATACTCCTCACCTAAATTGAAAGTAAAGCTGTTTCATACAAGTCTAGAGAAAGATAGTGTCATGGCATATAAAGATATAGTACTCAAAGGAGAATACTAACGCCTTAGAGCTCAAACTAAAAGTAGAAAATGTAAGAAATCACAATACATACAAATCCTTTTTAGAGCTAGATAAGATAAACAGTGCAGGGCTGCAATACTTATACAATATTTGGCAAGTCAGACTCCTATGTTTTACCATTTTATTTATCTTTTAGTTTTTTTCTTAATACCCTTATATGATCCGATATATGCCCTTATATGATCCGATATATGAAGAATAATAAAAAGCATTTATATGGTATCAAAATCTCATCTTGTCCCCACAAGGATACCAGGCCAAATGCTTACATGAAACATAATTTTGAAAGGATAATTTTCAGTTTTAACTATTATTTTATTGACTATTCGAACACAAATAACCTTAATTTTTTAATAATATTCAGCAGTACCTCCCATTTTTTGACAAGTCATCAATAAAACTCTAAAACAAAATAAAATAACTAATTTACCCTTATTGTTGTTAATATTATGTAGGAAAAATATTAATTTCATCTTTAATATATTTTAATATTACCACTTTCATCCTTACTATTTCAAAATTATACTTTTAATCCCTATCATTATAACATGACTCTTAAATGTTAATATATTTTATCATTTGACACATTTACCATTAACTAAATTAAATTTGTATTGAATTTAAACTAATACAAAAAATTATAAAAAATAAATTTCTTTTTATTAAAACTTTAATTACTTTTATTTTTAATTTTGTATTTTAACAAATAATTATTGAATAATATTTTTTGGATTATAAAATTTACAAAAAAAAATTCATAATAAAGTTTTATAAAACGTCTTATTCATAAACGATTTTTTACAATGAATTTAGATTTTATTATATTTTTTGGATAATTTTATTGTAAAATTAAAAAAAATCAAAAGAAATAAACTTATTTAGATTTTATTATTTTATTATTATTTAATTTTATTGTAAAAATTAAAAAAATAGACTTATTTAGATTTTATTATTTTATTTTTATTTAATTTTATTATAAAAACAAAAAAGAAATAAATTTATTTAGATTTTATTTTATTTTTTATTTTTATTTGATCTTATTGCAAAAATTTTAAAAATAAAAGGAAATAAACTTATTTATATTTCATTATCTAGATTTATATTATGAATTTAATTTTTTAGTTTTAGTAATTTTTTATTAAATAATTTTATTCTTAATATTTGTTTGAGTTTTTTGAAATTTATTTTATTTTATTTTTAAAGATTTGGTGACATCATCATTATTACTATAGGGACAATAATATCATTTGAACTCAAAAATTGAATTCTTAAGGTTAGTGTTATAACGGCAAAGACTAAAAGTGTAATTTTAAAATAATAAGGATGTAAGTGATAATATCGAAATATATTAAGGATGAAATTGATATTTTCTGTGTTATGTATATAAACACAAAAATGAGCATGTACAGTAAAAAAATAAAATTTAATTTATATATAATTAATAATTTATATTTTATTAAAAAAATGAGTTACTTATATATTAAAATTAAGGTAAAATTTTCACTTAAATAATAAATAAATAAACTTAAATTAAAATATATACCAAAATAAATTACAAATATATTAATTATTAATTAATTAATTGCAACAAAACCGCAGATATGGATTCAGCAGCAGGAGTGCCAAGCAAATCAATCATGAGGTCCAATTGCTGTACCAGATTCTTGCCAGGAAACAAAGGTCTTCTTGTTCGCAGTTTTGCAAATATGCATCCGATGCTCCCAAAAAATATTCACTGTATAATTAGCTAAATATAATAACGGATTTCATGAGAAATTTATTGTTAAATAATCTCTAATCTAAAAGTTGATGACCAAAGCAAGTAAAAATTAAGACATGATTTTATTGCATATCAATAAGGATATTACAACAAGAAATTCCTAATCTTTGATATATATAAAACCAAAAATTTGAGAATTAATCCTTGTCGTAAATTTGCTTTAAACATGAAGCATTAATTTATTCGATTGATTTCCATGGTCTGCAAACTTCATCGGGACCATCGTTTGGAAGATAGAATTTGGATTGAATTTGCAAACATGGACCGTCTTTTTTGATATGCCAAAAACGATCAAAGAGTTTATCTTTTTGTTGATCATAGGCGTCGAAGTAATGAACTCGATCATCAAATGTTACTCCACAAAAAAATAGGGTTGATCCGAAAACAGATGACCCAAAGTCGAAGGAAAACTTGTTGTGGAGAGACAGAACATGTTCACCAAGATCATCATCTTTTGATTTGCAATGGAGTGTAATAGGTGAGCTCGATTCCAACTCATTAACGATCTCAACGTGTATAGCACTGCACATACTTGTTATGCATATTGTCACAAGTAGCAGCAGCAACATGAACTTGACCAAACAACAACTACTACGATTCATGTTTTTTCTTTTGTTTTGTAGTATATATGTTTGTATATATGGTGTAAGAAAGATGATGGAACCTTTTCTCTTTAAATAGTGCTAATTCGGTGAAGCAAATATAGAATTAATGTTACGTATATTATTTAAAATGAATGAATTAATTCATTCCTTATCCATTTAATTAATTAGTTGATTACGTTTTGAAGAAAATACAAATTAGAACATTAATCACTCTTGAAATTAAAGCAATGGATTCATTCTTATTTAGGAAGTATTTTTCTGTATACCCCAAGTATTTCCTATTTCGGTAGAATAAAATAGGAAAATATATATGGATGGTAAAATAAATACCAGTCAAGCTGTATTCCCAATTCGTTATAGATTTTCTTATTTTAATTATTACCATTAACCGAATTCAAATAATCTAATCTTAAATCATCAAAAAATAAATTTTATCTCTATTATATTGTATTAATGACCTTAATTATCTTATTTTTGTTTGTGGAGCCTCTTAAACCTATATATATATCCTGCATCAATTTGTTTTTCCTATTTTAGCAATATAAATATCAATTCATATTGCTGAATACGAGATAGGATAATATTGGTCTGTATTTGTTATTTTCTATTCTATATATTCACAATTATTAACCACATTCCATATTTATTCTAATAACTCAATTGTAAATACATACCATACATTACATCTTATTATATATATACATAGGAATTTAATTAATGATAATTTAACTTTTATTCATATACCATATTTATTCAAAATTTAAATTCTAATATGAATTTACAAATATAAATGGATAAAAGTTATGGGTCTTTCTACAGTACCAGGGATAAATTTTCAGTATTGATAACGTAAAAATTATAGACCATTGGATGAAATCAATGGTCTATTATTTTTTTATTTTAATAAATTAATTTAATTTTTAAATTATTATTTTTTTAAGTTACCGGTTATACAAGTTTTAATTAATTTTTTTACTTTTAGTCAATTTTAACAGGTTTGACGGTTTTTTTTTTCTAATTTTCTTTTGACTTTTAGTCAATCTCAAATTTCTCATTGTAACCTAATTTTAGTGAATTATAAACCGCTCTTTCACTATTACTACGAAAAAAACTTATACTCATCTTTGTGATTAAAGATTTCTGAACATCAATTAAGGTGAGATTTATTTTTCTATTCTATTTTATTAGTTTATTTGTTGAATTAAAATATTTGTTGATTTGTTTGTGTGTGGATTTTTCTCTATCAAATTAAATGGCATGTTAGATTAAACATTGTATTTAATTATTAAACAGTTGTGTGGGTTTTCTGTGAAAGTGACGGTAATCATGAGCAAAATTAATTGGGCAAAAAATAAAGAGAGAGAGTAATAGGAAAGGTAAGGATGATTTCTTAATTTAAGACAATACCATGATTATGAAGAAGGAATAATGTCAGCCAAGAAGAAACTGTGAAATGTCATGATAAAAGCCTTATTCTATTTATAAAGAAATTGAAATACGTCATATATATATATATATATATATATATATATATATATATATATATATATAAAGCAACAACTTGCTATATTGCTGCATACTATAATTTTTTTTTTGTTTTTTTTTCACTTAGTCTTCTAGTTATTCGTGTACTCATTCTTACCCATTCAATAAAATTACATATTAAAGCCAATGAATGAAAAAAAACAATTTATTAATTTGAAGTTTAGTCTCATGCAATTAAAATTTTTTATTGTCTTTTTCTTTTCTTCATATTTGTTATTTATGAGAGAAAAACAGAAAAGAAATTTAAAACACAAAATTATTTTTTAGATTCTTATTGTCAATAATAACTTTTTGGTTGTTCTCTCCGGTCTCAATTGTATTTTTTATATTTTGGGAAACTTTGAACCTTCATTAATTCTCATATATTTTTAATTGTTTTTTCTTTTGCAATTTTATGCATCTTAGTTTCCTTGACTATTCATTTCAATTTTTGGTTAATTTATTTTACTATACTCGAATAAACATTTTGTGTTATTCAAAGTTTAGTTCAAACTTCTTATTTTCATTCTTTCAAATATTAAGTTTTTCATTTTTGAAAAAATAATGTTGTTGCATAAAATTGTAGTTGTATTTCTACTTTATTGTTGTAAATGCCTTAGTATTATTGTGCTGTTACTTTCTAATTTTTGTTATTGTTTTTATCTTTCTAATAGATGTGTTGAGATACTAATTAGTGGTTAGTAAATTATCTAGATGGAAAATAAGAGGAAACGTATTAATCCAGGCACTATAAAAGATGCAAATGATGATAAAAAGGATGATTTAAAGAAGTCTGATGATAAGAACAAGAAGAATGAAACATTCACGAAGACAAGACGGCCTTTTATTGAGTTCTTGTAAGTTTTTTCATATTGACTTAATATATGTTTGTGTAGTCTTACATTGAGAATGTGATTTTGAAAAGTGAAATAGAATGTTAATGTACTAACTTTTTGTTATATGCCATTAAATATAGCAAGAATGAAGCAAAATTATTGCGAGAAAAAGGGATAAAAGTTGACATGAAGGTAAGCAATTTTTATTATGAAATCTATCTTTGTTTATACTAAATTTTATTTTAAATATTTAATTCAGTATTAATTTTTTTTTATAGGAAAGGAAAAATTTAGGGTTACGTTTCAAAGCTATGACTAAAGAGGATAAGGATAAATATAGTATAGGCCAGTTGAAAGAGGATAACAATGAAAAAGAATATTGTGGAGAAAGAAGGGAAGGCATTGCAACAAGATGTGCTCCAAATCGTTTTGCATCATTAGTGGCCAAATTATTAGATGTGAAAAAAACAGCTGTTGCAGAGTTAGGATTTGGAAGTCTTCTAAACATAAAGTGCGGGAGACTAAGACGAGATTTATGTGCCTGGTTAGTTGATATGTTGGATCCATTTACTTCTACTATTAATTTACATGGATATAGTCTCAATATTTCCCCTCGTAATTTTGAGCATATTATGGGGATCCAAGATGGTGGAGTAGATGTAGATGTATGCTTTGATGTAGATCTAGAAAGAATAGATCCATTGAAAAATAATCGTAATCATAATGGATATATTTGTTTGAAGAAGTTGGAGGCAGATTTGGTGAATGAAAATGAGGTGACTGATGGCTTTAAAAGGAAATTTGTATTGTTCGCTTTTGGAACATTATTATTCCCTAAATTAGGAAACTATGTAATGCCTCATTATTTAGTTCCATTGCAAAACACAAGTACCATTAAAGAGAAAAACTGGGCTACTTGGTGTTTCAATGGACTCATTAGTGGCATTAAAAAATTTAAGGAGGGAAGACAACAATATATTTGTGGTTGTCTGCTATTTTTAGAGGTAATACATTTTCGTCTTTCTTAGTTTATGTATGTAAACTTCCAATTATTTATACTCTTTATTTCTAATTATTTAACCTTGATGCTAATTATTTTGTCTAGCTTTTTTACATGGATCGGGTGATGTTTGCCTATAAACCTATATGTAAATCGTTGAATGCAATAGGTTTATGGACAAACAAAGATGTATGCAATTTCATGTGCTTTTTGAAGAAGAATGGAGGCATTGGGAACCCGAAGGTAATAAATTTATATTAAGTACTTTTTTAATATTGCAAAAATAAAATACTTCTAACACCTTTATGTTAAAAAATATCAGGTTAATTTACAAGAAAGTCCACATCATGATACTGCGACCAAAGCGACCTTTGACGGAAATCATTTATTGGATTTCAAAGGGAAACTAGAGCAAATGCAACTAGGGATTGCTGATATAATGTATAAAGTTGCTGACTTGATGAAGAATAATTTAGATACTTATGTCGCAGTTCAAGAATTATCTTTCAAAGTTGATGCAATTGAAGAGATTATTTTAAAAAATAAGCCAGACGCATGCAATAAAACGGTGGATACTAATGATACAGATGTTCGTACAATTCCTTCTGAATATAACTTACAGTCACTGAAGAAACATAAGTCCAAAGTCTGTAGCGAATCAAGTTGGCAAATTTTTGAAGAATCCAATTTGTTGAAGAAAATGGGCATGCCCAAGAAGACTGATAATGAGCAAAAAACGAAGAAAACTTCTTGTAAAAGATCTTTGCTGAATGAGTTGTTGCCAAATAATGAAAAAAACTACCAGAGTGTTCAGGTATGTCTATATACTATTTTGTTCCATCGTTATTGGTAGAAATTGTTAATGGTTAAGAGTTGTTTACTTTAAGTGTGTAAACTTTGTTGTTATATTATAGGTAATATCTTCAGATGGAATTTGCTCAGTTAATGTTATGTCATTAAATGAGCAAGATTCATCTAATGATAAAGAGACTAGATTGTGCAAGTCAAGGCAACTCCCAAAAAGCCCTCATCAAAAGTATTCAAGGTGCAAAAATAGCTGTAAAATTATAGACAGTAACATCGTGCTTGCAAATTCGTTCTCTGAACATGAATTCATGATGTTGCAATATATTTTCCAAGACTCTTTGGACAAGAGGTAACTAAATACGCATTTACAATATGTTTTTTTTTTCCTTTTTTTGTTTTTATCGTAGACAAATACTAATTGCAGATCTTGTATGCTATTAATTTAGTGAGATTTTAGTTTTGACGCATCAACATATTGTTAACCGACAAACAATATATTCTTTGGCTCCAAAATCGTTTATAATAGATGAGGTAAATGTTAACAAGTAGTCTTAATTTGAATTATAAGTAGAAAATTTGAAATTTCAATAATTGGTGATTGATTTTCTTTGTAACAGATCATAAATTGTTATGTTGAATACTTAACAATGACAGAGAAGTTAAAATCACAAAATGAATCTCGGAATTGGTATTTGACAACTCGATTTGGGGTAAGTTATACTATATCTGTGGATTGGGTTTTGAAATAACTTATTTGGTGTATGGGTGTCGTTTATTCTTCTATTATGTAGCAAATAGTAGCAGAGAATAGTAAAATTGAGTATTAGTTTATAAATTCAACATTAAAAATATAAATAAACTTAAATAAATGTAAATTAACATGAAATTATAAAATGATAACAACATAGTTATAAAAAACTAAAAAAAATTTAATTGTGACATAAAACATATAAATGCACATAAAACTTGTAATCTTGATATAAAAAATTAAATTACAACGTAAAACTTATATGGAAGACATAATACTTATAAACTTAAATTAAAAATAAAAAAATATAAGCCAACATAAAATAGTAAAAATAAACATCAACTTAAAAATTCAACATAAAAAATGTTAATAAACTGAGATAAATGTAAATTAACGTGAAATTATAAAATGACAACAACATAGTTGTAAAAAATCAAAATAATTTTAATTGTGACATAAAACATATAAATGCACATAAAATTTGTAATATTGATATAAAAAAAATTAAATTACAACGTAAAACTTGTATATATGACATAATACTTATAAAAAAATATAAGCTAACATAAAATAGTAAAAATGAACATCAACTTATAAATTTAATATAAAAAATGTAAATAAACTGAGATAAATGTAAATTAATATGAAATTGTAAAATGACAATAATGTAATTGTAAAAAAATCAAAATAATTTTAATTGTGACATAAAACATATAAATATATATAAAACTTGTAATTTTGACATAAAAATTTAAATTACTACGTAAAACTTATACGGAGGATATAATACTTATAAATGTTAATTAAAAATTAAAAAATATAAGTCAACACGAAATAGTGAAGTTGAATATTAACTTCATAAATTCAACATTAAAAATATAAATAAATTGAGATAAATATAAATTAACGTTAAAATTTAAATATAACAAAATAAATAAAAATATAATATAAGAATTGTAAATCAATATTCTACTTATAATCATATTATATAAAATTAAATTTTGTGAAAAAAGTACAATACATGTAAAATTGTAAAATAATTTACAAATTTTACATAGTTTGATATAATAATAATAATAATAATATAAACAGAATATTTGTAACACATAAACATGTATTTTAATATATATTTTTTCTAAACGTATGAGTATACTTTACAAAAAATGATTATTGATGCTTTTATTTATTTCAATTATTTAAATAATTTTATTTTATATGTGTACTAATTGATTTTTTTCGCATTCTTCTCTTTTTCTTTATGATTGCATGATATTAAATAAAATATCATTTTATAAATAGTAAATAGTATATTATGCCAAACTAAATTCGCATTACATGTAATTAAGATTTCTAGTAATATCATTTTACTTTTCTTAATTATCCATTTCAAAATTTCTTGTTTATATATATTTGTACATTAAATGTATACTTTTTCCACTTACAATTTATCAATTTTAAGATATTCTAATTTTTTTAAAATAATGCAGTGTTAATTATAAGGATTTTATTATACTAATCATTCTCAAATTTTATAATATCATTTACATCTTTAAAATAACATATATTTTTTATTAATTTATATAAATACAATCATTATGATTAATATATAAGATGTGTCTTATTTTCTAATATTGATTTTTGAGTTGTAATAATTTATGTTATTAATAATAATTTTTAAAACATAAAGAAAGTATAATTTTTTATAAATCTAAATTAATGTTTTTTAAATACATTATTTCTAATATGCATAACACATTATTTACCATTAATTTTTTTACTATAATATATAATTTTGTATTTCAAATATATTTCTAAAAAAAAATTATAACAAAATAAATTAAATATATTAAAAAAAATAAAATAAAATATAACACATTATTTACCATTAATTTTTTTACTATAATATATAATTTTGTATTTCAAATATATTTCTAAAAATAAATTATAACAAAATAAATTAAATATATTAAAAAATAAAAAAGTGAGGAAAATAATCTTTCACCTGAATAATAAGTTAATTTTACATGTTACTTGTTAAGTAGGTTAATTATTATTAATATAAAATGAATGGTTTAGATTCAATTTTAAAATCTAAGGGTTAATAAAAGTGAGTTATTGATACTGGGATAAAGTATCCCAGTATCATAGAATTTTCCTAAATTCTAATATGCAAAACTGAAATTGTCAAGTTATAAATTCTAATATGTAAAACTGAAATTGTCAAGTTATAAATTATAATATGCAAAACTGAAATTTAAATTCAAAACTGAAATAATTGTGAATAACTGAAATTTATAACTGAAATTTAAATTAGAATTTAAATTTTGAATAAATATAGTATATGAATAAAAGTTAAATTATCATTAATTAAATTCCTATGTATATATAATGAGATGTAATGTATGGTATGTATTTACGATTGAGTTATTAGAATAAATATGGAATGTGGTTAATAATTGTGAATATATAGAATAGAAAATAACAAATACAGACCAATATTATCCTATCTCGTATTCAGCAATATGAATTGATATTTATATTGCTAAAATAGGAAAAACAAATTGATGCAGGATATATATATATATAGGTTTAAGAGGCTCCACAAACAAAAATAAGATAATTAAGGTCATTAATACAATATAATAGAGATAAAATTTATTTTTTGATGATTTCAGATTAGATTATTTGAATTCGGTTAATGGTAATAATTAAAATAAGAAAATCTATAACGAATTGGGAACACAGTTTGACTGGTATTTATTTTACCATCAATATATATTTTCCTATTTTATTCTATCGAAATAGGAAATAATTGGGGTATACAGAAAAATACTTCCTAAATAAGAATGATCCATTGCTTTAATTTCAAGAGTAATTAATGTTCTAATTTGTATTTTCTTCAAAACGTAATCAACTAATTAATTAAATGGATAAGGAATGAATTAATTCATTCATTTTAAATAATGTACGTAACATTAATTCTATATTTGCTTCACCGAATTAGCACTATTTAAAGAGAAAAGGTTTCATCATCTTTCTGACACCACACATACAAACTTATATACTACAAAACAAAGAAAAAGCATGTATCGTAGTAGTTGTTGTTTGGTCAAGTTCATGTTGCTGCTGCTACTTGTGACAATATGCATAACAAGTATGTGCAGTGCTATACACGTTGAGATCGTTAATGAGTTGGAATCGAGCTCACCTATTACACTCCATTGCAAATCAAAAGATGATGATCTTGGTGAACATGTTCTGTCTCTTCACAACAAGTTTTCCTTCGACTTTGGGTCATCTGTTTTCGGATCAACCCTATTTTTTTGTGGAGTAACATTTGATGATCGAGTTCATTACTTCGACGCCTATGATCAACAAAAAGATAAACTCTTTGATCGTTTTTGGCATATCAAAAAAGACGGTCCATGTTTGCAAATTCAATCCAAATTCTATCTTCCAAACGATGGTCCCGATGAAGTTTGCAGACCATGGAAATCAATCGAATAAATTAATGCTTCATGTTTAAAGCAAATTTACGACAAGGATTAATTCTCAAATTTTTGGTTTTATATATATCAAAGATTAGGAATTTCTTGTTGTAATATCCTTATTTATATGCAATAAAATCATGTCTTAATTTTTACTTGCTTTGGTCATCAACTTTGAGAGATTATTTAACAATAAATTTCTCATGAAATCCGTTATTATATTTAGCTAATTATACAGTGAATATTTTTTGGGAGCATCGGATGCATATTTGCAAAACTGCGAACAAGAAGACCTTTGTTTCCTGGCAAGAATCTGGTACAGCAATTGGACCTCATGATTGATTTGCTTGGCACTCCTGCTGCTGAATCCATATCTGCGGTTTTGTTGTAATTAATTAATTAATAATTAATACACTTGTAATTTATTTTGGTATATATTTTAATTTAAGTTTATTTATTTATTATTTAAGTAAAAATTTTACCTTAATTTTAATATATAAGTAACTCATTTTTTTTAATAAAATATAAAATATTAATTATATATAAATTAAATTTTATTTCTTTACTATACATGGTCATTTTTGTGTTTATATACATAATAGAGAAAATATCAATTTCATCTTTAATATATTTCGATATTATCACTTACATCCTTATTATTTCAAAATTACACTTTTATTGGACTAACAATCAATAATAATGGTGCAATAGTTCTTGAAATATTTTCTATTTTAATTAATTATTAACAATCAGTCACATTATTCTATATTTATCTGATGAATTAAATCTTATTTTATTTGCTCTTCAGAGTTCCTTAGACAATTACATTATATTATTTTTTATTTTAAGAAAATAATTAAATATTAATTATTAATGTGGTTGAGTAATTAGATGGAGGAAACGAAATCATTGAGAACATTTTTTATAAACCGGTACGTTATACATAATTAATTAACTTGCATATATATAATATAATCATTTAAAAACATTCTTTAAAATTATTAGTGGAATTAATTGTATTTTAGGCGTATGTACATATAACTCATTCAATCAAATTAAAATTTGCCAATTTCAAGCATGTATATATAATTAATCAAAACAGTTTCGCGGAAAGTGTATATATCCTTAAAATTATTAGTATTAATTGATGCCTTGTCATTTTTTTGTTTTTATTATTTTTCTTCCGTTCTTTTGACTTTGTTCCAACCACCAACTTTTTTTAGTTAATTTAAAAAAAAAATTTAAAAAAAAAAGAGTAAGTAGCAAAAAGATGTTATCAATATTAAAATTTTGAAAAATTTAGACTCCATGCATCGTCATATTTAAACAATATAATTTAAAATCTGTTAATAGCACTCTCACAAAAATGTGAAAATTCAAATAAAATATTATACGCTTCGTTAGAAAATTAAAAAAAAATGTAAACATTAGAAAATGAAAAAATAAACTAAAGACAATACTCATAGTAATTTTAATGAAAATTTTATTTAATTTGATTTAGCACACATAATAGAAAAAAATGACTTGTATGATAATTATAATTAAAAAGAAAAAGTCTCTAGTTATTGATATTCAATTATTCATATGCATGTAATTGTTGATGTCAAAATTTCACTGTCTTGATATGATGCAGTAAATATTAAAGCTTTCTCACTTTTTTATTATATTTTGAGAATAAAGAAGAAGAAAGAATAGCCACTTACCTATAAATATATACCTTAACCAAACATTTTGATATCATTTTTCATTCTTCTCTGCTTTAAAAATACTTTGTCAAAATGTCGTCCCCATTGCTTATTTTCTTTCTTTTTTTTCAGTTGCTCTACATTCGTTGTACTTGAGTTGCAATCTTATAAACGAGTCCCGTCATTGTATCTTGGGGCTACACTGTCGTTCAACCTTCCTGCTATAGGATACCATCCTAAAAGGATAGAAATAATTTTCAGGACAGTGCTCTTTGCACACCTTAACGCTTATATATCACTAGAAGATTTCCTTAAGTCTACATCATGGAGAAGAGGTCCATGTTATTTTCTTGCTTATGAGTATCTACAATATACTTTGCCCACGTTGATTAAAAATCGTCAGGACCTAGTCCAGGATGATCAGAGTTTTAGAAAGGTAATTAAGTTTCACCTCCATGTTTAGAAAGAAAGATTACGAGACAAATCAATATCGCTTAATTAGTTGCAAGTCAGTCCCGGAAAAAGGAGTGAAAATTAGAAATGTAAATTTTGACCGGACACTAGCTATTTTAAACATTAATTGTGATGATCCAAGTCATTTAACTGTAAAATTTTCTACTAAGCCAAATAAAATTAACTGTTGTACCATATTCTAATTCTGTGTTTTAATAGTCAAAGATATCCAAACGGCTGTCTCATGTATGCATATATATTGGATTATTTGAGATGATAATTGGCTGTTTTAGATCTCTGACGGCCGGCCATTCCATGCTGACAACAACAATCTTGTTGCCATCACAGAATATTCTTAAGCAGATGCTTCAAGCTGTAAAATATTTTCATGTGCAAGGAGTTATCCGTCAAGAGTTGAGGCCTGAATATGTGCTGGTAGATCTGGATAGTAAAACAGTCAAGCTTGCCCATATTGGAGAGACCTTCAGAGGCGACAAAGGTCCTTATGAGGTTTGTACGTTAGATCACAAATATCAATTGACTTCTATAGCTCAATTTGAGCATGCCTTAAACACCTTTTCTTGGTTGATTGGGGCAAGCTCAGATATTACTTGATGAGTTTTGTTTGGCTCTGATTTTGGCGTGTAAAAGTTGTGGGTACAGTTTCATAGAACCACACAGCCTCAAGCTATTAATTTTCTTTTTCTTATCTACATCTCTGGAAAACGAAAAGACAGATGCAAACTTTTTAATTGTGGTTGTTAGTAACCTACCTTCTAGGTGCTTCAGGAAATTTTGAAATCAACAAGGGAAGACTAGGTTTAAGTTGCAGATTGCTTTATAGCGTTATTAAGTTCATTTGGATTTGAAAATCCTTAAAATTCTATTGTTGCGTGCATCCTTTTATTTTTATTTTTTGGTCAATCTCTCCAGCTAGGATCACTTTCGTACAAGGCACCGGAATATGTGTTTGGCCCTGGAAACTTCTTTACTCCATTTACTGTGTGGTCTGTGGGTCGTTTGTTCGTCGAGATGATAACTGGGAAGCCTCTATTTGATTGCGACGATCCTCTTCTCTTAGGGGGCCGCATTTTTCGGTAATGAACTTAAAATTAAAAGCAAGCACCCTGCTTTCCAAGTGTTGTTGTCCTAAACGTGTAATATTTTGATGATTAATCTTCTTATGTCAATCAAATTCGGAGGGCCAAACTAAATCAAGTACATCAAATAAACCTGGAGATTGGCGTGCGAAACTTCAGTTTAAGGTAGTAAATTCATGTCATAAATGGATTGTGTATCTTAGGACTAGTTCCGGTTTAATTATGATCTTGGAAAAATGTTAAATTATATTGATTTTGCTCTCCTGCTATGCAACAGAACCTGACAGAAGAGTTTCCTGGTTTTGAGCCAGCTGAAGTTGACCTTCTGTCTGTAAGCTTCAATTTACTTTGTCACAGGGGAATTGAATTAATGAGATATAGTGTGACAAGGGAATTTCTCCTGAAGTTTTGCTGATAGGTTTTTGGCTCATTTTAATTACTTATGCTTTTCTTTTCTTTTGTAATCTTAATGAAAATTTTTACTAGTAGGTTATAGGCTTAATACTAGTAGGAACAGATGCAACTTTCTTGCTGTGCCTTTTATTTGAATCCATGAGATATAATAATTTACTGTACTGCAGATGCAATTTTGGAACATAAATTACCAAAAACTCGGAAACTTAATTTATTTAAAAATATTATATTTCTGGCGGTACAGAACATTAAGCAAACTCCATAGCTGGCACAGATGGCAATTCTATCTCAGGTAACAATGAAAAACAAAAACAAGAAATATATGTCACTAAAGATAAACATAAATGGCCGAAGGACACGGCAGGTAAGCACAGACATGATTTTCTAACAACATTGAAGGCATCTATTCACAGAGTATGAAGCAAAAAGATGTTAGCGGGATTAAATTTTTGAAAAGTTTACATTGCATGCGTCGTCATATCTAAACAATATAATTTTAAAATCTGCTATTATATTCTTCATCAGAAAATACACACAAAGATGCGTACATAGTAAAAGATCATAATTGATATGTATTTATTATTATAATTTTAAAAATACTCTCTTCGGTTATTCGTAGATAATTAATTTAATTTTTTTTTTGATAATAATATTCTAAATGTCAAATATAAATCATAAAGTGATAAATTAAATATGATAGAATGATTATATTTTAAAAGATTATTGTCAAATTTTTATTTTTCTATTATTAGTAATCACTTTTTGTCTTTTTTTTTTCTAAAAAACAAAATCTTTGTCATTAACACTCATCAAATTAATTATAATCACAATTTTTTTATTTATAAATTCAAATTTATTCAACTTTCACATCATTTTAAATTTTAGCTAAAATAATCATGAACTAAATTTAATATTGAATTTCGCGAGAAAGTTATTAATATTGTTAATCATTAAAAATATATGACCAAAGTAAGTAAAAATTAAAAACGTAATTTTATTGCATATAGATGAACGTAGAAAAAATTTACAACAAAAATTCTTAATCTTTGATCTATAAATGCACTAATTCATGGCCCCAAGAGTAGAAAACTGTTAACAATTAATTAGATCATTTTAATTTGTTGCAATAGATGAAAAGAGCGTAATTCCTACTACCAAAATGACATAATTTTATTGTTGGAAAAAGAACTACTACTTTTAATAGAGGATGCAATTAACCACAAATATATAATCAAAATATATTTAAGAATCCTTGTCGTAGATTTGCTTTAAACATATATAAAGCATGCATTATATATTATGTTTTCCATTTTCTACAAACTTCTTCACCGGAATCATTGTTTGATAGAACTATTTGCAAACATGGACCGCCTTTTTTGATATGCCAAAAGCGATCAAAGGACTTATCTTTTTTGTGATCATAGGCGTCGAAGGAATGTGAAATGCCGTCAAATGTTATTCCACAGAAAAATAAGGTTTCTTTGAATAAACCTGCCCCAAAGTTGAAGGAATACTTTTGATGAAGAGGGAGTACATGTTCACCGAGATCATCTTCTTTTGATTTGCAATGGAGCGTGAGAGATGACCCCGATTCCAACTCATTAACGATCTCAACATGTATAGCATTGCACTTACTTATTACTATGCATATTGTCACAAGCAGCAACATAAACTTGACCAAACAACAAGTACTACTACTCATATTTTTCAGTCTTTCTATCTTTCTTTCTTTTTGTTAGTAGATGGCTATATGGTGCAAGAAAAATGTTGGAACCTTTTCTCTTTAAATAGTGCTAACTAAGGTGTGACAAATATAGAATTAATGCTAATAATAGCCCCGAGGTTTGACCGGAGTGGTTTAGAGCATTACTTGATTTGTTCCCCACCCAGTTATGAAATACTAAACATAGGCAAATACAGAAATTTAAAACTAATTTTTACTTCGTCCTCCCTCTAAATTGAGCTTTCATACCTTTTCTGAGTTGTGGAGAGTAAGTCAACTTTGTTAAAAATATTTAAAAATAAATGAGTTAAAAATTTTGAGCTAAATATGAATTAGTAAATATCTGAATAATTTAAATATTAATTTTATCAATAATATTTTTAATTTATTATTTAATATTTATATATGCTAATAATTTAATATATTAGTATAAATTTTTTTAAGACAAAAATATTAGTATATCAATTTCAAAATTTTTATTTCCATGGAAACCAACAACTTAATATTTAAATTCAAACATTTAAGATAAAAAAAATCATACAAATCAGATTCAGATTTCAGTTAAATTCATATTTCAGCTATATTTAAATTTCAGATAGAAAAACGGAACGCTACATTCCTTAGACTTATCCAATAATATTATTTTTCCTATTTTGACAAGATAATTAAATATTAACTATTAATGTGATTATAAACGAAATTATTGAGAACAATTTCTACTGTACGTTAGACATTTATAATTAGTAAATTTGTGTATATACGTTCTTTAAAATTATTGATGGAATTATAATTATATTTGTAGTAGGTGTACGAATTAATATATAGCATTACCTCAATCAAATTGAAAATTTCCAATTTCAAACGTGAATAACTAATAATTATAATGAAACAAAACCGTTTTGTGAAAAGTGTATCCTTAAAATTATTAGTGTTAATTGATGCCTCGTCGTCTTTTTATTTTTATTATTTTTCCACTCTCCCAACCACCAACTTTTTTATTTAATAAAAAAAAAGAGTGAAAATGAATAAAATGAAAATACTGCTCATAATAACTTTAAAGAAAATTTCATTTAATTCGTGTTAATTAGCACCCATGGTAGATAAAAAATGAGCTGTCTGATAATTGTAATTAAAGACAAAAAGACTCTAATTAATGTTCACATATAATTAAAATTTACAGATAATCGAATTATAAAGATCATAATAGGTGTATATTTATTATAATAATTTACTTGTAGATAATTAATTAATTACTTGATTTTTGTTTATAATAAAATTCTAGATGTCAAATATAAATAAAAAGTGATAAATTAAATGTGATAGGATGATTATTTTTTAATAAATTATTCACTTTTTATTTTTTTAATTAAAACATTAATTCGTATAAATAGCAATCACTTTTTATTTATTTTTTAATAAAAATATTCACTGTATAATTAGCTAAATATAATAACGGATTTCATGAGAAATTTATTCTTAAATAATCTCTAAAAGTTGATGACCAAAGCAAGTAAAAATTAAGACATGATTTTATTGCATATAAATAAGAATATTACAACAAGAAATTCCTAATCTTTGATATATATAAAACCAAAAATTTGAGAATTAATCCTTGTCGTAAATTTGCTTTAAACATGAAGCATTAATTTATTCGATTGATTTCCATGGTCTGCAAATTTCATCGGGACCATCGTTTGGAAGATAGAATTTGGATTGAATTTGCAAACATGGACCGTCTTTTTTGATATGCCAAAAACGATCAAAGAGTTTATCTTTTTGTTGATCATAGGCGTCGAAGTAATGAACTCGATCATCAAATGTTACTCCACAAAAAAATAGGGTTGATCCGAAAACAGATGACCCAAAGTCGAAGGAAAACTTGTTATGAAGAGACAGAACATGTTCACCAAGATCATCATCTTTTGATTTGCAATGGAGTGTAATAGGTGAGTTCGATTCCAACTCATTAACGATCTCAACGTGTATAGCACTGCACATACTTGTTATGCATATTGTCACAAGTTGCAGGAGCAACATGAACTTGACCAAACAACAACTACTACGATTCATGTTTTTTCTTTTGTTTTGTAGTATATATGCTTGTATATATCGTGTAAGAAAGATGATGGAACCTTTTCTCTTTAAATAGTGCTAATTAGGTGAGGCAAATATAGAATTAATGTTACGTACATTATTTAAAATGAACGAATTAATTCGTTCCTTATCTATTTAATTAATTAGTTGATTACGTTTTGAAGAAAATACAAATTAGAATATTAATTACTCTTGAAATTAAAGCAATGGATTCATTCTTATTTAGGATGTATTTTTTCAGTATATCCTAAATATTTCTTATTTCGGCAGAATAAAATAGAAAAATATATATTGATGGTAGAATAAATGCCACTCAAGCTGTATTCCCAATTCGTTATAGATTTTCTTATTTTAATTATTACCATTAACCGAATTCAAATAATCTAATCATAAATCATCAAAAAATAAATTTTATCCCTATTATATTGTATTAATGACCTTAATTATCTTATTTTTGTTTGTGGAGCCTCTTAAACCTATATATATATCCTGCATCAATTTGTTCTTCCTATTTTAACAACATAAATATCAATTCATATTGCTGAATATGAGATAGGATAATATTGGTCTGTATTTGTTATTTTCTGTTTTATTAACCACGTTCCATATTTATTCTAATAACTCAACCTTAAATACATACCATTCATTACATCTTATTTTATATATATATATATATATATGATTGTTTATTATGGAATCTATGTATGTCCTACATCATTTTAGGGTATATATATATAGTTATAGTTATAGTTATATAGTTATATAGTTATATAGTTATAGTTATAGTCTACATGCATACGGATCATTTTCTAGCATCAAAGGTAAAATAGTCCATTTAATGGTACGATCGAATTCTCCGGTTCTGGTGAGTAATTAGATGGAGGAAACGAAATCATTGAGAACATTTTTTATAAACCGTACGTTATACATAATTAATTAATTTGCATATATATAATATAATTATTTAAAAACGTTCTTTAAAATTATTGGTGGAATTAATTGTATTTTAGGCGTATATACATATAGCTCATTCAATCAAATTGAAATTTGCCAATTTCAAGCACGAATATATAATTAATCAAAACCATTTTGTAGAAAGTGTATATATACTTAAAATTATTAGTATTAATTGATGTCTTGTCTTCTTTTTGTTTTTATTATTTTTCTTCTATTCTTGTGAGTTTGTTTTCCAACCACCAACTTTTTTATTTAATTTAAAAAATAAAATTAAAAAAAAGAGTAAGAAGCAAAAAGATGTTATCAGTATTAAAATTTTGAAAAATTTAGACTGCATGCTTCGTCATATCTAAACAATATAATTTAAAATTTATACTCTTCATTAGAAAATAAAAAAAATGTGAACATTAGAAAATGAAAGAATAAACTAAAAACAATACTCATAGTAATTTTAATAAAAATTTTATTTAATTTGATTTAGCACACATGATAGAAAAAAATGAGCTGTATGATGATAATTGTAATTAAAAAGAAAAAGTCTCTAGTTATTGATATGCAATTATTCACATGCATGTAATTGTTGATGCCAAAATTTTACTGTCTTGATATAATATAGTAAATATTAAAGTTTTTTATTTTTTTATTAGTTTTTGAGAATAAAGAAGAAAGAAAAGGAAGAAATTGATAAAGGGGCGTAACGGCAATTCCATCCAATTTGAAAAAAAAGGGGGCAATTTTGAATGACATTTTGTGTGAGGGTATTATAAAGTAGGGGCATTTTTGGTCATTTTCCACAAATTTAACCTTTGCCAGCATATAAACTCAAATTCTCAATTTTGTCTCGCAACCACAAAAATTGAAACAGTACGAGTTCTCCGATTCTGATAAGATAGAAAAGAAATAACGTGGTTGAGACGGTGAAGGCTAATTTCTCTTCAAATTTGCTGATCAATGAGGGCAACCTAATTAATTTGGCTTTGATATATATTTTTAGTTTCTGGAATTTGATTGCATAATAATAATAATATTATCTAACGCTTAATTTTGGTATTTTTTCGAAGTGGTAAAAATGGAGGAGCATGATTCATTACAATCAATTCGAGAGCTTGACCTATGTCGTCATCGTAAGACAGGCGAGCTCGTAATGGTGAATCAATTTTATAATAATGGCGCAAGTGAAGGATACTTCAGTTCGAGCTTCATCGATAAACAAATTTCTGAGATACAAAAATTGGATCATCCAAATGTTGCTAGGTATTTATTTCTGTATATATGTATCTGATTGATTGCTAAATTCAGTCATGAAACTTTTTCGTTTTATTAATTGTGCATTTTAAATACAACTGCCAAAGAAAGCAGACTTAATTGTAACTTGGGATGATATTTTTATGTTTGATATTATGTGTTGACGCAGAAATTTATGAATTGTGGTAATTAACAGGTTAAAGCATGTATGGAGAAGAGGTCCAATCTCAAGCACGAATATCTAATTAATTATAATGAACCAAAACCGTTTTTGTGGAAACTGTATCCTTAAAATTATTAGTATTAATTGACGCTTGCCATCTTTTTGTTTTCATTATTTTTCCCCTATTTTTGTGAGTTTGTTTTTCAACCACCAACTTTTTTATTTAATTTAAAAAATTAAAAAAAGAGTAAGAAGTAGAAAGACGTTAGCAGTATTAAAATTTTGAAAAGTTTATATTGCATGCGTCGTCATATCTAAACAATATAATTTTAAAATCTGTTATATGTAAACCTCTCGCAAAAATATAAAGATTCAAATAAAAAATTTAAATAAAATATTATACTCTTCATTAGAAAATACACACAAAGATGCGTACATTGCAAAAAATCATAATTGATATGTATTTATTATTAGAATTTTAAAAATACTCTCTTTAGTTATTCATAGATAATTAATTTAATTTTTTTTTTGATAATAATATTCTAAATGTCAAATATAAATCATAAAGTGATAAATTAAATATGATAGAATGATTATATTTTAAAAGATTATTGTCAAATTTTTATTTTTCTATAATTAGTAATCACTTTTTGCCTTTTTTTGTTAAAAAAAAATCTTCGTCACTAACACTCATCAAATTAACTATAATCACAAACTTTTTTATTTATAAATTCAAATTTATTCAATTTTCACGTCATTTTAAATTTTAGTTAAAATAATCATGAGCTAAATGTAATAGTAGATTTCCCGAGAAAGTTATTAATATTGTTAATCACTAAAAGCACATGACAAAAGTAAGTAAAAATTAAAAACGTAATTTTATTGCATATAGATAAATGTAGAGAAAATTTACAACATAAATTCCTAATCTTTGATCTATAAATGCACTAATTCATGGCCCCAAGAGTAGAAAACTGTTAACAATTAATTAGATCATTTTAATTTGTTGCAATAGGTGAAAATAGCGTAATTCCTATTGCCAAAATGACCTAATTTTATTGTTGGAAACAGTACTACTACTTTTAATAGAGGATGCAATTAACCACAAATATATAATCAAAATATATTTAAGAATCCTTGTCGTAAATTTGCTTTAAACATATAAAGAGCATGTACTATATATTATGTTTTCCATTTTCTACAAACTTCTTCATCAGAATCATCGTTTGGGAGATAAAATTTGGGCAGAACTATTTGCAAACATGGACCGTCTTTTTTGATATGCCAAAAACGATCAAAGAACTTATCTTTTTGTTGATCATAGGCGTCGAAGGAATGTGAAACGCCGTCAAATGTTACTCCACAGAAAAATAAGGTTTCTTTGAAGAAACCTGCCCCAAAGTCGAAGGAATACTTTTGATGAAGAGCGAGAACATGTTCACCGAGATCATCGTCTTTTGATTTGCAATGGAGTTTGAGAGATGACCCCGATTCCAACTCATTAACGATTTCAACATGTATAGCATTGCACTTACTTATTACTGTGCATATTGTCACAAGCAGCAACACAAACTTGACCAAACAACAAGTACTACTACTCATGTTTTTCTGTCTTTCTTTCTTTTTGTTAGTAGATGGCTATATGGTGCAAGAAAAATGTTGGAACCTTTTCTCTTTAAATAGTGCTAACAAAGGTGTGAGAAATATAGAATTAATGCTACATATGTAAAAAGAATAAATCATTGCTTATTTATTTCTTATTTTGGTAGAACAAAAGAGGAAAATATTGAGGATAAAAAAAATATCAATCAACTTGTACACCTTCCCAAATTTGCTATATATTTTCTATCTTAATTATTGACATTAATCGAATTGAATTCCATGCATTTATTTGTATATTACATATTCAAATAATTAAATCTTAAACCAAAAAATAAATTTTATCCCTATTATTATTAGTATTAATGACCTTAATTATCTTATTTATGTTTATACAGCCTCTTAAACCTATCATGCCTTATTTTTGTGTTGCTTACTTTTAAAACATAAATATCAGTTAATAATATTATTGAATAAAAAATGGAAAATACTGGTCTATATTTGTTATTTTCTATTTTATTAACAATTAAACATTGTTCAATATTTATTCTAATAAGAGCCCCAAGGTCTAACGAGAGTGGTTTAGAGCATTATTTGATTTGTTCCCCCACCTGGTTATGAAACACTACCCATAAGCAAATACGGAGATTTAAAAATAATTTTCACTTTGTCCACCCTCTAAATTGAGCTTTCGTACATTTTCTGAGTTGTGGAGAGTAAGTCAACTTTGTTAAAAATATTTCAAAATAATTGAGTAAAACTTTTGAATTAAATATGAATTAGTAAATGTCTAAATATTTAAATATTTATTTTATCAATAATATTTTTAATTTATTATTTACTATTTATATATACTAATAATTTAATATATTAGTATAAATTTTTTTAGGACAAATATGTTTGCATATCAATTTCAAAGTTTTTATTTTCATGAAAACAAACAACTTAATATTTATATTCAAACATTTAAGATAAAAAAAACATACTAATTAGATTCAATTAAATTCGTATTTCAGCTATATTTAAATTTCAGATAGAAAAACGGAACACTACATTCCTTAAACTTATTCAATAATATTACTTTTCCTATTTTGACAAAACAATTAAATATTAACTATTACTGTGATTACGAACGAAATCATTGAGAACAATTTATACTGTACGTTAGACATATATAATTAATAAATTTGTGTATATATGTTCTTTAAAATTATAGGTGGAATTAAAATTATATTTGTAGGTATATGAATTAATATATAGCATTAATTCAATCAAATTGAAATTTGCCAATCTCAACCGTGAATAACTAATAATTATAATGAAACAAAACCGTTTTGTGGAAAGTGTATCCTTAAAATTATTAGTATTAATTGATGCCTCCTCGTCTTTTTGTTTTTATTATTTTTCCACTCTCCCAACCACCAACTTTTTTATTTAATTAAAAAAAAGAGTAAAAAAGAATAAAATGAAAATACTGCTCATAATAATTTTAAAGAAAAATTCATTTAATTCGTGTTAATTGGCACCCATGGTAGATAAAAAATGAGCTGTATGATAATTGTAATTAAAAACAAAAAGACTCTAATTAATGTTCACATATAATAAAATTTACAGATAATCGAATTATAAAGATCATAATTGGTGTATATTTATTATAATAATTTACTTGTAGATAATTAATTAATTACTTGATTTTTGTTTATAATAATATTCTAGATGTCAAATATAAACAAAAAGTGATAAATTAAATGTGATAGGATGATTATTTTTTAATAAATTATTCACTTTTTATTTTTTTTAATTAAAACATTAATTCGTATAAATAGCAATCACTTTTTATTTATTTTTTTAAAAAAATATTCACTGTATAATTAGCTAAATATAATAATGGATTTCATGAGAAATTTATTGTTAAATAATCTCTAAAAATTGAGGACCAAAGCAAGTAAAAATTAAGACATGATTTTATTGCATATAAATAAGGATATTACAACAAGAAATTCCTAATCTTTGATATATATATATATAAAATCAAAAATTTGAGAATTAATCTTTGTCGTAAATTTGCTTTAAACGTGAAGCATTAATTTATTCTATTGATTTCCATGGTCTGCAAACTTCATTAGGATCATCGTTTGGAAGATAGAATTTGGATTGAATTTGCAAACATGGACCGTCTTTTTTGATATGCCAAAAACGATCAAAGAGTTTATCTTTTTGTTGATCATAGGCGTCGAAGTAATGAACTCGATCATCAAATGTTACTCCACAAAAAAATAAGGTTGATCCGAAAACAGATGACCCAAAGTCGAAGGAAAACTTGTTATGAAGAGACAGAACATGTTCACCAAGATCATCATCTTTTGATTTGCAATGGAGTGTAATAGGTGAGTTCGATTCCAACTCATTAACGATCTCAACGTGTATAGCACTGCACATACTTGTTATGCATACTGTCACAAGTAGCAGCAGCAACATGAACTTGACCAAACAACAACTACTACGATTCATGTTTTTTCTTTTGTTTTGTAGTATATATGTTTGTATATATGGTGTAAGAAAGATGATGGAACCTTTTCTCTTTAAATAGTGCTATTAGGTGAGGCAAATATAGAATTAATGTTATATTATTTAAAAGGATTATTATCACATGCCTCCTCTGAGGTTTGAGTTTATATCACTTAAAGAGAAAAAATCTTGTTTGTATCACATACCTCTCTTATGATATTAGTCAACTAACTCAAAAAAATAAATATACTAAAATGCCCTGAATTTCATATTTCTCAACTAATAGGGTAATGTAACTAACTGAATTGCAGTGTTGATAAATTTATTCAACTTTACAAAGTAGAATGACTATAAAAAATTACTAAAAAAAAATTAATTTGATACATTTTATTTCAAAAGAAAAAAATAAACAAAAAGATTTGAATTTTTAAGCAAAAATATAAAAGAATGAAAATTTGATACAAATTAGAACAAGTCTATTTATATACAAGCTAATAATCCAGCATAATTGCATGCAATCTTCTCTATAATATGTAATCTTAACTATCATCAAATTATTACGATTTGGAGTTATATTTTAAGATTTGAAGTTTGTATAATAAAATTTTTGTCAAAAATACTATTTTCATATATGAGTTTTCTTTCTTTTTGTCATATAGAATTGGGCATAAGGTTTGATATTTTTCAAAAAGTGAAGCAAATATTATATCTGACTGTTTTTATATTTTTATCCCTAAATATGACGGTCAACTATGGTTGACTAATTTCACAGAGGAGGTATGTGATACAAATAAAATTCTTTTTTTCTAAGTGATACAAACTAAAACTTCAGGAGAAGAATGTGATAATATCCCTTATTTAAAATGAATTAATTAATTCATTCCTTATCTATTTAATTAATTAGTTGATTACGTTTTGAAGAAAATACGAATTAGAACATTAATTACTCTTGAAATTAAAGCAATGAATTCATTCTTATTTAGGATATATTTTTCTGTATATCCCAATTATTTCCTATTTCGGTAGACTAAAATAGGAAAATATATATTGATGGTAGAATAAACGTCAAGCTGTGTTTCCAATTCGTTATAGATTTTCTTATTTTAATTGTTAACATTAATCGAATTCAAATAATCTAATCTTAAATCATCAAAAAATAAATTTTATCCCTATTATATATCCTGCATCAATTTTTTTCCTATTTTAACAACATAAATATCAATTCATATTGTTGAATACGAGATAGGATAATATTGGTCTGTATTTGTTATTTTCTATTCTATATATTCACAAATATTAACCACAATCCATATTTTTTCTAACAACTCAATCTTAAATACATACCATTCATTACATCTTATTTTATATATATAGTTATAGTCTACATGCATACATATCATTTTCTAGTATCAAAGGGCAAAATAGTCCATTTAATAGTACGATCGAATTCTCCGGTTCTGGTGAGACAGAAAGGAAATCAGGCGGTCGAGTCGGAGGCGGTGAAGACTAATTTTTTTGCGTTGGTATATATATATATATATATATATATATATATATATATATATATATATATATATAGCGATCGAGTATGTGCATGAAGATATCTCGTCTTCCTTGGACTTATGGCTCTGCTCTCGGATTCCAATGCATTAATTATATCAACATGCACAAGAGAAGTATTAACAATCAATAATAATGGTGCGATAGTTCCTGAAATATTTTCTATTTTAATTAATTATTAACAATCAATCACATTATTCTATATTTATCCGATGAATTAAATCTTATTTTATTTCCTCTTCAGAGTTCCTTAGACAATTACATTATATTTTTTTATTTTAAGAAAATAATTAAATATTAATTATTAATGTGGTTGAGTAATTAGATGGAGGAAACGAAATCATTGAGAACATTTCTTATAAACCGGTACGTTAGACATAATTAATTAACTTGCATATATATAATATAATCATTTAAAAACATTCTTTAAAATTGTTGGTGGAATTAATTGTATTTTAGGCGTATGTACATATAACTCACTCAATCAAATTAAAATTTGCCAATTTCAAGCATGTATATATAATTAACCAAAACCGTTTTGCGGAAAGTGTATATATCCTTAAAATTATTAGTATTAATTGATGCCTTGTCATCTTTTTGTTTTTATTATTTTTCTTCCGATCTTTTGAGTTTGTTTTCCAACCACCAACTTTTTTTATTTAATTTAAAAAATAAAAGAGTAAGAAGCAAAAAGATGTTATTAGTATTAAAATTTTGAAAAATTTAGACTGCATGCGTCGTTATATCTTAACAATATAATTTCAAGTCTGTTAATAGCGCTCTCTCCAAAATGTGAAAATGTAAATAAAATATTATACTCTCCGTTAGAAAATTAAAAATAAAAAAATGTGAACATTAGAAAATGAAAGAATAAACTAAAGACAAGACTCATAGTAATTTTAATGAAAATTTTATTTAATTTGATTTAGCGCACATGATAGAAAAAAATAAGTTGTATGATAATTATAATTAAAAAGAAAAAGTCTCTAGTTATTGATATTCAATTATTCACATGCATGTAATTGTTGATGCTAAAATTTTATTGTCGTGATATGATACAGTAAATATTAAAGTTTTTTTATTTTTTTGAGAAAAAGGATGAAGAAAGAAAAGGAAGAAATTGATAAAGGGGCGTAACGGCAATTCCGTCCAATTTTAAAAAAAATGGGCAATTTTGAATGACATTTTGTCTGATGTTATTATAAGGTAGGGGTATTTTTGGTCATTTTCTACAAATTTACCCTTTGCCAGCATATAAGCTCAAATTCTCAATTGTGCCTCACATCCATTGAAATCGAAACAGTACGAGTTCTCCGGTTCTGATAAGATAGAAAAGAAATCACGAGGTTGAGACGGTGAAAGCTAATTTCTCTTCAAATTTGCTGATCAACGAGGGCAACCTAATTAATTTGGCTTTTGAGATATATTTTTAGTTTCTGGAATTTGATTGAATAATAATAATAATATCTAACGCTTAATTTTGGTATTTTTTGGAAGTAGTAAAAATGGAGGAGTATGATTCATTACAATCAATTCGAGAGCTTGACCTATGTCGTCATCGTAAGACAGGCGAGCTCATAATGGTGAATCAATTTTATAATAATGGCGCAAGTGAAGGATACTTCAGTTCGAGATTCATCGATAAACAAATTTCTGAGATACAGAAATTGGATCATCCAAATGTTGCTAGGTATTTATTTCTGTATATATGCATCTGATTGATTGCTAAATTTAGTCATGAAACTTTTTCATTTCATTAATTGTGCCTTTTAAATATAACTGCCAAAGAAAGCAGACTTAATTGTAACTTTGGATGATCTTTTTATGTTTGATATTATGTGTTGACGCTGAAATTTATGGATTGTGGTAATTAACAGGTTAAAGCATGTATGGAGAAGAGGTCCATGTTATTTTCTTGCTTATGAGTATCTACAATATACTTTGTCCACGTTGATTAAAAATCGTCAGGACCTAGTCAAGGATGATCAGAGTTTTAGAAAGGTAATTAAGTTTCATCTCCATGTTTAGAAAGAAGATTACGAGACAAATCAATATCGCTTAATTAGTTGCAAGTCAGTCCCAGAAAAAGGAGTGAAAATTAGAAATGTAAATTTTGACCGGACACTAGCTTTTTTAAACATTAATTGTGATGATCGAAGTCATTTAACTGTAAAATTTTCTACTAAGCCAAATAAAATTAACTGTTGTACCATATTCTAATTCTGTGTTTTAATAGTCAAAGATATCCAAACGGCTGTCTTATGTATGCATATACATTGGATTAGTTGAGATGATAATTGGCTGTTTTAGATCTCTGATAGCCGGCCATTCCATGCTTACAACAATAATCTTGTTGCCATCACAGAATATCCTTAAGCAGATGCTTCAAGCTGTAAAATATTTTCATGAGCAAGGAGTTATCCATCAAGAGTTGAGGCCTGAATATATGCTGGTAGATCTGGATAGTAACACTGTCAAGCTCGCCTATATTGGAGAGACCTTCAGAGGCGACAAAGGTCCTTATGAGGTTTGTACATTAGTTCACAAATATTGTTGGCTGAATTTTCAGCAAATGTCACCAAGTTTAGCTTGATAACACTCCCAACTAAGCATCCAAACAAGTAAATCAAAGAAGGAGATGTTGCAGCAACCAAAACAATGTAGAATATCACAAAATCAAAAGCAAGAACAAAGTAAAAACAGAATTTTCGGAAAGCCTTAGTACAGAATTTTTCTAAGCTTATTTTCACACTCTAAATTAGATTTTTCATCACAAATACACTTTATATACTTCCCACTAGAGACCTACATGTGTCTCACATTCATTGGTGGGATATAACCATGTTAAAATGCTAACAAAACACAAGAGACATCATATTTTTCTAAGTGAACAGTACCTCGTAAATAGTCATGTAACAGTAACCTGAATTTTTCTGCACATTAACATCAACAAATATCAATCGACTTCTATAGTTTAATTTGAGCACGCCTTAAACACCTTTTCTTGGTTGATTGGGCCAAGCTCAGATATTACTTGATGAGTTTTGTTTGGCTCTGATTTTGGCATTCTGGAACAAAAGTATAATGTGTGTAAAAGTTGTGGGTACAGTTTCATAGAACCACACACCCTCAAGCTATTAATTTTCTTTTTCTTATCTACATCTCTGGAAAACGAAAAGACAGACGCAAACTTTTTAATTGTGGTTGTTAGTAACCTACCTTCTAGGTGCTTCAGGAAATTTTGAAATCAACAAGGGAAGACTAGGTTTAAGCTGCAGATTGCTTTATAGCGTTATTAAGTTCATTTGGATTTGAAAATCCTTAAATTTCTATTGTTGCGTGCATCCTTTTATTTTTATTTTTTGGCCAATCTCTCCAGCTAGGATCACTTTCGTACAAGGCACCGGAATATGTGTTTGGCCCTGGAAACTTCTCTACTCCATTTACTGTGTGGTCTGTCGGTTGTTCGTTCGTTGAGATGATAACTGGGAAGGCTCTATTTGATTGCAACGATCCTCTTCTCTTAGGGGGCCGCATTCTTCGGTAATGAACTTAAACATTAAAAGCAAGCACCCTGCTTTCCAAGTGGTGTTGTCCTAAATGTGTAATATTTTGATGATTAAGCTTCTTATGTCAATCAAATTCGGAAGGCGAAACTAAATCAAGTACATCAAATAAACCTGGAGATTGGCGTGCGAACCTTCAGTTTAAGGAAGTAAATTCATGTCATAAATGGATTGTGTATCTTAGGACTAGTTCCGGTTTAATTATGATCTTGGGAAAATGTTAAATTATATTGATTTTGCTCTCCTGCTATGCAACAGAACCTGACAGAAGAGTTTCCTGGTCTTGAGCCAGCTGAAGTTGACCTTCTTTCTGTAAGCTTCAATTTACTTTGTCACAGGAGAATTGAATTAATGAGATATAGTGTGAAAAGGGAATTTTCTCCTGAAGTTTTGTTGATAGGTTTTTGGCTCATTTTAATTACTTCTGCTTTTCTTTTCTTTTTGTTATCGTAATGAAAAATTTTACCAGAAAATGCTGCGGTTCCATCCAGATGAGAGGATTACAATCGAAGATGCACTTGAGCATGAATACTTCAACGATTTTCAGGCTTGATGTTTCATTTCTTATTCGATACGTAATAATTTTCTACTAATATTGGGATATGGTTATAGGCTTAATACTAGTATAGCTTTGGAACAGATGAAACTTTCATGCTGTGCCTTTTATTTGAATCCATGAGATATAATAATGTACTGTACTGCAGAAAGATGCAATTTTGGAACATAAATTACCAAAAACTCGGAAACTTAATTTATTTAAAAATATTATATTTCTGGTGGACAGAACATTAAGCAAACTCCATAGCTGGCACAGATGGCAATTCTATCTCAGGTAACAATGACAAACAAAAACAAGAAATATGTCACTAAAGATAATGAATCTGCCACGCTAAACATAAATGGCCGAAGGACACGGCAGGTAAGCACAGACATGATTTTCTAACAACATTGAAGGCATCTCCAAATTATTTACCACCTGAGGTAATAAGGCACCCGAGATTCGTAAACCTTCCGCATAAGATCTCAAATTAATGGATAGTGCTGCCGTTTTTGTATTTTCTAATGCAAATATGATCAGAATTTTCAGACTAAGAATGTCGAGCTTATATTATAGTCATGGCTGATAAAGTTACTATAGTTGTACAAATACCATAAGAAATATACACAGACCACAATTGCGTATGAAGATGAAGCTATAAATTGGTTACAGATATTCAACTAGACTGTGCAAAATAGAAAAAAGTGATTGAATAACTTAATTACAACTTATTTTCGGGTAGATGGGGTTCTTTTACACATTTCTAGCTCATCGTTTGTCCGAAATATCTCCTATTGTTTGAAAAAAAAATGCAGTAAAAGGCAAGGGGTTTATGTGCAATTTAGTAGACTTTAACCACATAAGTATAGAGAAATTAAGAAACAGTAAGAACAGAAGCGGCAGGGAAACCTGGACTTAAAAAAGGAAAGAAAAGAGTGAAACATTTCACATATCATGTATCATGTTCTTGGATAAAAATAATAAAACATTTACAGAGATGTGATCGATGATTTGTGACATTAGATTTTATGGAGTGGGGAAAAAAAAAGAAAATTAAATTACAGTACGCTTGTTAGCTTTAATAATTAATTAGTTTGGTCTACATGGGATTTTTTTTTTTTTTTTAAGCAAACTCTAAGAGGTAAGCTTAGAGAGATTTATTAAATTAAAAAGAGAAGAGAACAACAGCATCCAACAAACAGAAATTCATAAAGAAATACAATGAATGCATAAAATACCAACAACGCCAAAGTCAAGAGAATCTATAACTTGGAAACCCACACGCATCCTTTGTGATAAAGCTTTGAACTGTAGCTGGAGGAGAGTCCCACCAACAAAAAGAAGGGCAACTAAGTCCCAGGTTCGCTATCGAGTCAGCAGCAAAATTGTTTTCTCTATATGTATGGCTGTAACGAAAATTTAATTTGTTAATGAGGTTCCTGCAATTTAACCAACGATTTCGAAGAGTCCAAGGAGGAGCCAAAGAATGATTCGCCAAGTACTGGATTACCAGCATTGAATCAGCCTCAAGCCAGAGATTATGCCAACCTTTGTCCATAGCTGATTCTATAACCAAGATAATTGCCATTAACTCTGCGAAGAAAGCATTAGATTGTGCAAGAAAGAGATTAAAACCGCCTAAAAATTTCCCTGAATCATCTCTGAATACCCTTCCGCATGCTGCAGGGCCGGGATTACCTTTCGATAGACCATCCGAGTTAGCCTTAACCCATGATATAGGCGGTGGGACCCAAGTCAAAATATGAACCTTCGGAGCCTTCCCAAAAGACCAAGGCACTCCCAATGCATGAAGAATTTATCTATCAGACCCAAAATGAACATAGCTTGGACAAAACTTTGCATAGTATCTTATATGAGCCATAACTTCAACCTGAATAGAGTTTAGAGAGGGAGATACGTCTTTAAATCGAAGTTTATTCCTGGTTTTCCATAATGAATAAAAAAGATGGTAGGCTGCAAAAAGCCACAAATTAAAAAGCTGAGGGCTGAAGTTGCAGTTGGTAATAAATTGCCATAAACCTTGAACCGTGTCCAAACGTGTCACCGATAATTGAAACAAAGAACCAAGCCATTGCCAGAGGTTAACAGCAAATGAGCAAGAAACAAATAAATGGTCCACTGATTCAGCATGAGAAGGAGTAGCACATAAGGAACATGTAGAAACCATAATTATGCCACGACATTGAAGTACATCATCTGTGGGTAATCTATTATGAAGAATTCTCCAAAGAATAAAGGACAGTTTTGGAGGGATAAAGGATTTCCACACCAAAGAACTCTAAGCTTTCCGATCCCGGCTAACTTTAAGAAAATTATAGCTATCCTTCAAAGAGAGATTACCATCCCGTGAATTTTTCTAAACCAGTCGATCATCACAAGGAACTTGAGGGAGAACAATATTCAAAATAGGTTGCTGAAGCAGCAAAAAAGTGACAAAAAAAATTATCATGAAGCATCCACTCCCCATTCCTTATAACCTCTGACACAGTGGTGCGAAGGGAGATACCATGATCTCTCGTGAGAATAGGAGACGATAACCAAGTATCTAGCCAAAAATTGATATGGGAGCCATCACCAATAATCCATTGCGCACCTTTATTACAATAATCCAAGACAGAACGAAAGCCAGTCCATAATGAGGACATCTAAAAACTGAACTACCATATAATAAATCATATCGGCTTCTTAGGAAAATAGAACTACTAGACATTGAATTTCTAGCATCCCAAACAGTCTTGAGAAGACAAGAATGGTTAAGAACTTCGAGTTTACGAAGCCCAAACCCTCCTTCCTCCTTCGAAGTACAAAAGTGATCCCACGAAATAAGGGCAAGCTTACGACGTTGATGATCTCCTGATAAAATAAAATTACGAGCCCAACGTTGCAAAGAATTAAGAAGTGAACAAGGCCACAAGTATAGTCTGAAGCTTGGAAGAAGCAAAGCCTGAAACACTGACTTAACTAACTCTACCCGGCCAACCATGGAAAGAATTTTACCTTGCCATCCCGAGAGATAAGAACGAGTCTTATCTGCCAAAGCTTGCAGATGTTGTTTTGGGGGAGTACCACGAAAAATAGGAACACCCAAATAAGAGAAGGGAAGAGAACCCTCCATAAAACCAAGTAACGAAGCAATCCGATCCTTTCGCGGGAGTACTGATTTGCCCAGAAAATAATAACTTGTATTTTATAATCTGCCCAGAAGCCAGCCCATAGTTATCTAAAAAATTTATTAAGAGAGAAAATGGGATTTGTTAAAAGTGATACAGACGGCAAGAAAAACGTTCTTTGAAATTATTGGTGGAATTAATTGTATTTGTAGGCGTATGAATATACATATGTATATAGCTCATTCCATCAAATTGAAATTTGCCAATTTCAAGCACGAATATCTAATTAATTATAATGAACCAAAACCGTTTTTGTGGAAACTGTATCCATAAAATTATTAGTATTAATTGACGCTTGCCATCTTTTTGTTTTCATTATTTTTCCCCTATTTTTGTGAGTATGTTTTTCAACCACCAGCTTTTTTATTTAATTTAAAAAATTAAAAAAAGAGTAAGAAGCAGAAAGATGTTAGCAGTATTAAAATTTTGAAAAGTTTATATTGCATGTGTCAGCATATCTAAACAATATAATTTTAAAATCTGTTATATGTAAACCTCTCGCAAAAATATAAAGATTCAAATAAAAAATTTAAATAAAATATTATACTCTTCATTAGAAAATACAAACAAAGATGCATACATCGCAAAAGATCATAATTGATATGTATTTATTGTTATAATTTTAAAAATACTCTCTTTGGTTATTCATAGATAATTAATTTAATTTCTTTTTTGATAATAATATTCTAAATGTCAAATATAAATCATAAAGTGATAAATTAAATATGATAGAATGATTATATTTTAAAAGATTATTGTCAAGTTTTTATTTTTCTATAATTAGTAATCACTTTTTAGCTTTTTTTTTTCTAAAAAACAAAATCTTTGTCATTAACACTCATCTAATCACAATTTTTTTATTTATAAATTCAAATTTATTCAAGTTTCACATCATTTTAAATTTTAGTTAAAATAATCATGAACTAAATTTAATAGTGGATTTCGCGAGAAAGTTATTAATATTGTTAATCACTAAAAGCACATGACAAAAGTAAGTAAATATTAAAAACGTAATTTTATTGCATGTAGATAAATGTAGAGAAATTTTACAACAAAAATTCCTAATCTTTGATCTATATATGCATTAATTCATGGCCCCAAGAGTAGAAAACTGTTAACAATTAATTAGGTCATTTTAATTTATTGCAATAGGTGAAAAGAGTTTAATTCCTACTGCCAAAATGACCTAATTTTATTGTTGGAAATAGTACTACTACTTTTAATAGAGGATGCAATTAACTACAAATATATAATCAAAATATATTTAAGAATCCTTGTCGTAAATTTGCTTTAAACATATAAATAGCATGTACTATATATTATGTTTTCCATTTTCTACAAACTTCTTCATCGGAATCATCGGTTGGAAGATAAAATTTGGGCAGAACTATTTGCAAACATGGACCGTCTTTTTTGATATGCCAAAAACGATCAAAGAATTTATCTTTTTGTTGATCATAGGCGTCGAAGGAATGTGAAACGCCGTCAAATGTTACTCCACAGAAAAATAAGGTTTCTTTGAAAAAACCTGCCCCAAAGTCGAAGGAATACTTTTGATGAAGAGCGAGAACATGTTCACCGAGATCATCGTCTTTTGATTTGCAATGGAGCGTGAGAGATGACCCCGATTCCAACTCATTAACGATCTCAACATGTATAGCATTGCACTTACTTATTACTATGCATATTGTCACAAGCAGCAACACAAACTTGACCAAACAACAAGTACTACCACTCATGTTTTTCTGTCTTTCTTTCTTTTTGTTAGTAGATGGCTATATGGTGCAAGAAAAATGTTGGAACCTTTTCTCTTTAAATAGTGCTAACTAAGGTGTGACAAATATAGAATTAATGCTACATATGTAAAAAGAATAAATCATTGCTTATTTATTTCTTATTTTGGTAGAACAAAAGAGGAAAATATTGAGGATAAAAAAAATATCAATCAACTTGTACACGTTCCCAAATTTGTTATATATTTTCTATCTTAATTATTGACATTAATCGAATTGAATTCCATGTATTTATGTTTATATTACATATTCAAATAATTAAATCTTAAATCAAAAAATAAATTTTATCCTTATTACTATTATTATTAATGACCTTAATTATCTTGTTTATGTTTATACAACCTCTTAAACCTATCATGCGTTATTTTTTATGTTTCTTATTTTTAAAACTTAAATATCAATTAATAATATTATTAAATAAAAAAAGAAAATACTTGTCTATATTTGTTATTTTCTATTTTATTAACAATTAAACATTGTTCAGTATCTATTCCAATAATAGCCCCGAGGTTTGACCGGAGTGGTTTAGAGCATTACTTGATTTGTTCCCCACCCAATTATGAAATACTACCCATAGGCAAATACGGAGATTTAAAACTAATTTTCACTTCGTCCTCCCTTTAAATTAAGCTTTCATACCTTTTCTGAGTTGTGGAGAGTAAGTCAACTTTGTTAAAAATATTTGAAAATAGTTGAGTTAAAAATTTTGAGCTAAATATGAATTAGTAAATGTCTGAATAATTTAAATATTAATTTTATCAATAATATTTTTAATTTATTATTTAATATTTATATATGCTAATAATTTAATATATTAGTATAAATTTTTTTAGGACAAATATGTTAGCATATCAATTTCAAAATTTTTATTTCCATGGAAACAAACAACTTCATATTTAAATTCAAATATTTAAGATAAAAAAATCATATAAATTAGATTCAAATTTCAGTTAAATTCGTATTTTAGCTATATTTAAATTTCAGATAGAAAAACGAAACACTACATTCCTCAAACTTATCCCATAATATTATTTTTTCAATTTTGAAAAAATAATTAAATATTAACTATTAATGTGATTATGAACGAAATCATTGAGAACAATTTATACTGTACGTTAGACATGTATAATTAATAAATTTGTGTATATACGTTCTTTAAAATTATTGGTGGAATTATATTATATTTGTAGGTGTATGAATTAATATATAGCATTAATTCAATCAAATTGAAATTTGCCAATCTCAACCGTGAATAACTAATAATTATAATGAAACAAAACCGTTTTGTGGAAAGTGTATCCTTAAAATTATTAGTATTAATTGATGCCTCGTCGTCTTTTTGTTTTTATTATTTTTCCACTCTCCCAACCACCAACTTTTTTATTTAATTAAAAAAAGAGTAAAAAAGAATAAAATGAAAATACTGCTCATAATAATTTTAAAGAAAAATTCATGTAATTCGTGTTAATTAGCACCCATGGTAGATAAAAAATGAGCTGTATGATAATTGTAATTAAAAACAAAAATACTCTAATTAATGTTCACATATAATTAAAATTTACAGATAATCGAATTATAAAGATCATAATTGGTGTATATTTATTATAATAATTTACTTGTAGATAATTAATTAATTACTTGATTTTTGTTTATAATAATATTCTAGATGTCAAATATAAACAAAAAGTGATAAATTAAATGTGATAGGATGATTATTTTTTAATAAATTATTCACTTTTTATTTTTTTTAATTAAAACATTAATTCGTATAAATAGCAATCACTTTTTATTTATTTAAAAAAAATTCACTGTATAATTAGCTAAATATAATAATGGATTTCATGAGAAATTTATTGTTAAATAATCTCTAAAAATTGAGGACCAAAGCAAGTAAAAATTAAGACATGATTTTATTGCATATAAATAAGGATATTACAACAAGAAATTCCTAGTCTTTGATATATATATAAAATCAAAAATTTGAGAATTAATCCTTGTCGTAAATTTGCTTGAAACGTGAAGCATTAATTTATTCTATTGATTTCCATGGTCTGCAAACTTCATCGGGATCGTCGTTTGGAAGATAGAATTTGGACTGAATTTGCAAACATGGACCGTCTTTTTTGATATGCCAAAAACGATCAAAGAGTTTATCTTTTTGTTGATCATAGGCGTCGAAGTAATGAACTTGATTATCAAATGTTACTCCACAAAAAAATAGGGTTGATCCGAAAACAGATGACCCAAAGTCGAAGGAAAACTTGTTATGAAGAGACAGAACATGTTCACCAAGATCGTCATCTTTTGATTTGCAATGGAGTGTAATAGGTGAGTTCGATTCCAACTCATTAACGATCTCAACGTGTATAGCACTGCACATACTTGTTATGCATATTGTCACAAGTAGCAGGAGCAACATGAACTTGACCAAACGACAACTACTACGATTCATGTTTTTTCTTTTGTTTTGTAGTATATATGCTTGTATATATCGTGTAAGAAAGATGATGGAACCTTTTCTCTTTAAATAGTGCTAATTAGGTGAGGCAAATATAGAATTAATGTTACGTACATTATTTAAAATGAACGAATTAATTCGTTCCTTATCTATTTAATTAATTAGTTGATTACGTTTTGAAGAAAATACAAATTAGAATATTAATTACTCTTGAAATTAAAGCAATGGATTCATTCTTATTTAGGATGTATTTTTTCAGTATATCCTAAATATTTCTTATTTCGGCAGAATAAAATAGAAAAATATATATTGATGGTAGAATAAATGCCACTCAAGCTGTATTCCCAATTCGTTATAAATTTTCTTATTTTAATTATTACCATTAACCGAATTCAAATAATCTAATCATAAATCATCAAAAAATAAATTTTATCTCTATTATATTGTATTAATGACCTTAATTATCTTATTTTTGTTTGTGGAGCCTCTTAAACCTATATATATATCCTGCATCAATTTGTTTTTCCTATTTTAGCAATATAAATATCAATTCATATTGCTGAATACGAGATAGGATAATATTGGTCTGTATTTGTTATTTTCTATTCTATATATTCACAATTATTAACCACATTCCATATTTATTCTAATAACTCAATCGTAAATACATACCATTCATTACATCTCATTTTATATATATATATATATATATATATATATGAGCTGTATGATAATTATAATTAAAAAGAAAAGCCTCTAATTATTGATATTCAATTATGCATATGCATGTAATTGTTGATGCCAAAATTTCATTGCCTTAATATCATATAGTAAATATTAAAGTTTTCTTACTTTGTTATTATTTTTTGAGAGTAAAATCCTCAAAAACCACCCCCTTCCATGAAGAGAACGTGGTATATAGATTAGGAGTACAATTTTTTTTTACCCTAATGGGATTTGGAATTCTAATAATATTAGGAGGAAATCCAACATGATACTAATTTGTAACTAATTAGGATTCCTAAATTCAACTTCCTCTTCTTATAAAGACTCTTGCGTGTCGGCAAACCAGAATTCACCCTATCGGAGCCGATCAGATCATGTCATTGCCGACCTGACTCTTCGGTCAGAAACTTGTCGATCACGCAGGGCCGGATCCTCCCTTTGAGACAGCAAATCCCTTTCCTTGCTCGATCCGAACAGGGCGCTCTTTTCTGACAAGGAATCGGGCTTGTAGATATTAGGCTTACTCTCTCGTAGCCAATTACTTTTACTGGCTCGCGGTTATCTCCCAAACAGTAATTACATTATAAAGGTCATAATTTAATTTAGACAGCTTTTATATTAATCAAACTGAGAGTGACAAAAGTATTTTATTGCACATGAATAAAGCAGCAAACAAACATAATTTATGATTTACAATGACCCTGAATCCCTCAACCAATTCCCTTGTCAAAAAATGCTTTACCAGAGAAAAAAGATGGAACAAAGTCACTTACATCGAAGACTCAAAAGCCCAAATTCCTGAGTGATTTCTTTATGGATAGGATCAAAATTGGCAGGCAACACTAGTAAAACTCTGGAAGAAATAAGCAAAGATAAATCACACACTGATATAAAATGCAGATTAACAAACATGGAGACTATTCAATGTTTAAGGAAACTGCATAACTAAAATCGGATCTTGAAACTCAGAAAAATAGAGTAGGATTACACGTTTTAGAACCGGCAAAGAACAGGGGGGCTTAAATAACTTAAAACAGTCAGTAGTCTTGTTTACAGAGAAGATCAAAATTTTGGCTTGCCTTTAACCAAAAAAAATATAAAAGATAAGATTACAGTGCTTCATAAAACCATGTCCTTGACTTAAGATTGTCAGTTGCTTAGAAAAATATTATGATAAACAGCAATTTACGCCAAACTCAACTCAGATCAGAAACCTATGAATGCAGAAAAATGGTTGCTTAGACTATCTAGAAAGAAGGTAAAAGAGTAGAAAAGGAGAAGAATGTAACATCGCAGGCAAATACCCAGTTGAATGTAAAATACAAAGAATATGTCGTTGAACAACAAAATAGGGTACAAAAAATCTGCTAACATACACATAAATAATACGACTAAAGAATAAAGGAGAAAAAAAATGAAGATAAGATGGAGGAAATTAAAAAGCACCGTAAAAAGAAAATGTCAATTTAATGTCCAACAACCCTCCTTGCCTCTATATGCTATGGTTATAGACCTGTAATACAAATCATGACTTAAAAACTCTAACTGATATTTTTCATTCACGATTAGAAAAGTCAACTGAAAAACCAAATATGTAAAAGAGATAGCATGCTATCACATTGCATTGTAAACTACAAAAAGGCAGAAGGAAAGAACCTCGCAATAGTATCCCCAAGTAAGTTTGCACTTAGGCCTCCTTTGAACGGTAAATTGGATATGGCCTCTCTTTTCTTTTAATCGATAAATCATCTTCATCTTTCAGCACATCTATACAATATTCCTGCATTTCATAGTGACCATCAGACCGCATACTCCTCACCTAAATTGAAAGTAAAGCTGTTTCATACAAGTCTAGAGAAAGATAGTGTCATGGCATATAAAGATATAGTACTCAAAGGAGAATACTAACGCCTTAGAGCTCAAACTAAAAGTAGAAAATGTAAGAAATCACAATACATACAAATCCTTTTTAGAGCTAGATAAGATAAACAGTGCAGGGCTGCAATACTTATACAATATTTGGCAAATCAGACTCCTATGTTTTACCATTTTATTTATCTTTTAGTTCTTTTCTTAATACCCTTATATGATCCGATATATGAAGAATAATATAAAGCATTTATATGGTATCAAAATCTCATCTTGTCCCCACAAGGATACCAGGCCAAATGCTTACATGAAACATAATTTTGAAAGGATAATTTTCAGTTTTAACTATTATTTTATTGACTATCCGAACACAAATAACCTTAAATTTTTAATAATATTCAGCAGTACCTTCCATTTTTTGACAAGTCATCAATAAAACTCTAAAACAAAATAAAATAACTAATTTACTCTTATTGTTGTTAATATTATATAGGAAAAATATTAATTTCGTCTTTAATATATTCTAATATTACCACTTTCATCCTTACTATTTCAAAATTATACTTTTAATCCCTACCATTATAACATAATTGTTAAATGTTAATATATTTTATCATTTGACACATTTGCCATTAACTAAATTAAATTTGTATTGAATTTAAACTAATACAAAAAAATTATAAAAAATAAATTTTTTTTATTAAAACTCTAATTACTTTTATTTTTTATTTTTTATTTTAACAAATAATTATTTAATAATATTTTTTGGATTATAAAATTTACAAAAAAAAATTCATAATAAAGTTTTATAAAACGTCTTATTCATAAACGATTTTTTACAATGAATTTAGATTTTATTATATTTTTTGGTTAATTTTATTGTAAAATTAAAAAAAATCAAAAGAAATAAACTTATTTAGATTTTATTATTTTATTATTATTTAATTTTATTGTAAAAATTAAAAAAAATAGACTTATTTAGATTTTATTATTTTATTTTTATTTAATTTTATTATAAAAACAAAAAAGAAATAAATTTATTTAGATTTTATTTTTTTATTTTTATTTGATCTTATTGCAAAAATTTTAAAAATAAAAGGAAATAAACTTATTTATATTTCATTATCTAGATTTATATTATGAATTTAATTTTTTAGTTTTAGTAATTTTTTATTTGAAATTATTTTTTATTAAATAATTTTATTCTTAATATTTGTTTGAGTTTTTTGAAATTTATTTTATTTTATTTTTAAAAATTTGGTGACATCATCATTATAACTATAGGGACAATAATATCATTTGAACTCAAAAATTGAATTCTTAAGGTTAGTGTTATAACGGCAAAGACTAAAAGTGTAATTTTGAAATAATAAAGATGTAAGTGATAATATCGAAATATATTAAGGATGAAATTGATATTTTCTGTATTATGTATATAAACACAAAAATGAGCATGTACAGTAAAAAAATAAAATTTAATTTATATATAATTAATAATTTATATTTTATTAAAAAAAATGAGTTACTTATATATTAAAATTAAGGCAAAATTTTCACTTAAATAATAAATAAATAAACTTAAATTAAAATATATATCAAAATAAATTACAAATATATTAATTATTAATTAATTAATTGCAACAAAACTGCAGATATGGATTCAGCAGCAGGAGTGCCAAGCAAATCAATCATGAGGTCCAATTGCTGTACCAGATTCTTGCCAGGAAACAAAGGTCTTCTTGTTCGCAGTTTTGCAAATATGCATCCGATGCTCCCAAAAAATATTCACTGTATAATTAGCTAAATATAATAACGGATTTCATAAATGGATAAAAATTATAAATTATAATATGCAAAACTGAAATTGTCAAGTTATAAATTCTAATATGTAAAACTGAAATTGTCAAGTTATAAATTATAATATGCAAAACTGAAATTTAAATTCAAAACTGAAATAATTGTGAATAACTGAAATTTATAACTGAAATTTATAACTGAAATTTTAATTAGAATTTAAATTTTGAATAAATATGGTATATGAATAAAAGTTAAATTATCATTAATTAAATTCCTATGTATATATATAATGAGATGTAATGTATGGTATGTATTTACGATTGAGTTATTAGAATAAATATGGAATGTGGTTAATAATTGTGAATATATAGAATAGAAAATAACAAATACAGACCAATATTATCCTATCTCGTATTCAGCAATATGAATTGATATTTATATTGCTAAAATAGGAAAAACAAATTGATGCAGGATATATATATAGGTTTAAGAGGCTCCACAAACAAAAATAAGATAATTAAGGTCATTAATGCAATATAATAGAGATAAAATTTATTTTTTGATGATTTCAGATTAGATTATTTGAATTCGGTTAATGGTAATAATTAAAATAAGAAAATCTATAACGAATTGGGAATACAGCTTGACTGGTATTTATTTTACCATCCATATATGTTTTCCTATTTTATTTTATCGAAATAGGAAATAATTGGGGTATACAGAAAAATACTTCCTAAATAAGAATGAATCCATTGCTTTAATTTCAAGAGTAATTAATGTTCTAATTTGTATTTTCTTCAAAACGTAATCAACTAATTAATTAAATGGATAAGGAATGAATTAATTCATTCATTTTAAATAATGTACGTAACATTAATTCTATATTTGCTTCACCGAATTAGCACTATTTAAAGAGAAAAGGTTCCATCATCTTTCTTACACCACACATACAAACTTATATACTACAAAACAAAAGAAAAAGCATGTATCGTAGTAGTTGTTGTTTGGTCAAGTTCATGTTGCTGTTGCTACTTGTGACAATATGCATAACAAGTATGTGCAGTGCTATACACGTTGAGATCGTTAATGAGTTGGAATCGAGCTCACCTATTACACTCCATTGCAAATCAAAAGATGATGATCTTGGTGAGCACGTTCTGTCTCTTCATAACAAGTTTTCCTTCGACTTTGGGTCATCTGTTTTCGGATCAACCCTATTTTTTTGTGGAGTAACATTTGATGATCGAGTTCATTACTTCGACGCCTATGATCAACAAAAAGATAAACTCTTTGATCGTTTTTGGCATATCAAAAAAGACGGTCCATGTTTGCAAATTCAATCCAAATTCTATCTTCCAAACGATGGTCCCGATGAAGTTTGCAGACCATGGAAATCAATCGAATAAATTAATGCTTCATGTTTAAAGCAAATTTACGACAAGGATTAATTCTCAAATTTTTGGTTTTATATATATCAAAGATTAGGAATTTCTTGTTGTAATATCCTTATTTATATGCAATAAAATCATGTCTTAATTTTTACTTGCTTTGGTCATCAACTTTGAGAGATTATTTAACAATAAATTTCTCATGAAATCCGTTATTATATTTAGCTAATTATACAGTGAATATTTTTTGGGAGCATCGGATGCATATTTGCAAAACTGCGAACAAGAAGACCTTTGTTTCCTGGCAAGAATCTGGTACAGCAATTGGACCTCATGATTGATTTGCTTGGCACTCCTGCTGCTGAATCCATATCTGCAGTTTTGTTGCAATTAATTAATTAATAATTAATATATTTGTAATTTATTTTGGTATATATTTTAATTTAAGTTTATTTATTTATTATTTAAGTGAAAATTTTGCCTTAATTTTAATATATAAGTAACTCATTTTTTTTAATAAAATATAAATTATTAATTATATATAAATTAAATTTTTTTTACTGTACATGCTCATTTTTGTGTTTATATACATAATACAGAAAATATCAATTTCATCCTTAATATATTTCGATATTATTACTTACATCTTTATTATTTCAAAATTACACTTTTATTGGACTAACAATCAATAATAATGGTGCGATAGTTCTTGAAATATTTTCTATTTTAATTAATTATTAACAATCAGTCACATTATTCTATATTTATCAGATGAATTAAATCTTATTTTATTTGCTCTTCAGAGTTCCTTAGACAATTACATTATATTATTTTTTATTTTAAGAAAATAATTAAATATTAATTATTAATGTGGTTGAGTAATTAGATGGAGGAAACGAAATTTTTTATAAACCGGTACGTTATACATAATTAATTAACTTGCATATATATAATATAATCATTTAAAAACATTCTTTAAAATTATTAGTGGAATTAATTGTATTTTAGGCGTATGTACATATAACTCATTCAATCAAATTAAAATTTGCCAATTTCAAGCATGTATATATAATTAATCAAAACAGTTTCGCGGAAAGTGTATATATCCTTAAAATTATTAGTATTAATTGATGCCTTGTCATTTTTTTGTTTTTATTATTTTTCTTCCGTTCTTTTGAGTTTGTTCCAACCACCAACTTTTTTTAGTTAATTTAAAAAATAAAATTTTAAAAAAAAAAGAGTAAGTAGCAAAAAGATGTTATCAATATTAAAATTTTTAAAAATTTAGACTCCATGCATTGTCATATTTAAACAATATAATTTAAAATCTGTTAATAGCGCTCTCACAAAAATGTGAAAATTCAAATAAAATATTATACGCTTCGTTAGAAAATTAAAAAAAAAATGTGAACATTAGAAAATGAAAAAATAAACCAAAGACAATACTTATAGTAATTTTAATGAAAATTTTATTTAATTTGATTTAGCACACATAATAGAAAAAAATGAGTTGTATGATAATTATAATTAAAAAGAAAAAGTCTCTAGTTATTGATATTCAATTATTCATATGCATGTAATTGTTGATGTCAAAATTTCACTGTCTTGATGTGATACAGTAAATATTAAAGCTTTCTCACTTTTTTATTATATTTTGAGAATAAAGAAGAAGAAAGAAAAGGTAGTTGTGTGGTTCTGAATAGCCACTTACCTATAAATATATACCTTAACCAAGCATTTTGATATCATTTTTCATTCTTCTCTACTATAAAAATACTCTGTCAAAATGTCGTCCCCATTGCTTATTTTCTTCTTTTTTTTTTATTTGTTCTACATTTGTTGTACTTGAGTTGCAACCTTATAAACGAGTCCCGTCATTGTATCTTGGGGCTATACTGTCGTTCAAGTTTCCTGCTATAGGATACCATCCTAAAAAGGTAGAAATAATTTTCAGAACAGTGCTCTTTGTACACCTTAACGCTTATATATCACTAGAAGATTTCCTTAAGTCTACATCATGGAGACGAGGTCCATGTTATTTTCTTGCTTATGAGTATCTACAATATACTTTGCCCACGTTGATTAAAAATCGTCAGGACCTAGTCAAGGATGATCAGAGTTTTAGAAAGGTAATTAAGTTTCACCTCCATGTTTAGAAAGAAAGATTACGAGACAAATCAATATCGCTTAATTAGTTGCAAGTCAGTCCCGGCGGAAAAAGGAGTGAAAATTAGAAGTGTAAATTTTGACCGGACACTAGCTATTTTAAACATTAATTGTGATGATCGAAGTCATTTAACTGTAAAATTTTCTACTAAGCCAAATAAAATTAACTGTTGTACCATATTCTAATTCTGTGTTTTAATAGTCAAAGATATCCAAACGGCTGTCTTATGTATGCATATATATTGGATTATTTGAGATGATAATTGGCTGTTTTAGATCTCTGACGGCCGACCATTCCATGCTGACAACAACAATCTTGTTGCCATCACAGAATATTCTTAAGCAGATGCTTCAAGCTGTAAAATATTTTCATGTGCAAGGAGTTATCCGTCAAGAGTTGAGGCCTGAATATGTGCTGGTAGATCTGGATAGTAAAACAGTCAAGCTTGCCCATATTGGAGAGACCTTCAGAGGCGACAGAGGTCCTTATGAGGTTTGTACGTTAGATCACAAATATCAATTGACTTCTATAGCTCAATTTGAGCATGCCTTAAACACCTTTTCTTGGTTGATTGGGGCAAGCTCAGATATTACTTGATGAGTTTTGTTTGGCTCTGATTTTGGCATTGTGGAACAAATGTATAATGTGTGTAAAAGTTGTGGGTACAGTTTCATAGAACCACACACCCTCAAGCTATTAATTTTCTTTTTCTTATCTACATCTCTGGAAAACGAAAAGACAGACGCAAACTTTTTAATTGTGGTTGTTAGTAACCTACCTTCTAGGTGCTTCAGGAAATTTTGAAATCAACAAGGGAAGACTCGGTTTAAGCTGCAGATTGCTTTATAGCGTTATTAAGTTCATTTGGATTTGAAAATCCTTAAAATTCTATTGTTGCGTGCATCCTTTTATTTTTATTTTTTGGCCAATCTCTCCAGCTAGGATCACTTTCGTACAAGGCACCGGAATATGTGTTTGGCCCTGGAAACTTCTCTACTCCATTTACTGTGTGGTCTGTGGGTTGTTCGTTCGTTGAGATGATAACTGGGAAGCCTCTGTTTGATTGCAACGATCCTCTTCTCTTAGGGGGCCGCATTCTTCGGTAATGAACTTAAACATTAAAAGCAAGCACCCTGCTTTCCAAGTGTTGTTGTCCTAAACGTGTAATATTTTGATGATTAAGCTTCTTATGTCAATCAAATTCGGAGGGCCAAACTAAATCAAGTACATCATATAAACCTGGAGATTGGCGTGCGAACCTTCAGTTTAAGGTGGTAAATTCATGTCATAAATGGATTGTGTATCTTAGGACTAGTTCCGGTTTAATTGTGATCTTGGGAAAATGTTAAATTATATTGATTTTGCTCTCCTGCTATGCAACAGAACCTGACAGAAGAGTTTCCTGGTTTTGAGCCAGCTGAAGTTGACCTTCTGTCTGTAAGCTTCAATTTACTTTGTCACAGGAGAATTGAATTAATGAGATATAGTGTGACAAGGGAATTTCTCCTGAAGTTTTGCTGATAGGTTTTTGGCTCATTTTAATTACTTATGCTTTTCTTTTCTTTTGTAATCTTAATGAAAAAATTTACTAGTAGGTGATAGGCTTAATACTAGTAGGAACAGATGCAACTTTCATGCTGTGCCTTTTATTTGAATCCGTGAGATATAATAATGTACTGTACTGCAGAAAGATGCAATTTTGGAACATATTTCTGGTGGAACGGAACAATAAGCAAACTCCATAGCGGGCACAGATGGCAATTCTATCTCAGGTAACAATGACGAACAAGAAGCAAGAATATGTCACTAACGATAATGAATCTGCCACTCTAAACATAAAAGGCCGAAGGACACGGTAGGTAAGCACAGACATGATTTTCTAACAACGTTGAAGGAATCTATTCAACAGATGTACCATCTCCAAATTATTTACCACCTGAGGTAATAAGGCAACCAAGATTCGGAAACCTTCAGCATAAGATCTCAAATTAATGGATAGTGCTGCCGTTTTTGTATTTTCTAATGCAAATATGATCAGAATTTTCAGACTAAGAATGTCGAGCTTATATTATAGTCATGGCTGATAAAGTTGCTATAGTTGTACAAATACCATAAGAAATATACACAGACCACAATTGCCTATGAAGATGAAGCTATAAATTGGTTACAGATATTCAACTAGACTGTGCAAAATAGAAAAAAGTGATTGAATAACTTAATTACAACTTATTTTCAGGTAGATGGGGTTCTTTTACACATTTCTAGCTCATCGTTTGTACGAAATATCTCCTATTGTTTGAAAAAAAAATGCAGTAAAGGCAAGGGGTTTATGTGCAATTTAGTAGACTTTAACCACATAAGTATAGAGAAATTAAGAAACAGTAAGAACAGAAACGGCAGGGAAACCTGGACGGAACAAAAGTAGAGAAAAGAGTGAAACATTCACTTACCATGTATCATGTTCTTGGATATGAATTTTCGATATTTTGGCCGGTACTGATGCTGTGAAAGTGATATAATTTCTGTGTTTGAGACTGTTAACACTTCGTGCGAGCAACAACGAAGAGCGAGAGGGAATGACAGAATTATTCTCTTCCCAAATGCTCATCTGTCGCCGCTGCAGTCGCTGCTCTGAAAACTGCTTTCTTTGCCTTTTGAACCCACGTAAGGAAGAACCACTAAGTGAAACCCACAAGTTTTTTCCAAGATCCTTCTTGTTAACACAAGATAAACCAACCAACATGATCTACTACACCCAACAATTCATTGGCAAATGAGGGCAAAAACGAACCAAAATGATGACAATTTTTATTTGCACTTGGAAATACATTTTTCTTTCAATATTTTATTCCAAATTTTAAAGGCAATAATTTCATAGCACAAAGTAGACTCTTGCAACTCTTGCCAATCCTTTAAAAAGACCATTACTATCTACACTAAGACGCCAAAATGAAATAAAAAATTGCTTTAACATTTTCAAAATGCAATTTTTAAAAGATTACGGCCTACTTTGCCTTCAAAAAGCACAAGCATTGCTTCCTAAATGAAACAAATAGTTAGCCTATAAGCCATACCTAATGAATGAATTTTATAAGTTGCATGCAGCAAAAATAAAGGCAAAATCTGTTACCCAAAATACCAATAAAGTCACATACATTGAAACTACATTTTATCACTTCAAAGAGCAGTCCTCTTACATCTTCGCCCAGGAAAAAAAAAATTACTTCAAAAAACAAAACAGAAAAGGAGACAAAATACTTACCAAGGCATATGGAGGATGAGTGGGATTTCCAAACCTGGGGAAAAACTCACGTTTTTATTTTTCTATAATTAGTAGTCACTTTTTGCCTTTTTTTGTTAAAAAAAAATCTTCGTCACTAACACTCATCAAATTAACTATAATCACAATTTTTTATTTATTTATAAATTCAAATTTATTCAACTTTCACATCATTTTAAATTTTAGTTAAAATAATCATGAGATAAATGTAATAGTAGATTTCCGGAGAAAGTTATTAATATTGTTAATCACTAAAAGCACATGACAAAAGTAAGTAAAAATTAAAAACGTAATTTTATTGCATATAGATAAATGTAGAGAAAATTTACAACATAAATTCCTAATCTTTGATCTATAAATGCAGTAATTCATGGCCCCAAGAGTAGAAAACTGTTAACAATTAATTAGGTCATTTTAATTTGTTGCAATAGGTGAAAAGAGGTTAATTCCTACCGCCAAAATGACCTAATTTTATTGTTGGAAACAGTACTACTACTTTTAATAGAGGATGCAATTAACCACAAATATATAATCAAAATATATTTAAGAATCCTTGTCGTAGATTTGCTTTAAACATATATAAAGCATGCATTATATATTATGTTTTCCATTTTCTACAAACTTCTTCACCGGAATCATTGTTTGATAGAACTATTTGCAAACATGGACCGCCTTTTTTGATATGCCAAAAGCGATCAAAGGACTTATCTTTTTTGTGATCATAGGCGTCGAAAGAATGTGAAATGCCGTCAAATGTTATTCCACAGAAAAATAAGGTTTCTTTGAATAAACCTGCCCCAAAGTTGAAGGAATACTTTTGATGAAGAGGGAGTACATGTTCACCGAGATCATCTTCTTTTGATTTGCAATGGAGCGTGAGAGATGACCCCGATTCCAACTCATTAACGATCTCAACATGTATAGCATTGCACTTACTTATTACTATGCATATTGTCACAAGCAGCAACATAAACTTGACCAAACAACAAGTACTACTACTCATATTTTTCAGTCTTTCTATCTTTCTTTCTTTTTGTTAGTAGATGGCTATATGGTGCAAGAAAAATGTTGGAACCTTTTCTCTTTAAATAGTGCTAACTAAGGTGTGACAAATATAGAATTAATGCTAATAATAGCCCCGAGGTTTGACCGGAGTGGTTTAGAGCATTACTTGATTTGCTCCCCACCCGATTATGAAATACTAACCATAGGCAAATACGGAGATTTAAAACTAATTTTTACTTCGTCCTCCCTCTAAATTGAGCTTTCATACCTTTTCTGATTTGTGGAGAGTAAGTCAACTTTGTTAAAAATATTTGAAAATAATTGAGTTAAATATGAATTAGTAAATGTCTGAATAATTTAAATATTAATTTTATCAATAATATTTTTAATTTATTATTTAATATTTATATATGCTAATAATTTACTATATTAGTATAAATTTTTTTAGGACAAATATGTTAGCATATCAATTTCAAAAATTTTATTTCCATGGAAACAAACAACTTAATATTTAAATTCAAATATTTAAGATAAAAAAAAATCATACAAATTAGATTCAGATTTCAATTAAATTTATATTTCAGCTATATTTAAATTTCAAATAGAAAAACGGAAGACTACATTCCTTAGACTTATCCAATAATATTATTTTTCCTCTTTTGACAAAATAATTAAATACTAACTATTAATGTGATTATAAACGAAATTATTGAGAACATTTTATACTGTACGTTAGACATGTATAATTAATAAATTTGTGTATATACGTTCTTTAAAATTATTGGTGGAATTATAATTATATTTGTAGTAGGTGTATGAATTAATATATAGCATACTTCAATCAAATTGAAAATTTCCAATTTCAAACGTGAATAACTAATAATTATAATGAAACAAAACCGTTTTGTGAAAAGTGTATCCTTAAAATTATTAGTATTAATTGATGCCTCGTCGTCTTTTTATTTTTATTATTTTTCCACTCTCCCAACCACCAACTTTTTTATTTAATAAAAAAAAGAGTGAAAATGAATAAAATGAAAATACTGCTCATAATAACTTTAAAGAAAATTTCATTTAATTCGTGTTAATTAGCACCCATGGTAGATAAAAAATGAGCTGTCTGATAATTGTAATTAAAGACAAAAGGACTCTAATTAATGTTCACATATAATTAAAATTTACAGATAATCGAATTATAAAGGTCATAATAGGTGTATATTTATTATAATAATTTACTTGTAGATAATTAATTAATTACTTGATTTTTGTTTATAATAATATTCTAGATGTCAAATATAAACAAAAAATGAAAAATTAAATGTGATAGGATGATTATTTTTTAATAAATTATTCACTTTTTATTTTTTTAATTAAAACATTAATTCGTATAAATAGCAATCACTTTTTATTTATTTTTAAAAAAAATATTCACTGTATAATTAGCTAAATATAATAATGGATTTCATGAGAAATTTAATGTTAAATAATCTCTAAAAATTGATGACCAAAGCAAGTAAAAGTTAAGACATGATTTTATTGCATATAAATAAGGATATTACAACAAGAAATTCTTAATCTTTGATATATATATAAAATCAAAAATTTCAGAATTAATCCTTGTCGTAAATTTGCTTTAAACATGAAGCATTAATTTATTCGATTGATTTCCATGGTCTGCAAACTTCATCGGGACTATCGTTTGGAAGATAGAATTTGGATTGAATTTGCAAACATGGACCGTCTTTTTTGATATGCCAAAAACGATCAAAGAGTTTATCCCTTTGTTGATCATAGGCGTCGAAGTAATGTACTCGAGCATCAAATGTTACTCCACAAAAAAATAGGGTTGATCCGAAAACAGATGACCCAAAGTCGAAGGAAAACTTGTTATGAAGAGACAGAACGTGCTCACCAAGATCATCATCTTTTGATTTGCAATGGAGTGTAATAGGTGAGCTCGATTCCAACTCATTAACGATCTCAACGTGTATAGCACTGCACATACTTGTTATGCATATTGTCACAAGTAGCAGCAGCAACATGAACTTGACCAAACAACAACTACTACGATTCATGTTTTTTCTTTTGTTTTGTAGTATATATGTTTGTATATATGGTGTAAGAAAGATGATGGAACCTTTTCTCTTTAAATAGTGCTAATTAGGTGAGGCAAATATAGAATTAATGTTACGTATATTATTTAAAATGAATGAATTAATTCATTCCTTATCCATTTAATTAATTAGTTGATTACGTTTTGAAGCAAATACAAATTAGAACATTAATTACTCTTGAAATTAAAGCAATGGATTCATTCTTATTTAGGAAGTATTTTTCTGTATACCCCAATTATTTCCTATTTCGATAGAATAAAATAGGAAAATATATATTGATGGTAGAATAAATGCCTGTCAAGCTGAATTCCCAATTCGTTATAGATTTTCTTATTTTAATTATTTTCATTAACCGAATTCAAATAATCTAATCATAAATCATCAAAAAATAAATTTTATCTCTATTATATTGTATTAATGACCTTAATTATCTTATTTTTGTTTGTGGAGCCTCTTAAACCTATATATATATCCTGCATCAATTTGTTCTTCCTATTTTAACAACATAAATATCAATTCATATTGCTGAATATGAGATAGGATAATATTGGTCTGTATTTGTTATTTTCTGTTTTATTAACCACGTTCCATATTTATTCTAATAACTCAACCTTAAATACATACCATTCATTACATCTTATTTTATATATATATATATGATTGTTTATTATGGAATCTATGTATGTCCTACATCATTTTAGTATATATATATATATATATATATATATATATATATATATGTAGTTATAGTTATATAGTTATAGTTATAGTCTACATGCATACGGATCATTGAGAACATTTTTTATAAACCGTACGTTATACATAATTAATTAACTTGCATATATATAATATAATTATTTAAAAACGTTCTTTAAAATTATTGGTGGAATTAATTGTATTTTAGCCGTATATACATATAGCTCATTCAATCAAATTGAAATTTGCCAATTTCAAGCATGAATATATAATTAACCAAGACCATTTTGTAGAAAGTGTATATATCCTTAAAATTATTAGTATTAATCGATGTCTTGTCATCTTTTTGTTTTTATTATTTTTCTTCTATTCTTGTGAGTTTTTTTTCCAACCGCCAACTTTTTTTATTTAATTTAAAAAATAAAATTAAATAAAAGAGTAAGAAGCAAAAAGATGTTATCAGTATTAAAATTTTGAAAAATTTAGACTACATGCATCATCATATCTAAACAATATAATTTAAAGTTTGTTAATAGCCGTCTCACAAAAATGTAAAAATTCAAATAAAATATTATACTTCTCGTTAGATTTTTTTTTTAAAAAAAATAAAGATGTGAATGTTTGAAAATGAAAGAATAAACTGAAGACAATACTCAAAGTAATTTTAATGAAAAATGAAAATTTTATTTAATTTGGTTTAGCACACATGATAGAAAAAAATGAGCTGTATGATGATAATTGTAATTAAAAAGAAAAATAGCCTCTAATTATTGACATTCAATTATTCACATGTATGTAATTGTTGTCGTCAAAATTTTAGTGCCTTGATATCACATAGTAAATATTAAAAAATTTCTTACTTTTTTATTATTTTTTTAAAGTAAAATCTTCAAAAACCACCCCCTTACTTGAAAAGAACGTGATATATATATAGGAGTACTATTTTCCTTCCCCTAACGTCGATCACACAGGGTCGAATATTCCATTTTAGACTGCAAATCCTTTTTCCTTACCTAATCTGAGAAGAGCGCCCCTTTCTAATCAGAAATCAGGCTTCTAGATGTTGGGCCTACTCTCTCGTAGCCCAATTACTTTTACTGGCTCGCAATTATCTCCCAAACAATAATTAAATTATAAAGGTCATAATTTAATTTAGACATAGCTTTTATATTAATCTTTAATAACAAAAATCAAACTGAGAGTGACAAAAGTTTTTTATTGCGCATGAATGAACCAACAAACAAACATAATTTATGATTTACAATGAACCTGAATCCCTCAACCAATTCCCTTGTCAAAAAATACTTTACCAGAGAAAAAATTGGAAGCAAAGTCACTTCCATCGAAGAGACTCAAAAGCCCAAATTTCTGAGTGATTTCTTTAGGTATGGGATCAAAATTGGCAGGCAACACTTCTAAAACTTTAGAAGAAATTGTTGAAAAATAAGAATTTCGTAATGACTCAAAACACACAAATATATTTATTTCTCATACAAATTTACAAGAAATATGTAAACACTCTCAAATATTTGAATAAGGACTCAAGTTTTATTTCTAACTTATTTCAAAACTTTAAGGGAGGAGGGGTATTTATAGTTGAAGCAAATCATTCTAAACCATTGATTTAGTCTTTATGTAGAGCACCAATGTTGACTTTGTCTAGCACACCAATGTTGACTTTGTCTAGTACACCATTGTTTACCAAATCTAGTACACCATTGCTTACTAAATCTAGTACACCAATTTAGACAATTCAATATTCTAGATTAAGTTTACAATTCAACACTCCCCCTTAAACTTAATCTAATCACACCAAGTGAATTTCTCAATCTTATAAAATCTTCTTGTTTGAGTGGCTTGGTAAAAATGTTAGCAATTTGATCCTGGGACTTCACATACTCCATATGTACATCATTTCTTGTGATGCATTCCCTTATGTAGTGGTAACACGTGTCAATATGCTTGCTTCGATCATGAAACACCGGATTCTTTGCCAATGCCATAACTGACTTGTTATCAACATAAATCTTCGTTGGCTTCTCTTGTGACCACCTCAGCTCCTTTAGTAGGTTTCTAAGCCAAATTGCATGGCAAACACATGACGTGGCAGCTACGTACTCAGCTTCACATGTGGAGAGTGTTACAATTGGTTGCTTCTTTGACATCTAGGTGAAAGCGGGTACCTCCCATAAAGAATACAAAACCAGTTGTACTTTTTCGATCATCAGTATCTCCAGCCCAATCACTATCGCTATATCCAACAAGTTCAAAATTATCTGAACATAAATAGAACAAACCAAAGTTTGTTGTACCTTTTAGATAACGAAGAATCCTCTTTACAGCCTTGAAATGTGTGGTTGTTGGAGTTTTCATATAGCGACTTACAAGTCCTGTTGCATAGAGAATATCGGGCCTAGTACATGTTAAATATCGTAAACATCCAACCAAGCTCTTGAAAAAAGTTGAATCTACTTTTTCTCCTTCTTCATGCTTCGAGAGCTTAACTCCACACTCAATTGGCGTACTAATAGGCTTGCAATTTTCTATTTTGAACTTCTTGAGGATTTCCTTTGTATAGCGTTGTTGTGAAATGAAAATTCCATCTTCCTCTTGTTTTACTTCGATACTGAGGTAATACGCCATAAGCCCAATGTCAGTCATCTCAAACTCCTTAGTCATCGTGTTCTTGAAATCATCGAACAAGCTTGGATTGCTTCCAGTAAAAATCAAATCATCTACGTACAAGCACACGATCAAAATATCTTCATCTTTGATCTTGATGTAAAGTGCGTGTTCATAAGGGTACTTAGTGAAACCATTCTTTTGGAAATACTTGTCGATTCGACTATTCCATGCTCTTGGTGCTTGTTTCAAACCATAGAGAGCCTTTCTCAATTTCAACACCTTGTCCTCTTGCCCTTTCACTTCGAAACCTGTAGGTTGTTGTATGTAGACTTCTTCTTCGAGAACTCCATTCAAGAATACAGATTTTACATCCATTTGATGGATCTTCCACTTGTTTTGAGCTGCCAAAGAAATGATTAGTCTTACAGTTTCTAAGCGTGCTACCGGAGCAAACACCTCATCATAGTCGATGCCGGCTCTTTAACTGTAGCCTTTTGCAACTAGCCTCGCTTTGTATCGTTCAATCTCTCCTTTTGAATTCTGCTTTGCTTTGTACACCCATTTGACTCCAATAGCTTTGTGTCCTTTAGGAAGTGACACAAGCTCCCACGTATCATTCTTCACAATAGCTTTAATTTCTTCATCCATTGCATTTCTCCATTTTTCATCTTGTATAGCTTCTCCAAAACTCATTGGTTCACACTCAGCAAAAAGGCAAAAAAGAGTGAGATTATCTAACCTCTCAGTTACCTCATAGAGATCTTGGAAACTCCTTGTGCGTTCTTCATTTCTTTCCTTTAAAAAGGATGGTGGTGAATCTCCTTGATTGTTTGTTGTTGGTGAAGTTGGTGGAGTATGCGAAGTAGTAGGTTCTTCTCTTGCATCTCCTGCTTGCTCTATTATTGGTTCTTCTTCAAACAAAGGAAAGAAGTTGAAGTCATTGACATCTGGACCAAAATCTCATTCTCCTTCTTCGTCAAATATTACATCTCGACTGATCACAATCTTTTTGCTGTTTGGATTATACAACTTGTAACCCTTTGAACTTGAATCATAGCCAATGAAGATAAAACTCTCGCTTTTATCATCCAGCTTTGTTCTTCTCTCGTCTGGTATATGAACATGAGCTACACTTCCAAAAACTCTAAGATGAGAAATACCAGGCTTTCTTCTACACCATGCTTTTTGTGGTGTTTTTCCCCACACGCTTCTTGTTGAAGATCTATTGGATAGATATACAGTAGTTGATACAGCTTCAGCCCAAAACTTCTTGGGTAGTCTTTTACTTTTCAACATACTCCTCGCTATGTTGAGAATTGTTCGATTCTTTCTTTCAGCAACACCATTTTGTTGGGGGGATCTCGGAACGGTTAAGAATCGTCGAATTCCATTTGCTTCACAGAATTCTTGAAATTCCTTGGAAGTGAATTCTCCTCCACGATCAGTTCTTATGGCCTTAATCTGACGACCACTTTCTTTCTCAACGGCAGCTTTAAATTTTTTGAAAGCTCCAAATACCTCAGACTTTTGCTTCAAAAGGTAGATCCATATTTTTCTTGAAAAATCATCAATAAAGAGAAGGAAATAATTATTGTTACCAAGAGATCTTGGCTTGAATGGACCGCATACATCAGCGTGAATGAGCTCCAGTGGTTTCTTGGCTCTAAAGGTAGACTCTTTTGGAAAGCTTTTTCTGAATTGCTTCCCATGTAAACATCCTTCACAAAGTTGGTTCGGATGATTGATGTAAGGAAGACCTCTTACCATCTCCTTCTTAACCAATAGGTCTAACCCTCTAAAATTAAGATGCCCAAATCGTAGATGCCATAACCATGATGCATCTTTGTAACAAGCTTTCAAACATTTCGCAACATCGTTTTGAATATTCAAAGAAAACATTCTATTCTTTGACATTTTCACTTTAGTAATTATGTTGCCTTTGTCATCTCTTATAAAAATACTATAATCTTTCATATGAATGTCATAACCTTTTTCTAAGAGTTGACCTAAACTCAAAATATTACTTTTCATATTGGGCACATAGTAGACATTTCCAATAAATTGATGTCTACCATCTTTCAATTGTATAAGAATGTTACCTCTTCCTTTCACGGCTATTTTTGAATCATCACCAAAAGAAACATTTCCATTTGTTGATTCGTCTAACTTCACGAACATGCTTCTTTTTCCACACATATGATTGCTTGCACCAGTGTCAAGATACCATGTGTTATCTTGGCCTCCACTATTGTCTTTGTATGCTAACAAGACAGTTTCATCTCCTTGATTCTTTTCTTCCACTTCATTGTTGTAGGTTCTACATGCAGAAGCATAATGGCCAAACTCTTGACAATTATAACATCTAACTTTAGACTTGTCGTACCTTGTATTTGGATTGTTCCTTCCACGACCTCGTGTTGAGCTTTCTTCTTTCTCATAGTTGTTGAAATTATTGTAATTATAATTCCAACCTCGTCCACGACCACGGCCTCTACTTTGTCCTTGACCTCGACCTCTACCTCGACCTCGTTGGTTTCTCTCATAGCTTTGAATGTCTTCTTTCTCCTTGAATTGCATCTTGAGAAGTTGTTCGGAGATGCCTTGCTTTTTTTTTATTTTTTCTTCATAGGCTTGCAATGATCCTTGTAGTTGGTCGATCGTCATTTCTTCCAAATCTTTAGTTTCTTCAATTGTTGTGACTATGTGATCAAATTTTGAATCCATAGATCGTAGTATCTTTTCCATTATCCTTACTTCACTTAAATTTTCACTATTTCTTTTCAATTGATTAGAAATAGCTTCAATTCTAGAGAAGTAATTAACAATTGACTCGCCTTCCTTCATATATAAAGTTTCAAATTCTCCTCTTAATGTTTGAAGACGTACCTTTTTTACTTGCTCGGCGCCTTTGTAGGATGTCTGAAGTTTATCCCATGCTTGCTTTGCGGAAGTTGCATTTGATATCTTCTCAAAAGCATCATCATCTAATGCTTGATAAATGACATAGAGAGCTTTTTTGTCTCTCTTTCTCGAGTCCTTCAACGTGTCTCTTTGTGCTTGAGTCAAAACAAAAATGGCAACATCATCTCTAGGTTCATTATAACCTTTCTCCACGACCTCCCATACATCTTGTGCTCCAAGGAGTGCCTTCATTTTTATGCTCTAATTATCATAATTGTTTCTATTGAGAATTGGAACTTGGAATGGTGTCATACCTCCATTTGCCATAGCTTTCTAACAATATTTCGGATAGTAATATAAATGCTTATAAGTGTGAAAATATACACTAAGAAAATTCCCAGGAAAGACTGGAGGGGTCACAACGGTCCCACTTAAAATCTAGACTCCTTAGGCAATCTTGGCCTTTTTGACAGAATTTTCTAAATATGCACGTAATCACACAAATATAACATCCAAGTTACAAAACCGAGCTCTGATACCACTTTGTTGAAAAATAAGAATTTCGTAATGACTCAAAACACACAAATATATTTATTTCTCATACAAATTTACAAGAAATATGTAAACACTCTCAAATACTTGAATAAGGACTCAAGCTTTATTTCTAACTTATTTCAAAACCTTAAGGGGGGAGGGGTATTTATAGTTGAAGCAAATCATTCTAAACTATTGATTTAGTCTTTATGTAGAGCACCAATGTTGACTTTGTCTAGCACACCAATGTTGACTTTGTCCAGCACACCAATGTTGACTTTGTCCAGCACACCAATGTTGACTTTGTCTAGTACACCATTATTTACCAAATCTAGTACACCATTACTTACTAAATCTAGTACACCAATTTAGACAATTCAATATTCTAGATTAAGTTTACAATTCAACAGAAATAAGCAAAGATAAATCACACATTGATATAAAATGCAAATTAACAAACATGGAGACTATTCAATGTTTAAGGAAACTGCATAACTAAAATCGGATCCTCAAAAAATTGAGCTAGGCAAAGTTTTAGAAATAATCTCTAAAAATTAATGACCAAATCAAATTAAATTTTGCCAATTTCAAGCATGTATATATAATTAACCAAAACCGTTTTGCGGAAAGTGTATATATCCTTAAAATTATTAGTATTAATTGATGCATTGTCATTTTTTTGTTTTTATTATTTTTCTTCCGTTCTTTTGAGTTTGTTTTCCAACCACCAACTTTTTTTAGTTAATTTAAAAAATAAAATTAAAAAAAAAGAGTAAGAAGCAAAAAGATGTTATCAATATTAAAATTTTGAAAAATTTAGCCTGCATGCATCGTCATATTTAGACAATATAATTTAAAGTCTATTAATAGCGTTCTCATAAAAATATGAAAATTCAAATAAAATATTATACTCTTCGTTAGAAAATTAAAAAAAAAATGTGAACATTAGAAAACGAAAGAATAAACTAAAGACAATACTCATAGTAATTTTAATGAAAATTTTATGTAATTTGATTTAGCACACATGATAGAAAAAAATGAGCTGTATGATAATTATAATTAAAAAGAAAAAGTCTCTAGTTATTGATATTCAATTATTCACATGCATGTAATTGTTGATGTCAAAATTTTACTGTCTTGATATGATATAGTAAAAATTAAAGTTTTTTTTATTTTTTTATTAGTTTTTGAGAATAATGAAGAAGAAAGAAAAGGAAGAAATTGATAAAGGGGCGTAACGGCAATTCCATCCAATTTGAAAAAAAAAGGGGGCAATTTTGAATGACATTTTGTGTGAGGGTATTATAAAGTAGTGGCATTTTTTGTCATTTTTCACAAATTTACCCTTTGCCAGCATATAAACTCAAATTCCCAATTTTGTCTCGCAACCACAAAAATTGAAACAGTACGAGTTCTGCGGATTTGATTCTGATAAGATAGAAAAGAAATAACGTGGTGGAGACGGTGAAGGCTAATTTCTCTTCAAATTTTCTGATCAATGAGGGCAACCTAATTAATTTGGCTTTGATATATATTTTTAGTTTCTGGAATTTGATTGCATAATAATAATAATATTATCTAACGCTTAATTTTGGTATTTTTTGAAAGTGGTAAAAATGGAGGAGCATGATTCGTTACAATCAATTCGAGAGCTTGACCTATGTCGTCATCGTAAGACAGGCGAGCTCGTAATGGTGAATCAATTTTATAATAATGGCGCAAGTGAAGGATACTTCAGTTCGAGCTTCATCGATAAACAAATTTCTGTATATATGTATCTGATTGATTGCTAAATTTAGTCATGAAACTTTTTCGTTTTATTAATTGTGCATTTTAATTATAACTGCCAAAGAAAGCAGACTTAATTGTAACTTGGGATGATCTTTTTATGTTTGATATTATGTGTTGACGCAGAAATTTATTAATTGTGGTAGTTAACAGGTTAAAGCATGTATGGAGAAGAGGTCCATGTTATTTTCTTGCTTATGAGTATCTACAATATACTTTGTCCACGTTGATTAAAAATCGTCAGGACCTAGTCAACGATGATCAGAGTTTTAGAAAGGTAATTAAGTTTCATCTCCATGTTTAGAAGGAAAGATTAGGAGACAAATCAATATCGCTTAATTAGTTGCAAGTCAGTCCTAGAAAAAGGAGTGAAAATTAGAAATGTACCATATTCTAATTCTGTGTTTTAATAGTTCAATTGGAGCATGCCTTAAACACCTTTTCTTGTTTGATTGAGGCAAGCTCATATATTACTTAATGAGTTTTCTTTGAATCTGATTTTGGCATTATGGAACAAATGTATAATGTGTGTAAAAGTTGTGGGTACAGTTTCATAGAACCACACACCCTCAAGCTATTAATTTTCTTTTTCTTATCTACATCTCTGGAAAACGAAAAGACAGATGCAAACTTTTTAATTGTGGTTGTTAGTAACCTATCTTCTAGGTGCTTCAGGAAATTTTGAAATCAACAAGGGAAGACTAGGTTTAAGCTGCAGATTGCTTTATAGCGTTATTAAGTTCATTTGGATTTGAAAATCCTTGAATTTCTATTTTTGCGTGCATCCTTTTATTTTTATTTTTTGGCCAATCTCTCCAGCTAGGATCACTTTCGTACAAGGCACCGGAATATGTGTTTGGCCCTGGAAACTTCTCTACTCCATTTACTGTGTGGTCTGTCGGTTGTTTGTTCGTCGAGATGATAACTGGGAAGCCTGTATTTGATTGCAACGATCCTCTTCTCTTAGGGGGCCGCATTCTTCGGTAGTGAACTTAAACATTAAAAGCAAGCACCCTGCTTTCCAAGTGTTGTTCTCCTAAATGTGTAATATTTTTATGATTAAGCTTCTTATGTCAATCAAATTCGGAAGGCCAAACTAAATCAAGTACATCAAATAAACCCGGAGATTGGCGTGCGAACCTTCAGTTTCAGGTAGTAAATTCATGTCATAAATTGATTGTGTATCTTAGGACTAGTTCTAGTTTAATTAGGATCTTGGGAAAATGTTAAATTATATTGATTTTGCTCTCCTGCTATGCAACAGTACCTGACAGAAGAGTTTCCTGGTCTTGAGCCAGTTGAAGTTGACCTTCTTTCTGTAAGCTTCAATTTACTGTGTCACAGCAGAATTGAATTAATGAGATATAGTGTGAAAAGGGAATTTTCTCCTGAAGTTTTGTTGATAGGTTTTTGGCTCATTTTAATTACTTCTGCTTTTCTTTTCTTTTGTAATCTTAATGAAAAATTTTACTAGTAGGTTATAGGCGTAATACTAGTAGGAACAGATGTAACTTTCATGCTGTGCCTTTTATTTGAATCCATGAGATATAATAATGTACTGTACTGCAGAAAGATGCAATTTTGGAACATAAATTACCAAAAACTCGGAAACTTAATTTATTTAAAAATATTATATTTCTGGCGGAACAGAACATTAAGCAAACTCCATAGCTGGCACAGATGGCAATTCTATCTCAGGTAACAATGACAAACAAAAACAAGAAATATGTCACTAAAGATAAACATAAATGGCCGAAGGACACGGCAGGTAAGCACAGACATGATTTTCTAACAACATTGAAGGCATCTATTCACAGAGTATGAAGCAAAAAGATGTTAGCGGGATTAAAATTTTGAAAAGTTTACATTGCATGCGTGGTCATATCTAAACAATATAATTTTAAAATCTGCTATATATAAACCTCTCGCAAAAATATAAAGATTCAAATTTTTTTTTCAATAAACTATTATACTCTTCATCAGAAAATACACACAAAGATGCGTACATAGTAAAAGATCATAATTGATATGTATTTATTATTATAATTTTAAAAATACTCTCTTCGGTTATTCATAGATAATTAATTTAATTTTTTTTATAATAATATTCTAAATGTCAAATATAAATCATAAAATGATAAATTAAATATGACAGAATGATTATATTTTAAAAGATTATTGCCAAATTTTTATTTTTCTATAATTAGTAATCACTTTTTGTCTTTTTTTTTCCTAAAAAACAAAATCTTTGTCATTACCACTCATCAAATTAATTATAATCACAAATTTTTTATTTATAAATTCAAATTTATTCACATCAGTTTAAATTTTAGTTAAAATAATCATGAACTAAATTTAATATTGGATTTCGCGAGAAAGTTATTAATATTGTTAATCACTAAAAGCACATGACAAAAGTAAGTAAATATTAAAAACGTAATTTTATTGCATATAAATAAACGTAGAAAAAATTTACAACAAATATTCCTAATCTTTGATCTATATATGCATTAATTCATGGCCCCAAGAGTAGAAAACTGTTAACAATTAATTAGGTCATTTTAATTTGTTGCAATAGGTGAAAAGAGGTTAATTCCTACCGCCAAAATGACCTAATTTTATTGTTGGAAACAGTACTACTACTTTTAATAGAAGATGCAATTAACCACAAATATATAATCAAAATATATTTAAGAATCCTTGTCGTAGATTTTCTTTAAACATATATAAAGCATGTATTATATATTATGTTTTCCATTTTCTACAAACTTCTTCACCGGAATCATTGTTTGATAGAACTATTTGCAAACATGGACCGCCTTTTTTGATATGCCAAAAGCGATCAAAGGACTTATCTTTTTTGTGATCATATGCGTCGAAGGAATGTGAAACGCCGTCAAATGTTATTCCACAGAAAAATAAGGTTTCTTTGAATAAACCTGCCCCAAAGTTGAAGGAATATTTTTGATGAAGAGGGAGTACATGTTCACCGAGATCATCTTCTTTTGATTTGCAATGGAGCGTGAGAGATGACCCCGATTCCAACTCATTAACGATCTCAACATGTATAGCATTGCACTTACTTATTACTATGCATATTGTCACAAGCAGCAACATAAACTTGACCAAACAACAAGTACTACTACTCATATTTTTCAGTCTTTCTATCCTTCTTTCTTTTTGTTAGTAGATGGCTATATGGTGCAAGAAAAATGTTGGAACATTTTCTCTTTAAATAGTGCTAACTAAGGTGTGACAAATATAGAATTAATGCTAATAATAGCCCCGAGGTTTGACCGGAGTGGTTTAGAGCATTACTTGATTTGTTCCCCACCCGATTATGAAATACTAACCATAGGCAAATACGGAGATTTAAAACTAATTTTTACTTCGTCCTCCCTCTAAACTGAGCTTTCATACCTTTTCTGAGTTGTGGAGAGTAAGTCAACTTTGTTAAAAATATTTGAAAATAATTGAGTTAAAAATTTTGAGTTAAATATGAATTAGTAAATGTCTGAATAATTTAAATATTAATTTTATCAATAATATTTTTAATTTATTATTTAATATTTATATATGCTAATAATTTACTATATTAGTATAAATTTTTTTAGGACAAATATGTTAGCATATCAATTCAAAAATTTTATTTCCATGGAAACAAACAACTTAATATTTAAATTCAAACATTTAAGATAAAAAAAAATCATACAAATTAGATTCAGATTTCAGTTAAATTCATATTTCAGCTATATTTAAATTTCAGATAGAAAAACGGAACACTACATTCCTTAGACTTATCCAATAATATTATTTTTCCTATTTTGACAAGATAATTAAATATTAGCTATTAATGTGATTATAAACGAAATTATTGAGAACAATTTATACTGTACGTTAGACATAAATAATTAATAAATTTGTGTATATACGGTCTTTAAAATTATTGATGGAATTATAATTATATTTGTAGTAGGTGTATGAATTAATATATAGCATACTTCAATCAAATTGAAAATTTCCAATTTCAAACGTGAATAACTAATAATTATAATGAAACAAAACCGTTTTGTGAAAAGTGTATCCTTAAAATTATTAGTATTAATTGATGCCTCGTCGTCTTTTTACTTTTATTATTTTTCCACTCTCCCAACCACCAACTTTTTTATTTAATAAAAAAAAGAGTGAAAATGAATAAAATGAAAATACTGCTCATAATAACTTTAAAGAAAATTTCATTTAATTCGTGTTAATTAGCACCCATGGTAGATAAAAAATGAGCTGTCTGATAATTGTAATTAAAGACAAAAAGACGCTAATTAATGTTCACATATAATTAAAATTTACAGATAATCGAATTATAAAGATCATAATAGGTGTATATTTATTATAATAATTTACTTGTAGATAATTAATTAATTACTTGATTTTTGTCTATAATAATATTCTAGATGTCAAATATAAACAAAAAGTGATAAATTAAATGTGATAGGATGATTATTTTTTAATAAATTATTCACTTTTTATTTATTTTTTTAAAAAAATATTCACTGTATCATTAGCTAAATATAATAATAGATTTCATGAGAAATTTATTGTTAAATAATCTCTAAAAATTGATGACCAAAGTAAGTAAAAATTAAGACATGATTTTATTGCATATAAATAAGGATATTACAACAAGAAATTCCTAATCTTTGATATATATAAAATCAAAAATTTGAGAATTAATCATTGTCGTAAATTTGCTTTAAACGTGAAGCATTACTTTATTCTATTGATTTCCATGGTCTGCAAACTTCATCGGGATCGTCGTTTGGAAGATAGAATTTGGACTGAATTTGCAAACATGGACCGTCCTTTTTGATATGCCAAAAACGATCAAAGAGTTTATCCCTTTGTTGATCATAGGCGTCGAAGTAATGTACTCGAGCATCAAATGTTACTCCACAAAAAAATAGGGTTGATCCGAAAGCAGCTGACGTAAAGTCGAAGGAAAACTTGTTATGAAGAGACAGAACATGTTCACCAAGATCATCATCTTTTGATTTGCAATGGAGTGTAATAGGTGAGTTCGATTCCAACTCATTAACGATCTCAACGTGTATAGCACTGCACATACTTGCTATGCATATTGTCACAAGTAGCAGCAGCAACATGAACTTGACCAAACAACTACTACGATTCATGTTTTTTCTTTTGTTTTGCAGTATATATGCTTGTATATATGGTGTAAGAAAGATGATGAAACCTTTTCTCTTTAAATAGTGCTAATTAGGTGAGGCAAATATAGAATTAATGTTATATTATTTAAATGGAATATTATCACATGCCTCTTATGAGGTTTGAGTTTATATCACTTAGAGAGAAAAAATCTTGTTTGTAACACATACCTCCCTTGTGACATTAGTCAACTAACCCAAAAAAGTGAATATACTAAAAGGCCCTCAATTTCATATTTCTCAACTAGTAGGGTATTGTAACTAATTGAATTGCAGTGTTGATTAATTTATTCAACTTTACAAAATAGAATGACTATAAAAAATTACTAAAAAAAATTAATTTGATACATTTTATTTCAAAAGAAAAAAATAAACAAAAGGATTTGAATTTTTAAGCAAAAATATAAAAAAATGAAAATTTGATACAAATTAGAACAAGTCTATTTATATACAAGCTAATAATCCAGCATAATTGCATGCAATCTTCTCTATAATATGTAATCTTAACTATCATCAAATTATTACGATTTGGAGTTACATTTTAAGATTTGAAGTTTGTATAACAAATTTTTTGTCAAAAATACTATTATCATGTATGAATTTTCTTTCTTTTTGTCATATAGAATTGAGCATAAGGTTTGATATCTTTCAAAAAGTGAAGCAAATATTATATCTGACTGCTTTTACATTTGTATTCCTAAATATGATGGTCAACTCATATTTAACCAATCTTAAATACATATTTATATCTGACTGCTTTTACATTTGTATTCCTAATTATTAACCACAATCCATATTTATTCTAACAACTCAATCTTAAATACATACCATTCATTACATCTTATTTTATATATATAGTTATAGTCTACATGCATACGTATCATTTTCTAGTATCAAAGGGCAAAATAGTCCATTTAATAGTACGATCGAATTCTCCGGTTCTGGTGAGATAGAAAAGAAATCAGGCGGTCGAGTCGGAGGCGGTGAAGACTAATTTTTTGGCGTTGGTTAATTAATTTTGCGTTGGTAGGTATATATATATATAGCGATCGAGTATGTGCATGAAGATATCTCGTCTTCCTTGGACTTATAGCTCTCCTCTCGGATTGCAATGCATTAATGATATCAACATGTACAAGAGAAGTATTAACAATCAATAATAATGGTGCGATAGTTCCTGAAATATTTTCTATTTTAATTCATTATTAACAATCAATCACATTATTCTATATTTATCCGATGAATTAAATCTTATTTTATTTCCTCTTCAGAGTTCCTTAGACAATTACATTATATTTTTTTATTTTAAGAAAATAATTAAATATTAATTATTAATGTGGTTGAGTAATTAGATGGAGGAAATGAAATCATTGAGAACATTTTTTATAAATCGATACGTTATACATAATTAATTAACTTGCATACATATAATATAATCTTTTAAAAACATTCTTTAAAATTATTAGTGGAATTAATTGTATTTTAGGCGTATGTACATATAAGTCATTCAATCAAATTAAAATTTGCCAATTTCAAGCATGTATATATAATTAACCAAAACCGTTTTGCGGAAAGTGTATATATCCTTAAAATTATTAGTATTAATTGATGCCTTGTCATCTTTTTGTTTTTATTATTTTTCTTCCATTCTTTTGAGTTTGTTTTCCAACCACCAACTTTTTTATTTAATTTATAAAAAAAAGAGTAAGAAGCAAAAAGATGTTATCAGAATTAAAATTTTGAAAAATTTAGACTGCATGCGTCGTCATATTTAAACAATATAATTTAAAGTCTGTTAACAACGCTCTTACAAAAATGTGAAAATTCAAATAAAATATTATACTCTCCATTAGAAAATTTAAAAAAAAAGATGTGAACATTAGAAAATGAAAGAATAAACTAAAGACAATACGCATAATAATTTTAATGAAAATTTTATTTAATTTGATTTAGCGCACATGATAGAAAAAAATGAGTTATATGATAATTATAATTAAAAAGAAAAAGTCTCTAATTGTTGACATGCAATTATTCACATGCATGTAATTGTTGATGCCAAAATTTTAATGTCTTGATATGATATAGTAAATATTAAAGTTTTTTTATTTTTTTATTATTTTTTTAGAATAATGAAGAAGAAAGAAAAGGAAGAAATTGATAAAGGGGCGTAACGGCAATTCCGTCCAATTTGAAAAAAAAGGGGGCAATTTTGAATGACATTTTGTCTGAGGTTATTATAATGTAGGGGCATTTTTGGTCATTTTCCACAAATTTACCCTTTGCCAGCATATAAGCTCAAATTCTCAATTGTGCCTCGCATCCACAGAAATCGAAACAGTACGAGTTCTCCGGTTCTGATAAGATAGAAAAGAAATCACGCGGTTGAGACGGTGAAAGCTAATTCCTCTCCAAATTTGCTGATCAAGGAGAGCAACCTAATTAATTTGGCTTTCGATATATATTTTTAGTTTCTGGAATTTGATTGAATAACAATAATAATATCTAACGCTTAATTTTTTTATTTTTTGGAAGTAGTAAAAATGGAGGAGTATGATTCATTACAATCAATTCGAGAGCTTGATCTATGTCGTCATCGTAAGACAGGCGAGCTCGTAATGGTGAATCAATTTTATAATAATGGCGCAAGTGAAGGATACTTCAGTTCGAGCTTCATCGATAAACAAATTTCTGAGATACAGAAATTGGATCATCCAAATGTTGCTGGGTATTTATTTCTGTATATATGCATCTGATTGATTCCTAAATTTAGTCATGAAACTTTTTCGTTTCATTAATTGTGCCTTTTAATTACAACTGCCAAAGAAAGCAGACTTAATTGTAACTTGGGATGATCTTTTTATGTTTGATATTATGTGTTGACGCAGAAATTTATGAATTGTGGTAATTAACAGGTTAAAGCATGTATGGAGAAGAGGTCCATGTTATTTTCTTGCTTATGAGTATCTACAATATACTTTGTCCACGTTGATTAAAAATCGTCAGGACCTAGTCAAGGATGATCAGAGTTTTAGAAAGGTAATTAAGTTTCATCTCCATATTTAGAAAGAAAGGTAATTAATTAGTTGCAAGTCAGTCCTAGAAAAGGGAGTGAAAATTAGAAATGTAAATTTTCACCGGACACTAGCTATTTTAAACATTAATTGTGATGATCGAAGTCATTTAACCGTAAATTTTCTACTAAGCCAAATAAAATTAACTGTTGTACCATATTCTAATTCTGTGTTTTAATAGTCAAAGATATCCAAACGGCTGTCTTATGTATGCATATATATTGGATTAGTTGAGATGATAATTGGCTGTTTTAGATCTCTGACAGCCGGCCATTCCATGCTTACAACAATAATCTTGTTGCCATCACAGAATATCCTTAAGCAGATGCTTCAAGCTGTAAAATATTTTCATGAGCAAGGAGTTATCCATCAAGAGTTGAGGCCTGAATATGTGCTGGTAGATCTGGATAGTAACACTGTCAAGCTCGCCTATATTGGAGAGACCTTCAGAGGCGACAAAGGTCCTTATGAGGTTTGTACATTAGTTCACAAATATCAATCGACTTCTATAGTTTAATTTGAGCACGCCTTAAGCACCTTTTCTTGGTTGATTGGGGCAAGCTCAGATATTACTTGATGAGTTTTGTTTGGCTCTGATTTTTGCATTGTGGAACAAATGTATAATGTGTGTAAAAGTTGTGGGTACAGTTTCATAGAACCACACACCCTCAAGCTATTAATTTTCTTTTTCTTATCTACATCTCTGGAAAACGAAAAGACAGATGCAAACTTTTTAATTGTGGTTGTTAGTAACCTACCTTCTAGGTGCTTCAGGAAATTTTGAAATCAACAAGGGAAGACTAGGTTTAAGCTGCAGATTGCTTTATAGCGTTATTAAGTTCATTTGGATTTGAAAATCCTTAAATTTCTATTGTTGCGTGCATCCTTTTATTTTTATTTTTTGGCCAATCTCTCCAGCTAGGATCACTTTCGTACAAGGCACCGGAATATGTGTTTGGCCCTGGAAACTTCTCTACTCCATTTACTGTGTGGTCTGTCGGTTGTTCGTTTGTTGAGATGATAACTGGGAAGCCTCTGTTTGATTGCAACGATCCTCTTCTCTTAGGGGGCCGCATTCTTCGGTAATGAACTTAAACATTAAAAGCAAGCACCCTGCTTTCCAAGTGTTGTTGTCCTAAACGTGTAATATTTTGATGATTAAGCTTCTTATGTCAATCAAATTCGGAGGGCCAAACTAAATCAAGTACATCAAATAAACCTGGAGATTGGCGTGCGAACCTTCAGTTTAAGGTGGTAAATTCATGTCATAAATGGATTGTGTATCTTAGGACCAGTTCCGGTTTCATTATGATCTTGGGAAAATGTTAAATTATATTGATTTTGCTCTCCTGCTATGCAACAGAACCTGACAGAAGAGTTTCCTGGTCTTGAGCCAGCTGAAGTTGACCTTCTTTCTGTAAGCTTCAATTTACTTCGTTACAGGAGAATTGAATTAATGAGATATAGTGTGAAAAGGGAATTTTCTCCTGAAGTTTTGTTGATAGGTTTTTGGCTCATTTTAATTAATTCTACTTTTCTTTTCTTTTTGTTATCTTAATGAAAAATTTTACCAGAAAATGCTGCGGTTCCATCCAGATGAGAGGATTACAATCGAAGATGCACTTGAACATGAATACTTCAATGATTTTCAGGCTTGATGTTTCATTTCTTATTCGATACGTAATAATTTTCTACTAATATTGGGATATGGTTATAGGCTTAATACTAGTATAGCTGTGGAACAGATGAAACTTTCATGCTGTGCCTTTTATTTGAATCCATGAGATATAATAATGTACTGTACTGCAGAAAGATGCAATTTTGGAACATAAATTACCAAAACTCGGAAACTTAATTTATTTAAAAATATTATATTTCTGGTGGAACGGAACATTAAGCAAACTCCATAGCTGCCACAGATGGCAATTCTATCTCAGGTAACAATGACAAACAAAAACAAGAAATATGTCACTAAAGATAATGAATCTGCCACGCTAAACATAAATGGCCGAAGGACACGGCAGGTAAGCACAGACATGATTTTCTAACAACATTGAAGGCATCTCCAAATTATTTACCACCTGAGGTAATAAGGCACCCGAGATTCGTAAACCTTCCGCATAAGATCTCAAATTAATGGATAGTGCTGCCGTTTTTGTATTTTCTAATGCAAATATGATCAGAATTTTCAGACTAAGAATGTCGAGCTTATATTATAGTCATGGCTGATAAAGTTACTATAGTTGTACAAATACCATAAGAAATATACACAGACCACAATTGCGTATGAAGATGAAGCTATAAATTGGTTACAGATATTCAACTAGACTGTGCAAAATAGAAAAAAGTGATTGAATAACTTAATTACAACTTATTTTCGGGTAGATGGGGTTCTTTTACACATTTCTAGCTCATCGTTTGTCCGAAATATCTCCTATTGTTTGAAAAAAAAATGCAGTAAAAGGCAAGGGGTTTATGTGCAATTTAGTAGACTTTAACCACATAAGTATAGAGAAATTAAGAAACAGTAAGAACAGAAGCGGCAGGGAAACCTGGACTTAAAAAAGGAAAGAAAAGAGTGAAACATTTCACATATCATGTATCATGTTCTTGGATAAAAATAATAAAACATTTACAGAGATGTGATCGATGATTTGTGACATTAGATTTTATGGAGTGGGGAAAAAAAAAGAAAATTAAATTACAGTACGCTTGTTAGCTTTAATAATTAATTAGTTTGGTCTACATGGGATTTTTTTTTTTTTTTAAGCAAACTCTAAGAGGTAAGCTTAGAGAGATTTATTAAATTAAAAAGAGAAGAGAACAACAGCATCCAACAAACAGAAATTCATAAAGAAATACAATGAATGCATAAAATACCAACAACGCCAAAGTCAAGAGAATCTATAACTTGGAAACCCACACGCATCCTTTGTGATAAAGCTTTGAACTGTAGCTGGAGGAGAGTCCCACCAACAAAAAGAAGGGCAACTAAGTCCCAGGTTCGCTATCGAGTCAGCAGCAAAATTGTTTTCTCTATATGTATGGCTGTAACGAAAATTTAATTTGTTAATGAGGTTCCTGCAATTTAACCAACGATTTCGAAGAGTCCAAGGAGGAGCCAAAGAATGATTCGCCAAGTACTGGATTACCAGCATTGAATCAGCCTCAAGCCAGAGATTATGCCAACCTTTGTCCATAGCTGATTCTATAACCAAGATAATTGCCATTAACTCTGCGAAGAAAGCATTAGATTGTGCAAGAAAGAGATTAAAACCGCCTAAAAATTTCCCTGAATCATCTCTGAATACCCTTCCGCATGCTGCAGGGCCGGGATTACCTTTCGATAGACCATCCGAGTTAGCCTTAACCCATGATATAGGCGGTGGGACCCAAGTCAAAATATGAACCTTCGGAGCCTTCCCAAGAGACCAAGGCACTCCCAATGCATGAAGAATTTCTCTATCAGACCCAAAATGAACATAGCCAGGACAAAACTTTGCATAGTATCTTATATGAGCCATAACTTCAACCTGAATAGAGTTTAGGGAGGGAGATACGTCTTTAAATCGAAGTTTATTCCTGATTTTCCATAATGAATAAAAAAGATGGTAGGCCGCAAAAAGCCACAAATTAAAAAGCTGAGGGCTGAAGTTGCAGTTGGTAATAAATTGCCATAAACCTTGAACCGTGTCCAGACGTGTCACCGATAATTGAAACAAAAAACCAAGCCATTGCCAGAGGTTAACAGCAAATGAGCAAGAAACAAATAAATGGTCCACTGATTCAGCATGAGAAGGAGTAGCACATAAGGAACATGTAGAAACCATAATTATGCCACGACATTGAAGTACATCATCTGTGGGTAATCTATTATGAAGAATTCTCCAAAGAATAAAGGACAGTTTTGGAGGGATAAAGGATTTCCACACCAAAGAACTCCAAGCTTTCCGATCCCGGCTAACTTTAAGAAAATTATAGCTATCCTTCAAAGAGAGATTACCATCCCGTGAATTTTTCTAAACCAGTCGATCATCACAAGGAACTTGAGGGAGAATAGTATTCAAAATAGGTTGCTGAAGCAGCGAAAAAGTGACAAAAAAATTATCATGAAGCATCCACTCCCCATTCCTTATAACCTCTGACACAGTGGTGCGAAGGGAGATACCATGATTTCTCGTGAGAATAGGAGACGATAACCAAGTATCTAGCCAAAAATTGATATGGGAGCCATCACCAATAATCCATTGCGAACCTTTATTACAATAATCGAAGACAGAACGAAAGCCAGTCCATAATGAGGAACATCTAAAAACTGAACTACCATATAATAAATCATATCGGCTTCTTAGGAAAATAGAACTACTAGACATTGAATTTCTAGCATCCCAAACAGTCTTGAGAAGACAAGAACGGTTAAGAACTTCGAGTTTACGGAGCCCAAACCCTCCTTCCTCCTTCGACGTACAAAAGTGATCCCACGAAATAAGGGCAAGCTTACGACGTTGATGATCTCCTGATAAAATAAAATTACGAGCCCATCGTTACAAAGAATTAAGAAGTGAACAAGGCCACAAGTATAGTCTGAAGCTACGAAGAAGCAAAGCCTGAAACACTGACTTAACTAACTCTACCCGGCCAGCCATGGAAAGAATTTTTCCTTGTAATCCCGAGAGATAAGAACGAGTCTTATCTGCCAAAGCTTGCAGATGTTGTTTTGGAGGAATACCACGAAAAATAGGAACACCCAAATAAGAGAAGGGAAGAGAACCCTCCATAAAACCAAGTAACGAAGCAATCCGATCCTTTCGCGGGAGTACTGATTTGCCCAGAAAATAATTACTTTTATTTTATAATCTGCCCAGAAGCCAGCCCATAGTTATCTAAAAATGGGATTTGTTAAAAGTGATACAGACGGCAAGAAAAACGTTCTTTGAAATTATTGGTGGAATTAATTGTATTTGTAGGCGTATGAATATATATATGTATATAGCTCATTCCATCAAATTGAAATTTGCCAATTTCAAGCACGAATATCTAATTAATTATAATCAACCAAAACCCTTTTTATGGAAACTGTATCCTTAAATTATTAGTATTAATTGACGCTTGCCATCTTTTTGGTTTTCATTATTTTTCCCCTATTTTTGTGAGTTTGTTTTTCAACCACCAACTTTTTTATTTAATTTAAAAAATTAAAAAAAGAGTAAGAAGCAGAAATATGTTAGCAGTATTAAAATTTTGAAAAGTTTACATTGCATGCGTCGTCATATCTAAACAATATAATTTTAAAATCTATTATATATAAACCTCTCACAAAAATAAATAAAATATAAATAAAATATTATATTCATCATTAGAAAATACACACAAAGATACGTACATCACAAAATATCATAATTGATATGTATTTATTATTATAATTTTAAAAATACTCTCTTTAGTTATTCATAGACAATTAATTTAATTTCTTTTTTGATAATAATATTCTAAATGTCAAATATAAATCATAAAGTGATAAATTAAATATGATAGAATGATTATATTTTAAAAAATTATTGTCACATTTTTATTTTTCTATAATTAGTAATCACTTTTTGCCTTTTTTATGTTAAAAAAAAATCTTCATCACTAACACTCATCAAATTAAATTAACTTTAATCATAATTTTTTTTATTTATAAATTCAAATTTATTCGACTTTCACATCATTTTAAATTTTAGTTAAAATAATCATGAGCTAAATGTAATAGTAGATTTCCCAAGAAAGTTATTAATATTGTTAATCACTAAAAGCACATGACAAAAGTAAGTAAATATTAAAAACGTAATTTTATTGCATATAGATAAATGTAGAGAAAATTTACAACAAAAATTCCTAATCTTTGATCTATATATGCATTAATTCATGGCCCCAAGAGTAGAAAACTGTTAACAATTAATTAGGTCATTTTAATTTGTTGCAATAGGTGAAAAGAGCTTAATTCCTACTGCCAAAATGACCTAATTTTATTATTGGAAACAGTACTACTACTTTTAATAGGGGATGCAATTAACTACAAATATATAATCAAAATATATATAAGAATCCTTGTCGTAAATTTTCTTTAAACATATAAAGAGCATGTACTATATATTATGTTTTCCATTTTCTACAAACTTCTTCATCGGAATCATCGTTTGGAAGATAAAATTTGGGCAGAATTATTTGCAAACATGGACCGTCTTTTTTGATATGCCAAAAACGATCAAAGAACTTATCTTTTTGTTGATCATAGGCGTCGAAGGAATGTGAAACGCCGTCAAATGTTACTCCACAGAAAAATAAGGTTTCTTTGAAGAAACCTGCCCCAAAGTCGAAGGAATACTTTTGATGAAGAGCGAGAACATGTTCACCGAGATCATCGTCTTTTGATTTGCAATGGAGCGTGAGAGATGACCCCGATTCCAACTCATTAACGATCTCAACATGTATAGCATTGCACTTACTTATTACTATGCATATTGTCACAAGCAGCAACACAAACTTGACCAAACAACAAGTACTACTACTCATGTTTTTCTGTCTTTCTTTCTTTTTGTTAGTAGATGGCTATATGGTGCAAGAAAAATGTTGGAACCTTTTCTCTTTAAATAGTGCTAACTAAGGTCTGACAAATATAGAATTAATGCTACATATGTAAAAAGAATAAATCATTGCTTATTTATTTCTTATTTTGGTAGAACAAAAGAGGAAAATATTGAGGATAAAAAAAATATCAATCAACTTGTACACGTTCCCAAATTTGTTATATATTTTCTATCTTAATTATTGACATTAATCGAATTGAATTCCATGTATTTATGTTTATATTACATATTAAAATAATTAAATCTTAAATCAAAAAATAAATTTTATCCCTGTTATTATTAGTATTAATGACCTTAATTATCTTATTTATGTTTATGCAGCCTCTTAAACCTATCATGCGTTATTTTTCTGTTGCTTACTTTTAAAACATAAATATCAATTAATAATATTATTGAATAAAAAAAGAAAAATATTGGTCTATATTTGTTATTTTCTATTTTATTAACAATTAAACATTGTTCAGTATTTATTCTAATAATAGCCCCGAGGTCTCACGGGAGTGGTTTAGAGCATTACTTGATTTGTTCCCCACCCAGTTATAAAACACTACCCATAGGCAAATACGGATATTTAAAACTAATTTTCACTTTGTCCACCCTCTAAATTGAGCTTTCATACATTTTATGAGTTCGTGGAAAGTAAGTCAACTTTGTTAAAAATATTTGAAAATAATTGAGTTAAAAATTTTGAGTTAAATATGAATTAGTAAATGTCTAAATAATTTAAATATTTATTTTATCAATAATATTTTTAATTTATTATTTAATATTTATATATGTTAATAATTTAATATATTAGTATAAATTTTTTTAAGAAAAATATGTTAGTATATCAATTTCAAAATTTTTATTTTTATGAAAACAAACAACTTAATATTTATATTCAAACATCTAAGATAAAAAAAAAACATACTATATTTATATTTCAGCTATATTTAAATTTCAGATAGAAAAATGGAACACTACATTCCTTAGACTTATCCAATAATATTATTTTTCCTATTTTGACAAAATAATTAAATATTAACTATTAATGTGATTATAAACGAAATTATTGAGAACAATTTATACTGTACGTTAGACATATCTAATTAATAAATTTGTGTATATACGTTCTTTAAAATTATTGATGGAATTATAATTATATTTGCAGTAGGTGTATTTATCCATTTAATTAATTAGTTAATTACGTTTTGAAGAAATTACGAATTAGAATATTAATTACTCTTGAAATTAAGACAATGGATTCATTCTTATTTAGGATGTATTTTTTCAGTATAACCTAATTATTCTTATTTCGATAGAATAAAATAGGAAAATATATATTGATGGTAGAATAAATGCCAGTTAAGCTGTATTCCCAATTTCTTATAAATTTTCTTATTTTAATTATTACCATTAACGGAATTCAAATAATCTAATCATAAATCATCAAAAAATAAATTTTATCCCTATTATATTGTATTAATGACCTTAATTATCTTATTTTTTGTTTGTAGAGCCTCTTAAACGTATATGTATATATCCTGCATCAATTTGTTTTTCCTATTTTAACAACATAAATATCAATTCATATTGCTGAATACGAGATAGGATAATATTGGTCTGTATTTGTTATTTTCTATTCTATATATTCACAAATATTAACCACAATCCATATTTATTCTATTAACTCAATCTTAAATACATACCATTCATTACATCTTATTTTATATATATAGTTATAGTCTACGTGCATACGTATCATTTTTTTGTATCAAAGGGCAAAATAGTCCATTTAATAGTACGATCGAATTCTCCGGTTCTGGTGAGATAGAAAAGAAATCAGGCAATTGAGTCGGAGGCGTGAAGACTAATTTTTTCTTCAATATTACTGATCAGCGAAGGCTAATTAATTAATTTTGCGTTGGTATATATATATATATATATATTTATATAGCGATCGAGTATGTGCATGAAGATATCTCGTCTTCCTTGGACTTATAGCTCTGCTTTCGCATTCCAATGCATTAATGATATCAACATGTACAAGAGTTCCTTAGAAAATTATATTATATTATATTATATTATTTTTTATTTTAAGAAAATAATTAAATATTAATTATTAATGTGGTTGAGTAATTAGATGGAGGAAACGAAATCATTGAGAACATTTTTTATAAACCGTACGTTATACATAATTAATTAACTTGCTTATATATAATATAATCATTTAAAAACGTTCTTTAAAATTATTGGTGGAATTAATTGTATTTTAGGCATATATACATATAGCTCATTCAATCAAATTGAAATTTACCAATTTCAAGCATGAATGTTTAATTAACCAAAACCGTTTTGGAGAAAGTGTATATATCCTTAAAATTATTAGTATTAATTGATGCCTTGTGATCGTTTTGTTTTTTTTTTTTTCGTTCTTGTGAGTTTGTTTTCCAACCACAAATATTTTTTATTTAATTTAGAAAATAAAAAGAGTAAGAAGCAAAAAGATGTTATCAGTATTAAATTTTTGAAAAATTTAGACTGCATGCGTCATCATATCTGAACAATATAATTTAAAGTTTGTTAATAGCGCTCTCACAAAAATGTGAAAATTTAAATAAAAAAATTCAAATAAAATATTATACTTTTCGTTAGAATTTTTTTTAAAAAAAATATAAAGATGTGAATGTTAGAAAATGAAAGAATAAACTGAAGACAATACTCATAGTAATTTTAATAAAAAATTTATTTAATTTGATTTAGCACATATGATAGAAAAAAATGAGTTGTATGATAATTATAATTAAAAAGAAAAAGTCTCTAGTTATTGATATTCAATTATTCATATACATGTAATTGTTGATGTCAAAATTTCAATGTCTTGATATGATACATTAAATATTAAAGCTTTCTTACTTTTTTATTATATTTTGAGAATAAAGAAGAAGAAAAAAAAAATATTTGTGCGGATAAGTGGTTGTTCGAATAGTCATCACTTACGTATAAATACATACCTTAACCAAGCATTTTGATATTATCTTTCATTCTTCTCTTCTCTAAAAATAGTCTGCCAAATTGTCGTCGCCATTGCTTATTTCTTTCCTTTTTCCTTCCTTTTTTTCAGTTGTTCTATACTCATTGTACTTGGGTTGCAGCCTTACAAACGAATCTCATCATTGTATCTTAGGGTTATATTATCATTCACCCTTCCTGCAATAGGATACCATCCTAAAAGGGTATAAATAGTTTTCAGAACAATGCTATTTGCACGTCTTGACGCTTATATATCACTAGAAGATTTCCTTAAGCCTACAACATGGAAAAGAGGTCCATGTTATTTTCTTGCTTCTGAGTATCTACAATATACTTTGTCCACGTTGATTAAAAATCGTCAAGACTTAGTCAAGGATGATCAGAGTTTTAGAAAGGTAATTAAGTTTCATCTCCATGTTTAGAAAGAAAGATTACGAGACAAATCAATATCGCTTAATTAGTCGTCAGTCAGTCCCAGAAAAAGGAGTCAAAATTAGAAATGTAAATGAAAATTAGAAATGTATATGTAAACTAGCTATTTTAAATATTAATTGTGATGATCATTTAACTGTTGTACCATATTCTAATTCTGTGTTTTAAAAGTCAAAGATATCCAAACGGCTGTCTTATGTATGCATATATATTGGATTAGTTGAGATGATGATTGGCTGTTTTAGATCTCTGATAGCCGGCCATTCCATGCTTACAACAATAATTTTGTTGCCATCACAGAATATCCTTAAGCACATGCTTCAAGCTGTAAAATATTTTCATGAGCAAGGAGTTATCCATCAAGAGTTGAGGCCTGAATATGTGCTGGTAGATCTGGATAGTAAAACAGTCAAGCTTGCCTATGTACTTCAGAGGCGACAAAGGTCCTTATGCGGTTTGTACGTTAGTTCACAAATATCAATCGACTTCTATAGTTTAATTTGAGCACGCCTTAAACATCTTTTCTTGGTTGATTGAGGCAAGCTCAGATATTACTTGATGAGTTTTGTTTGGCTCTGGTTTTGGCATTATGGAACAAATGTATAATGCGTGTAAAAGTTGTGGGTACAGTTTCATAGAACCACACACCCTCAAGCTATTAATTTTCTTTTTCTTATCTACGTCTCTGGAAAACGAAAAGAAAGATGCAAACTTTTTAATTGTGGTTGTTTGTTTTATATATTTTAAGAAATAAAAAATAACTCTTAAGGAAAAAATTATTAATTATAAAAGATAAAATCATATTTATAGAAGTTATCATATTACTCTTACACATTAAATTTTTTATAACTAAAAAGATAAAATTATATTTTTTTAAATTTAATTAATAAAAAATAGTTCATTATTTTTTCTTCTTGCTTGTCTTCCTCCTCTATTTCTTTCATTTCCTTCTTCTTCTTCTTCTTCATTATCTCTTCCTCTTCTTATTTTTTTAATTAACGAGAAATTATAATGAATTTAAAATAAATTTAAAGAGGTATTTTCACATACCCCCGCTGAGGTTTGAGGAAATCACACATAGATAGAAATTTTGAAGAAATTCACAGGTACCTTCCTTGCACAGGTACCTTATCCCATTGACCATCATTTGGCCGTTTTAAAAGTGGGTAAAATAGTAATTTTATGCTAATTATATTTTTCAATTATATTTTTAAATTTTATTACACTTATTTAAATTCTTATTTTAATTAAAATTAAAATTAAAACTTAAAATATAAAATTAAAAATTAAAACCCAGAATGAAACAAAACCCTAACTTTTATATTATTTTATGTTTAAATTTTCTCTTTACTCGAACTTTACAAATTAATTTATGTTATTTTACGTTTAAATCTCTATAATTAATATAATATACAATTAATCTCCAATTGTTTGATGTAATAATATTTAAATCCCTAATTTTTATTGATGTCTTAGAAGTCAAGAACATAATATTTAAATGATTAAAATTATTCATTATTTAGTATTATAGTGTTATAATTTAAAATTTTTAACTCATATAAAATAAATTATTAATAATCAATAAAAATTAGGGACTTAAATATTATTAAATCAAACAATTGGGACTTAATTGTATATTATATTAATTATAAGAATTTAAACGTTAAATAATCTAAATTAATTTGGAAGGTTTGAGCAAACATAAATTTTCCTTTGCCTTTTTATGCTTTTATTTTTTGCTTGTTCTTCTAATTGTTGACTTCTTAACATGAATGCAGGCCTCTTATTAAAATTTTGTTTATTTAGCTTAGCTAACAATCTTGCTTTCCCAATATTTTACTACATGGGTGAGTGTGCCTTTCATATTAATCTCTTAGCATGTGTCATGATATATGATTTTGGTATGTGAAGACATCCCTAATTTAATATTTCATCTTTCTTTTGTATTATTCTTGGATTAAAAGTTATTAGAGTTTTTTTTTGCTTTTGTTTTATTGTTAGTTTTTTTTCATTTTTTTTAAATGTGTAAACAATTAAATATAAAAAGTACGGATTAATAATTAAAAAGTTTTGGAGCAATTAAAAATAAAAATTAGTTTAGATTAATTGTTAAAATGTTTCGTTTAAGGGTATATTAGACTTTGCAGTCTTTTTAATTGGTCAACACACAGTCAATGGGATGGAATTACTGTGCAAGAGAGGTACCTGTAAATTCTTCAAACTTTCAATCTATATGTGATTATCTCAAACTTCAGGTGAGGTATATGAAAATACCCCTAAATTAAAATTCGTTATTTATTTTTTAATAAAAAAATAATATAAATTTATTCAAATCACCTAATCTTAGTAATAAAATTAATTATTAAATTTACAGAAAAATTAAAACAAATTTTCTCTCTTAAATCTATCCTAAGAATAATTTTATTTACCACTAGGACTTTAACAATTTATTCACTTATTTATTCAGTAAAAATATTAAAAATATAGAAATATGCCAAGTATAAAATTTTTATGTCATGTTAATTTGAATAAAAAAATATAAAAATGCCCATTACTTTATTTTTCAAAATAAAATATTACAAAAAATATTTGTTATATAATAATAATTTTTCAAATTTTATTCCTATATAGTAATGCAAAAATATGTTTATGTGTTATATTTAATGATTTTTTTCCTCAAGAGTTATTCTTACATGTTAAAATATATAAAACAAATTAAAATTAAGATTTTTTATTTTGGGGGTTTTTAAGTTCAATTAATTGATTCTATTATTAAAATTATGAGATATGAATAAATTATTTTTATTATGTATTATTTTTTATCTAAATTGAGAATATATATAGACTAGAAACATGAGGAAGAAGAAAAAATAGAGAATGATTTTTTATTAATTAAATTTATAAAAATATAATTTTAACTTCTTAGTTATAAAAAATAAATATAAAAATTAATACATAGGCGTAATATAATGACTCATAAATTTTACACTTAAATTAAAGATTACTATATTATGAGGAGTAAAAAAAAAATTACCTAACAAAATAAAAGTAAATGGAATTTTGGTGAAGGGATATACGTGACATTGATTGAAATAATTTAAGTGGTGATATTAAAAAAAACTTAAGTATATTTCTATATAATACGTGAGATATACTAACTTAAGTGATATATTCTAAAACATTAGGAACTAAAATGAAATTATCTCTGGATATTTATCTATTTACAATCTATGATAATTTTGTCTATTAATGCAAGATAACTACTTTCATTACAAGCGAAAAATTACTATAAGGAATAAATTAGAAATTTTGTTATTATAGGAAAAAAATAACAAAAAATTATTATATAAGTAGGAGGTTTTGTTCTTCGATTATATAATCACGTAACATATATGACATTTTGCCTATTATATAAATAAATAAATGAGTAATAATAATAAAAGGGACACAATGGTATTGTTCTAGTAAAACTCTCAAAGTAGGGGAAGCATGCTGGAAAAAAATATTTAATAACTTATTAGACTACAAAAATTGTTACAATTTTTCTCTACTAACACTTCTCTCTTACAATATATATAAAAGAAAGAAAGATTTGGTGAGAAAATAGTAAACGTACAAGAAATATAACCAATTGAGATTCTATGTTTGTCAGACGAACTTTCAGATGATGAATGTTGTAATTGGATCATTTATATGTTCGCGGGCTCCAATTTCTTTCATCAATTTGTGCAATGATTCACTTGCTGCAACCATCGCCTAATTTACATGACATCTTCCTAGAAGACCTTTCAATTTTCACCATCTAATTATCATCTCCTAAAATCCCTTCCATTGGCTATATGACGCAGGGCATGCAACATGCGAACTTTCTATCTAATTTCATTTAAATCGGCTGTAAAGATGACAGCCACCATCTATAGCCGATTAAAATGATGGTTTTTAATTTTACATTCTTTCATTTGAAGTTATCCTTTTTGCAGTCCTGTTATCTTTCCTAATCTTTTCAAATTCTTTATTATTTTACGTCAGGCCATAAGAAGATCTTCTCTCAAATGAACTTTTCACCATGCATTAATTGGTTTCACCAATATTAGATCCATCTAGTGTTTTTTTTTTTTTTTTTGTGAATCTTTTGCATGTCAATAATGTCATCTTCTGTTACTTTATGAACAAAGTGATACGTTGAACTCCTATGTGCTTCGTCTTACCTGAAATGAAATGCTGAATTTTTGACTATATGTACTTATTTTGATTGTCACAATACAAAGATTATTTTCTCTTGTTTGTGTCCAAGTTCCTCCGACAATCTTTTTATCAAAACTATCTCCTTGCCAGCTTGCGTAGGTGCCAATGTATTCTACATCAGTCATGATAAAATTCATAATAATTTGTACTTTATAGCATAGAACCCAACTTGCAATTTCTAGCTAACTCTTACAAGTGTAAACACATAGCCTAGCCCTGTGTTGGAATCTGTATATTTATTAACAATTAATCCTTTGTAACATAATATGACATTTGAGGTTCCTTTGATATGAAGCTTAGGATCCTTTTTACTACATTGCAATGCTCTTCTCTATATAAGAATTTGCCACGACTCGACTCACTGCACCTATGGCTCATTGTTTGTGTAATATCTACCTTTGTGCACATTATAGCAAATATTAAGCTTTTGATGCATACATTACTTGAGAGATGATCATCGCCTTTGCTTTAGTGCTAGATTATTGAAAATAAGAATTTTGTAAGGACTTAAAACACTCAAATTTATTTATTTCTCACACAAAATTATAAGAAATAAACAACACTCTCAAATACTTAAACAAGGAGTTAAGGTTTTATTTATAACTTAATTCTAAAACCTTAAAAGGGGTATTTATACTTGAAGCAAATCATTCTAAACTATTAATTTAGTCTTCATGTGGAACACCAATGTTTACTTTTTCAGCACACCAATGTTTACTATATCTTAGTACATTATTATTTACTAAATCTAGTACACCAATGTTTACCAAATCTAGTACACCAATTTAAACAATTTAATATTCTATATTAAGTTTACAATTCAACATAGGACACATATTTGGATATATATAGTTTTATATTAATTAGAATTGAGGTTGAAATAGGTTTGAAGTTTGCATATTAAAGTACTAACAATATTTTTATCAAACAAGTTACTTTGTTATGTGTCTCAATCAATTATATACATCCTTAGAATATTTTTTATTGGTCTCAAATATATTTATACGAAAAATTAACACGTACATCTCCCAAGATATGGAAAAACATATAGAAAAATAAAATTGTATGTCAAGTAAATTTGCAGTGGCCCAGAAGTGAGGAAACATACCATGCAGCTACTATCAGTCATCATCAAGATTAGCGAAATATGGGTGGATAAGTGCATTTGGAGCCGTAATTCTTGTGGCAGGGTCCATGCTTAATATTTGTTGAACAAGATAATGAAAATGATTATTAGTAACACAAACCAAATAAAAGATAAGGTTAAAATAACACTAGGAATCAATAATAGAATTCAAGCCATTCATCAAAAATATTTGATTGCCACTAAATATTAATTCAAAGGAAAAAGAAATCTAACTAACCAAAAGAAGACTGAATCCTTTCTGATTAAGATTAAGGACTTTATCTCTCAGGTTCCTTTTGGGATCGCTTCTAATCTGCAAAGCAAAGAGGAAATAAAATGATTCGACGTATGAAATGAAAAATAAGACAAAATATTTTTACTTGAAGCAAATCATTCTAAACTATTGATTTAGTCTTCATGTGGAACACCAATGTTTACATTTTCTAACATACCAATATTTATTATATCTTAGTACATCATTGTTTACCAAATTTAGTACACCAATGTTTACCAAATTTAGTACACTAATGTTTACCAAATTTAGTACATCAATTTAAACAATTCAATATTCTAGATTAAGTTTATAATTCAACATAGAACACACACTTGGATATGTATAGTTTTATATTAATTAGAATTGAGGTTGAAATAGGTTTAAAGTTTGCATATTGAAGTACTGACAAGATTTTTATCAAACAAGTTACTTTGTTAAAATCATATTTTCCTCCCTCTTTTAATTATGTGTCTCAATCAATTATATACATCCTTAAAATATTTTTTATTGGTCTCAAATATATTTATACGAAAAAGTAACACGTACATCTCTCAAGGTTTGGAAAAACATATAGAAAAATAAAATTGTATGTCAAGTAAATTTGCAGTGCCCAGAGGTGAGAAAGCATATCATGCAGCTACTATCAATCATCATCAAGATCAGCGAAATATAGGTGGATAAGTGCATTTGGAGCCGTAATTCTAGTGGTAGGGTCCATATTCAACACTTGTTGAACAAAATAATGAAAATGATTATTAGTAATATAAACCAAATGAAAGATAAGGTTAAAATAACACCAGGAATCAATAGTAGAATTCAAGCCATTCATCAAAAATATTTAATTGCCACTAAATATTAATTCAAAGGAAAAAGAAATCTAACTAACCAAAAGAAGATCAAATCCTTTCTGATCAGGATTAGGGACCTTATCTCTTAGATTCCTTCTAGGATCGCTTCTAATCTGCAAGGCAAAAAGGAAATAAGATGATTCGACATATGAAATGAAAAATAAGACAGAATGAAAATTCTTTCTAAAAAAAATACTATCAGAGATATTAACATTACTAGGTTATTATATGCCGTAGCCATGTTTCCATACAATACATCTTCAAAATAACTTTATGTGATAAAGCAAGTCAAGCCAAGAGAAAATACCAAAAAAGAAATAAATAGAAACAATTCTAAAATAACCTCATATGGTAAAGCATATAAAGTCCAAAAAAATGAGATTAATAGAAATAAAACAAGATAATATTCAATAAAAACAAACGAAGTAAATGAATTGAGGTATTTTGGTAAGTTTATTATTTATAGGGGAAGTTTATATCCCTTTTCACAAATTTAAACTGCAATTTTCACAAACTTCAGGGGAGGTATATGGACCTTTTTTTTAAAATATTGTAAAATAAAATTACTAAACCTTAATAAAAATGAGCAATACTTTAACCATTGTATCAAACACATTTTAAATATATATTTTTCTGTAACACCCCGATTTTGGCATTACGAAAGTGGCGCCGAACTAGGGTACTACGAAAAATTTTAAACTTTCAAAACACAATCATTCTTTTAAGAAGGTTATTATTCTTAATCTAGTTTGGAGCATCCTTAATTCTATAAAGAGATTTTGGCAGAATTTCCTCTACAATATTTGTATGCCAAAATATATAAACCTGTAACTTTAAGATTTTATTCTAAACACTCCTAATAATATTCAACACCAACTGCTTCATTTTATTATCTAAAAAAAAACATAACTAATTTTAGTATTTCTAAAATTCAAATACAAACATACAAAAGTGCACCAAAGCCACACACTACAAGCTCCTGCATCTATCATTACATATAGTTTTCAAAGTGATAAAACTCTTGTTCTGGAGTATCTTTGTCTTCTATATACAACATCTCCAACATTGCCTAGGAACCTGAAAAGTAGGGGTGAGCTAATGCCCAGTAGATATTTATACATAAATGTAGTTTTAAGAACTTTACAATAAACAAATTTGTACATATATAAAACACCATTCGATTTCAAACAGTAAATTTAACGAAACCCAAAACAACATTTCAATTACAGTATTCACAAAAATAACAAAAACACATTCATTCCATCATTTAAAACAATTTCCACTAATTTTTACTCTTGCGTACTTTACGGGCATAATTCCGAAGAACCGCCGCCCCAAAAACTGGCCAACGTGCTTTACGGGCATTATTCCGAGGGACCGTCGCCTTAACGTACTTTACGGGCATTATTCCGAGGGACTGTCACCCCAAACACCGGTGCCATATCATAACAACAACCATGGCCATCACGTTTTCATTTTTCCATTTATTTCACAACATATCCATACAAATAATTCATTTATAAAGTCACAACATGTGCTGACACAATTTTCTTACTGTATTTATAAATATGACATTCATATAAAAATTATTCTTCAAATCCAATTCGAAAAACAATCAATTGGATCAACACGTAATAATTTAGGAATTTCATAAACATTTATCAAAACATTTAATGTAATAAAACACCATACTTTTCAGTTTTAAAACTAAAATCTCCCAAATATATATAAATACCTACCTGAATTTTAAACGATTATTTCTATATTTCTGCTGACTGTTCGTTCCCCTCTGAATCACTCCCTAGTTTCAATTTAACAATAATAACACGTAATTATTTAATAATTCAAACTTAGTTATCTAAAAATGTATGTACATAAACATCTGCATATATATATATATATATATATATATACTAATAATTATATTTCTACAATTAAATCATCTGAAACCATTTATAATTCTTAAAATAAAAGGCTAATCATCCAAAATATAAAAACGAACCTTTTTTTTTTCCTTTCTTTCTTTCTTTCTTTCTTTTTCTTTCTTCCTTTGTTTTTGCTTTCTGTCGAAGCTTTCAAATTGATGAAAGCATGATTCTTTATATATATACATAACCACCGCCTCATTTCATTCAATTGTATTATTTTATTATTATTTTATTTCAATTTAATCCTTCAACCAACAAAGATATAATGAATTAAATTTCTTAATAACAATTTAATCCTTTATTTATTTTTATTATATTTTTTACCCACAATAAAATTTATATTACCCTAAAATTCAATTCTTTTGAAATTAAGAACTTATTTACCCATAATTAGATAATTCATTTTTAATAAATATATTTACTCTCTAATTTATAAATACATATATACTAATCAATCTTCAGGTATCACATTTTCAATCTTTAATAAATACATTTTTTGAAAATGCATATTTAATAATTTTTATAATAATTAAAATTACTTTGTTATTATAAAACTTATAATTCAAAAAAAAATTTGTATAATAACTTGAATTTAAAATTATTATCAAATAATAATAAAATTATTCTTAAATAATTATTAAAGAAAATAAATTTAAATGGTTATAAAATAAAATTATTCTAAAATTATTATTAGCACTAATAATTTTTAAAAAAATATTTCTTAAGTAATTGTTAAATAAAATAAATTATTTTATTTAAAAATCTAAATAATGATAATTATTTAAAAATTTATAATTTAATGATAATAGTATTTTGAAATTCAAGTTATTGTATAAAATTTTAATAATTGTAAAATTATTTTTGAATTATAAATTTTTTTATAGTAACAAAATAATTGTAATTATTATAGATTTTATTATATATGTATTCTTAAAAAGGTTATATATTATAAATTAAAAAATATATTATTAAAATTTATTTTAGTACAATAGTTAAGGTATTGTAGTATAGTGATTAGTATAGTAATTAACCAAATTAATTTTATTTTATAATTTTAAAATAAATTTTGGATATTTTGGTAAGTTTATTATTTATGGAAGAAGTTTGTGTCCTTTTTCACAAACTTTTTATTAAACTAAGATTTTTACAAACCTCAAGAGAAGTATACGAACTTTTTTCTTTTAAAAAAATGAATTTAAAGAATTTTAATAAGTTTATTATTTATAAAAAAAATTTATATCTCTCTTTACAAATTTTCTATTAAACTAAAATTTTCACAAGGAAAAGTATATGGACTTTTTTCTAAAACATTTTTTAGATTATGTTAATCAATCTTATCACATAATTTTTATCCTAAATAGAGATAAAAATCTTACATTACTATCTCAAAAGAAAATTATATTCTTTTTTCATAATTTTATTTTAATGCAAGACTGTTTTATTACCGACCTCTCCATAATTAATAATATATAATAGAATAGAATGTTTCATAAACATGTACATATTTATATCTTGTAATTAATTCTCTTTTTTAGCTTTTAATTTTACATATCAAATTATTTTCACGCCATATTATTCTACACAAGGGATTGGGCCGCTTGCCACGTACTACTTATTTCACAATGTTGATTGTGAAACAGCATATTTTAGTACCATGAAAATTGCACAAAACATCTTTATTACATTCAACCAACATCTAATATGAAGTTCTGCCATACAATGTACAAACATCTACCTCTGAGAAAGAACACGAGCAAGGCCTAGAATGCAAAATCACACCCAAAAGCATTCACCATTTTGCTGATTTACATTTTGCAGCTCTTCCGTTTTCATTCAAGTAAGGCCTAAAAGTTCTTATCACTTCCTCATACGTCGGCCGCTTGTAATCCACTGCCTGCAACCAACCAATGTTTTTAATCTTCGTCTTTGAAACATTAAGGGTTTATTGTTAAAATAAATTAGAATATGTTTCAAGCAGGATACCTGCTCAACAACTTCTTCAGGACTCGCCCATTTCCACTCAGCAAATTCATGGTCTGCTTCACCATTGGCTAAGTTTACCTCACTGTCATCATTTGTTAATTTCATGAGAAACCTGTAAATTGTCCCCAAGGAGGGGTGGGGGAGAAAGAAAGGACAAATGTTAGGCCACAGATCACATGTAACCTTTGTTTGTATTTTAACAAGGGTAAGCTTGATAATTGAAGATAATTCGCAACCTTACAACTCCATACATAATAGTCATCAAAATACCACCTGCACTAAGTGCTCTGATCTCATTCATGCATTCCAAGCACTAATAGTCATACATAATAGTCATCAAAATACACCTCACTTAGTGCTCTGACCATTCATGCATTTGGATCTAGGGCATACATACATTAGCGAGTGAAATGAGCAAGATGATGAGTTTAAGTGGGAAAGTTTTGTCTGGCGTCCTAACAATACCAAGAATCATCTTTGACAAGGAGTAGCTCAATTAGTAACAAAATTCAGACAAGGTGATTATGCATTCACAGAAATTGTCAATAACAGAAAACATCAATATACTGAGTAGGCATAGCCATGAAAAATCTAGTTAACTGAGTATTAAACCTTCTTAAAAGAACTCAACCTATGAATAGGTTAAAGCAGCTCTTTGCTTGCTTGATAGAGGATCAGAGAGTCTTGGTGTAAACAGCCTGAGGCAGTTCAAGCCAAGTAAAAGTTTCAAAATTATAGTCATTATTCTCTTTATGAAGTAGATTTTATCACTATATTTCTAAAATGTAAACCATCAACATTGTTCTCTGGTCTTAATAGAAAAAAATAAGTAAATAAAAATGTTAAAGCTATGTTCCCCATTGAAGCATCTGCAATGCTGATTAAGTAGTTTGCGCTGCCAGTTGAATACTTCTTTGCCAATGAAATTCTTAATAGATTCACTGACAACATTCTTATATGGATTACATACTCCTGTTATATCTGTTCATTCAACATTGCCACATAATCTGTTGAGTTATTTGACTTAACCAACCCAGTTCTCCTTGTGAACGAGGGCATGTGCAGACACAAACACAAGTAGACATAAAGAAAGAAACAAGAATACTTAGAGAGACATACCACTTCTGTGCTTGCCCATGCCATTCACCCCCCCAAAGACGATTCACTTTGGCCTTCACAGCCGGTGGGAAATCATTAGTCAACCAATTTGGTACCTGACATTTCATTATAAAGCTTTAATTATATGCTAAAGGGAAGATAATGCAAAACATAATGCAAAATGAGAGGCAGAAGGAGTTTCCATATTTCAGTAGCTTAAACTTGATTGGTAATTCTAGATGATCCTACATGCTTCATATTTATTTTTGGAGCTTGCTCTATTTCTAGTGATACTTAGAATACAATGAAGCCAGACACAATAAAGTCAATGATGAAATAACTGTTTTTCTTAAACAAACTTCTGGCCCTCTTCAGTTATTTATTTCCCTTACTCTGTTTATTCACTATTGCAACTGTGAGCCAAATTTTCAGTTACATGGTGTTTGTTTGAATGCATAGATTAGAAATCTATCAGCATTAAAATCTATTCATCCCATACAAAATGAGTATCTCTGGTCCTGGGACAACCGTACACACAGTTTGATTGAATCTTAAATCAATGGTTCAACATTTTATACACGAGTATAGTAGAAAAAATAGACATGCACTCGCATTGTTAGCGGAATTGCTCCATTAGCAAACCGGATCATCATAGCATAACCTTTATACAAACCTCAGCAATAATTTCAGCGGACACTATTCCGGTTTCTTCTCGTAGTTCCCTCATGGCTGCAGATTTGGGCTCCTCACCATCTTCAATACCTCCCTAAAATTTGCAATCCCAAGACAGTCAATGAAAATTATCTAAAAGATGCAGACACCACAGTGAAATCCAAAGATTGAGACAATTACATGTTCAGAATTCATTTCTAAACCAGCAAAAATTTTCTAAAAAACTTCAAATAAACAGATCAGTGAGGCATTTTGGTTTATATTTGGCATGAGATGAGGTAAGGATTAAAAGAAAAAAGGAAATCAACTAAACAGACTCGCACCATTTTCTCTGCTAAGAATTGAGATGATCACAATGTTAAAAGATTTCCTTAAATCAAGCGTGTCACATTAATAATATAGATATTAATAATAAGTTCCCTCTTTTACAGGATTAAAACAAGATACTGAAATTTTAAAGCTATCATAGAAAAGACTCATTATAAATGCCCAGTTGTTTCCATATCGGTAATAAACAGAGTATCTGAAACATAGTACTCACCTGAGGCATCTGCCAAGCTCCTGGAACATTCAATCTAGACACTACAAAAATCTGCCAAAGTAAATCAATATACTTAGGTCAAAACACAAACAGACAGCATACATACATAGCATAACATAAAATTAAATGCTTCCTAAACTAATAGTTTTTTTTTTGGAAGTTCTTTTAGTACTCCGAGAAACACTTTCAAATAACTATAATAATTTTATTTTTTAATCAATTTTGTAGGATATAGCTAAAATAGATTAATATACTTTCTAATACAAAAATCGTCTTTAAAATAATAAAAAAACACAATATAGATGTTCATTCAAAAAACGCTTTTAAGCAATTTAAAGTGTGAGATTTTGCAAGTGCTTTTGCAGAAAGTGCTTCTAGTTGACAAGAGTTTTCTGTAAATTTCCTTCCACAAAAACATACAGAAGAAAGTTCTTCTTCAAAATTTTAAAGATGATAACAGAGTCAATCAGATGGAAAAAAAAACCACAAATTCGGCTAACAAGAGAAAGAACTTAAATTTGAATAAAAATAAAAATAAAAAATAAAAAACAAGACACAAAACCTGAGAGTCAGAGTTGATGAGACAAACGCCGACGTTAGGGCGGTAGCCAGAGGGGAGGCCATCCATAACGACGTTAACTAACGATTCTCTCTTTCCTTCTCTATTTTTTAGTTTCTTAACAATTAATGCTGCGATCGATCACTATCAACAAATTCAGAGTAAAAAAGAAAGAAGAAGACGAAGAAGGAAGAAGAAAAAGGTGAGAATTGAGTGGTGAGTTTATGGGAATGACTGACGCTGACCATCACAAATGGCTGACGCTTTTTATAGACACAGAAAATGGAGTCTCCTCTTCTTCACTCAGGTGGGGAAGGCAATGTTAGAGAGCAAAAATCCTCATTTTCCTATCATGCGGTCTATCACTCATCTATGGACACCTGTCAGATTTAACAGCATTTTTCTGTTTTCTTATTACTTGAAAAGTTAATGAGCATTCCCCATATATATTCTAATTTGATTATATAAAAAGTTCAATGAAAATCATAACAAAATATTTATTATTGAAAAGTGAAAAATATTAGTGAGGGGAAATAGATTTTTAAATTGTCATATTATTAATTTAAAATCTAAACTCTCTTATTTTAGCTGAAATTGATAAAAATTTATATAGATTTGAAATTCGTAAATATGTAGACTTATTTAACTAAAAAAATATGTAACTTTTCAGAAAATTTCGGAAACATTTAATCTAAATAAGGATATTAATGGGTAAAAAAAAAGGTGGGGGTTGGTGGATATGATGGTGATAAAATAGGGGCGACCACATAGTAGCAGAACTAGAACAACGAAAAGGCCGGCGCATAATAGCAAGAACACGAGGAGATGATGTAGTCAATGAGCAAACACGCGGAAGAGGGAAATGAAAATAGAAGAAAAAAGAAGATAAAGACAAACAAAAAGTAGTGGGCAAGAGAGGCGTTGACTTTCAGTAAAGAGAAAAGGAGAGAGAATACAATTTAATTGATTGATTATAAACGAGTGGAAGCATCTTACTTTTGAATTTTGATGATGATGATTATGATGGTAATTAATCCTCATCACTAGGATGAATTATTAATTATTATGGATTAAGGATAATTCCATTAAGGTCTTTAAAAACTTTTGTTTTATTACTGCAACTAAGTACAAAAATTGAGGACCTTACTAATATTGTCCATCACAGGTGTCAACCCTTGCTTACTCTCAGATTTGGTTGCATGTCTTATTTAACAATATTAAAATTTTAAGATTTAAAAAATATAATTTTGATTTTACATTAAGTTATATTAAAAAAATTTTAAGTTTGAATTTCTAGAAAAGATGGCAGCGTACACAAGGGACTAGTGTCATTTGTTGAAAACCTTTTTTATTCAAAAATCTCAAATATATTGAGTAGTCAATATTTAATTTGACTAATACAAAATCTATATACATTATTATACTTATAGATCTATAGAGATATATTATTTTTAATTTAGCTTATTCGGTGCATATCATATGTGTAAAACATGCAAAAAAGTTTATATAATAAAATATTTGAATCTCATTGAGAAAAGGTAAAAATTTTAGACTAGCTTCAGCATGATTTTGGCTTGTAAAATAATTCTTTTTTTTTCATTTTCTGAATTTAAAATTATGTTCTTCGAATTAATTAAGAAGGGCCATGCTAGCAATTATGAATTTAGATATCTTAATTATGTGAATTTGAGAGTATGAATTTAGATTATTATTATTATTATAAGATATTGTTAATTATAATTATTCTAAGCTCTAAATTTAAATACAAAAAAGATGGGGTATGAGATAAGAAAAATTTTAAAATTAATGTAGTAAATAGGAAAAAAAGTATAATTTATATATTTTTTCTAAAACTGTCTTATAATAAGAGACTATAGCAAAACTCGATTGACATACGGAAATGATGATGACAACGTTTATGGGGCAGGGGATATGATGCTTAAATCTTATAATGATTCTCAAAGTGTTTAATAAATATTAGCACGACATTTTAGGAAGTCAAAAAGGTTAAATACAACAAATTAAGAATCATTAGATTAAATTTTAAACCTACGAGGTAAAGCTTTTGGAATGGACCATACCACGTCATAATTATTATCATTACTATCATTATTATTACTAAATAAAATATATAAGGTAAAAAAATTTAACATTTAAAAAATAAAATATTTACATGATGAAAACACTGAGAGCTGGAAGAAAAAAAGACAAATTGATTTATGATAGTTGAGGTTGAAATGTTGCCAAAATTTCTAACAAATTTCACAATAATTTGAAATTTTAACGAATTTCAACGCAAATAAAATACAATTGTATTTTGGCCTAACACATTAAAGAAGTCAACCAAAATTTCAAAAAATTTACTTGCTGTATCTCATAAAATGGCCCCATTAGCAACATTAATTAATTTAATTAATTAATTAATTAATGAAGCTTGTGAGAAGTCAAAATAGATTCATCTAACCTTGCTAATTGCTATCTACTCTTTTCAAATACCATATCAAAATTGAGATATCATTCCACTAATATTATATATTATTATAAAAAATTTAGTCATGAACCGTTGACATTAATTAATTAATTTCTCTTTGATTTGAAAAATCTCAGGATTACATGTGATATATCGTATTGTTTATGTAATATTTAATGATATTTTATTTTATATTTACTTTTGTTTAAAAAATATTATAATACACACGCATATATATACACAATATCATTATTATTATTATGTTAAACTTTAAGGGTTTTTTTTATTTACCCCTAATTTTTAAGGAAAAACTAAATACCCTTAAATTTATGGGGTGTATAAAATATCCTAAATTTAAAAAAATAGAAAGATATAATTGCGGTTAATTTGAGCTCTTAGAACATCATTATTACAGTCCATAAATTTTGATAAGATAATAAAATAAGATATAGTTTTCTTTTAGTCAACAATTAAATTTAAAATTATTTTATTTTATTTTATTATTCATAAAAATAAAAAAATATATAATTTTTTAAATTAAAATGTTAAATAATTTGTAGAAATTAGTTAAAAATTTATAAAGTATTTAGCATACCCCATTACGTCAAGGGGTGTCTTCCTTCTTCCCAAATACTAGGGGTAAATAGGAATATCCCCTCTTTTTTAAGGTAAGATTGTAACATAAAATACTCATTAAATAAATACTAAACACATTTTTAGGATTAAATTAATTATTTGTATGATATACAAATATAATTAAAATTGATCTAAACATATTGATTTCAACAAATTATATTAAATCAATATTAAAAATGTTGCACTATCCAATAATCAATTAAATGGACAACAATATTTTAATTCATATAACACTTATTATTTTAGTGGATTGGATTACTTTGATTTCAATTATATTTAAACAAGAGATTAGATAAACTAGTTAGTAGAAGACAATAAATATACAAATACTGAATTGAATTGATCTTCAATAAAATTATCTAACTTGAAACTGTTATAGACTTCAGGAAATCATGTAGTGATATATAAGCGTTAAGGCGTACAAAGGGTACTGTTATGAAAACTATTTCTACCCCTTTAAGATGATATCCTAAAGTAAGAAAGTTGAATGGCAGTAGAGCCCCAAGATATAATGACGAGACTCGTTTATAAGGCTGTAACCCAAGTACAATGAGTATAGAACAACTGAATTAATCGCACAACTACCTTAACACCTAAAAATATTTTATGTCGATTCATGTCCAATGGCAATCCTAAATCAAAGAGCACGTCGCACACACTCGGGGGAGGGGGGAGTCCCCCTACACACAATGATGCGTATTAAACGTTTTTCGAACTGAGCCCTTATAATTAGGTTTGGGCGGGCTTGTCTTGTGCGCAAGAGAAGCCCTTATACTTGCTTGTTAACTTACTCTATAATTGTTTCCATATATAAAAGAGTTTTATAACTAATCAATATGGGATAATTGTATTTTGAAATATCTCACACAAAAATACAACAAAAACAACGACTCTCACATTATTTTAAATTATTGCATTAGCATGTTATTCGAAATTTATTAAATAAACCAACTTATTTCACTTAAAGGTACAATAATAATCTTTGTATTTTTACTTAATTCTACAAGAGAAAACATTAAAATATTTTATAAGAATTTATTTCGTTTATATTTAAAATTGATAACAATATTTCATACTAAACATAAAATTCAAAATTAGATATTTCAATTGTAAATTTTATTTCTGAATAATAATATTTTTCCTAAACTTTGTAAAATAACAAACGGAGAGATGATTATCTCCATTTTAACAAATTAGTATCCGTACTTTTCACTCTTAAGTTTCAATAATATATGATAATTATGGCCTGTGGGTGTGAGCTATGGGCTGTGGGCCATGGGAGGACTAAAATATAAAAATTAAAATAATGGTGTTGCTAATTGTTATTTTGTAAAGATTGACGATGAAGCTGTTATTATCCTTTTATCTTTAAAATTTTGTTACAGCTGGGTAGGCGTGACTTGTAGACGGAGGTGTCAATTCTGGACAGGGACTAGACATAACTTGCATCATCTAGGAATTTGAAATTGGAATATAGCTTAAAGGTGAATGAATAATGGGTTAACAGTTTGGGGGCCCAAGGGTTAGGCCCAGTGGTTGGTGATGATTCCATTGAGTGAATAGAAATGAAACATGACTTCATTAAATTTTGGTTAAACAAATATCATAACGACATTGACATCATATATGTATAGTTTATGTGATTTGCTAATGTCTTATCATTTTTATATTTTTAATTTAGCATTATAGTCATACAAATCCGCGTTATGATGGTGTATGTACTATCTAAACATAGTCACTATCTACACCCAATAATTTTTAATTATAATATAAATATTAATGTTTTTAAAAAATAACACTACTTTTGGCGGGCTTTAATTAATTGAATTGATAAAATAAATTCAAATACCGTTTATAATTTTACCATCTGTCTCTTCTTTTTAATTTTAAAGTTAGATTCAAAGTCTATTGATTTATCTTTTTTTGAAAGTAAATATTGATGTCAAATTTTAATTAAAATTGATTCTCTTTTATTTATTTATTTATTTTTGTGAGTACTGCACCTTGATTAGAAGTCAATTAAAATAATTTGAGCCCAAAAGTCAACTCTTTAAAAGGAATTAAGAAATTTTGGTTTAGAAGTAAGCGTCCTAATACGAATGCAATATTCAACTTAATCGAAATGGGCCGGGTCAACAAACTTACTCGATACTGTTACTTTAAAAAAGAAAAAAAATTACCACATATCTTTCGATACATTTAAAATTTTAATACTTAAAAAAAATAAAAAAAATAAATTTATTTTATTAAATCGTTAGTTGATTATTTATTTTATTTAAATAATTAAAATAATTATTTTAAAATTAAAATTTAAAAATTTTAATTTTAATTTATTTAATATTTAAAATTATTAAAATAACTAAAATTTAATTAATAAAAATTTTAATTTATATTTATTTAAAATTAAAAATTTAATTAAAGATAATTTAATTTGATATTTTTAAATTTATATTTATTTTATATTTGTTGAAATTAAAAATTTAAGTTGATAATTTTAATTTATATTTATTTAATATTTATTTAAATTAAAAATTTAATTAATAATAATTTAATTAATTTTTATTTATATGTTATGTTTATTCAAATCTCAAACCCTAATATGTAAAACGATTACTTTTTTTTTGGTAAATCCTCTTGCATTAATCATATTTCTTTTAATTTTTTTTATTAAACAACTCTATAACCTTATCAATCTGACTATTTTTATAAAAATTCTTTAATATAAGATTTATGTCATACATTCAAACTAAATTCACGCTTGAACATCAATCCTATAACTTATAAAGTAAATTTAGGCTTTCGAATTTGTACAAAAAATTCAATAAAACTATTTAACGATAGAATTAAAAAAAAATATTAATATAGATAAATTATTAATTTTAAATAAATATTAAAGAAGTCAATTGAATTTGGTAAATTATATAATAAGAGAAAGACTGCACATAAAAAGAAAAGAGCAGTTGATCAAATAGCTTTAAATATAAATTAAAATTATCGTTAATTAAAATTTTAATTATTTTAATTTTTTAAATATTAAATAAATTAAAATTAAATTTTTTAAATTTTATTTTAAAGTAAATAAGGGTATTATAGTCATTTAAATAAAAATAAATGATCAACTAACGATTTAAGAGAGTTAAGTGTGCCTTAACTCAAATTTTTTATTTCAGTATTAAAGTCTCAAACAAGTATGTGTTAAAATTAAATATATATATATATATATATATATATATATATCACTCAAAGGTTTATGTGAGAAGTAATTTTTTTCGGTTGTCTTAATCAATTATTTTAGGTGTAAACTAAATCAAAACATAAATCTTTAAAATATTTTAATAACTGAAACTATATTTAATTCAAATTATAAGTAAGAAAATAAAAATAAATAGGCACAAAATATGACTAATATATATATATATATATATATATATATATATATATATATATCACTCAAAGGTTTATGTGAGAAGTAATTTTTTTCGGTTGTCTTAATCAATTATTTTAGGTGTAAACTAAATCAAAACATAAATCTTTAAAATATTTTAATAACTGAAACTATATTTAATTCAAATTATAAGTAAGAAAATAAAAATAAATAGGCACAAAATATGACTAACATTAAAATTCAGGGAAATTGATTTTTAATTAAATAATAAAATAAGATTTTATAGAAATGGTGAGAATGCATATGTTTTCACATTAGAGAAAGTAAAAATTTGGATTTTGGATGGATTGTTTTTGAGAAGAAAAATAAAAAACAGAAAAAAAGAGAATTGAGAGAGAAGAAAACAAGCGGGAGCCAATGCAGGGAAGCAACAAAGCGTACGGAAGTCTTGCGAAAAAATAAAGCTAAAGAGGCAACCGAACCGAAATAATTAAAATAACCAACGCAGAATCTTTCTCTGTCTTTCTCTATCTTTAATTTGGTTGAAGAAGAATCTTTTTTGACAAGTGAAAATCGAAGTATTGGTTGAATTTACGATTGATTCTGATAACAGATAAAATTGTTTTAAGAACTAAAAATATGGACGATGGAGTTGTTCAACGAGTATTTGAAGAAGGAGGAAGAGATTACTTTCAACAACAGCCTTCCACTTCTTCGTCTTCATCTTCCATCTTGCAATCTCTCCCTCTCCATGTGGTAATTAATTTTGCTCATTTCTGGGTTTTAATTTTCTTTCTTTTCTTTTTTTGCGTTTCTTGTGTTTGTTATTTCGTTTAGTTTTTCTTTTTTCGGGAATTTAAATTGTTCTATTGTTGCTGATAGAATCTGGAAATTGGGTTGTTGAAATTTTTTTTTTTTTTCTCTTCTTTTTGTGGTATGATAACTTGAGTTTTGTTGAGTTCGTGTATGGAATTATTGCTTATAAAAAAATGTTTAGATGTTTGTTTGTACTTGCTGCTTTGCATGTCATTTTTTTTTTTTTTTTGATATTTGCTGCAGGTTGATCTTCGCTTTGGCTGTGAGGTCTAGAAATTCATTTATAATGATTTGATAAAAGGTTACAGAAAGAAGGCTAATTCATTAATGTGTAGATTTTGATAGCGGGTTTATCGATTTTTGGTTGAGGTTTCTTAATGTATATGCATGCGTCTGGACGAGCATGTGTTGACTTGTGGGTGCTTTTCTTTCTCAATGTTCTATGCTTCTAAAGTTTCCCATATGTTCTTCTAGCTGCTATTGTGTAACAGCTTTAAGGCATAGGAAATTGTAGCTTAGTTGCATTTTAATATCAGGATAGCTGGATATAGCCTACTCATGCTTGATTTATATTTTAGTGTTTTATCACAACTATAGTTGCCGTTTGCTTTAATGTTTTCATCAAGAAAAACTACGTGCAGAGTTTTGAACCTGTAATCTGCAGTCTTTTGATTGTTGAAAGTCCTCATCTTGTTTGTAAATTATCGATGCTGCTTCATATGTAATCCCCCAATTTGTTGTTTGTAATGCTGAGTTCCCTGGTGTAGATGGTCTCTACTTAATAGTAATTTATATCTTGAAATTATCATGAAAGTTGTGGTGTGGTCTGAATGTCTATTCCAAAGTTTTGTAGTGAGATGTCTAATAATTTCTTGGGGTGAAATGGTGCAGTCTTTTGATCATGGGTATTATTTATTAATAAAATCCATTCAAGAACTTAGAGAGAAAAAAAGGGGCATTGTTACAGTTGGCGTTGGTGGTCCAAGTGGTTCGGGTAAAACAAGGTATAAAAGCTGTATGGTTTGTGTTTTATTGCTGTGATTTTTGAATACTTTTTTATTCTGTATTAAATTTGATTTATTGTGTTTATTTGATGGTTGCTAAAGCTTAGCAGAGAAGGTGGCGTCTGTAATTGGTTGTACTCTTGTATCAATGGAGAATTATCGTGTTGGAGTTGATGAGGGAAATGATTTGGATTCAATAGATTTTGATGCATTAGTACGAAACCTAGAGGTTTGTATACACTTTTCATCACTTCATTCTGGCACTAGTTTGACATCTTGACTGGATTGTGTCATTCAAAACACATTCCTCTAAATTTTTTTAAGTGTTTCCAAATGTTCTTGAATGAGTGTGCAATCTTTTATTTTTCTTAATTTTCAAATAATTATTTCTTTTGAATTTTTAAAGAGTTGAGTATTATTGTTTATATTGTTATACACATATTTTTAAGGTAACTAGGGTTCTATTTTGTGTGGTAAAACTTCCGTGCCAGATCAACGTGTGTTTTTCAGTGACTGGATGCATTGCATTTATAGTTTGTGGTAAAATGTGCTGCATTTGTATCTGTATGAGGTTGTTCCTTTGTTTTGTGTATTGAATCAGCCTTGTGTTGAAAATAGGATTTGGAAGAAGGTAAAGATACTTTGATACCAATGTTTGATTTCCAACAAAAGAGACGGATTGGTTCAAAACTAATAAAGAGTGCTTCATCTAGCGTGGTAAGCAAGTGCAACCTACAGTTACTGTTCTTAACAGTTGCTGCTATAGACTTAATTTGTTTCCACATTTTTCTTAGGTAATGGTTGATGGCACCTATGCTTTGCATGCGAGACTGCGGTCTTTGCTAGATATTCGGGTTGCAGTGGTATTTTTCTGATCCCAAGGAGATAAATTTTTGTTTGGTCTCGTTTTTACTGAGTAATCAGTTATTTTTCTTTTTTCTCAAAACATTTACATAATGCTTCATAAGTTTGTTTGCTGCATAAGGTTGGTGGTGTTCATTTTAGCCTTCTTTCCAAAGTTCAATACGATATTGGAGACTCTTGTTCGCTGGATTCCCTTATTGACAGCATTTTCCCATTGTTTAGAAAGCACATTGAGCCTGACCTTCATCATGCACAGGTTGGTGTTTCCATGTCTTTGTCTATAGAATGTAACTGTCAATTTTATTTTTTACTTGATGGGTTTATTTTGCAGATTAGGATTAATAACAGCTTTGTTTCATCATTTAGAGAAGCGATATACAAATTGAAATGCAGAAGTGAGGTTTGTACTTATTCTTTAGCTTAGTAAAGTTGTCGTATTCGTATTTTACATTGGAAGTGCACATACTGTGTTCATGCTACCTGTCCAAGTAGTGGACTGCTTTTGAATGGTTTGTTTAAACTTTGTCAAGCCTCTCAGTGTGATGCAACCTATTGTACCTTCTTGATAAATTTCTGTTTAATTAAAATTGAGTTCGTTCATCTGACTTTGTGCTTCCCTTCAGTTTCTACTCAAATTACTATTGTATTCTTTGATCTCTGTTTGAATATGGTGTCTCATCCAAACATTTTGCTCTCTTTGTGAGTAAAATTGTTATGCATTAATTGGAACCAAATCTGATTAGGAGTTAGCAGTAGGAAAGAAAGTTCATTTCTCTGCGCACCAACATTGATTGGTACGAATGCAGAATGTAACAATATATATTCAATTCCTTTCTAAAAGAATTTATGCAAAGGAAAAGACTGCTTGGTGTCTAAATTTATATTGAGGATTAGAAATTAGAGTAATTCTCTCTGTGCCTTGTTTATTGAAGCCTGTACAATTTTGGAGCCAGCAATTTTCTGAAGTTGTTAAATTTTGTTTGTTGGTTGATTATGGAATGTGGTGTGAGATGTTATATAGACTAGTCTCAATGTTTATAATACATTTGTGTCGACATAATCTGAAATTGAACTATGTAAAATAATATCTTTCGTTAATGCCTTAAAATCTAAAATGAGACGAATTCTGCTATTCATTGCTTTGACGGATGCATATATTGTATGATCTGCTTTCGTAATTTCCATGGTGTTGCATGCTGCAGCATAAGAATAAAGAATCTATTTTCTTTGAGGATTGTCATTTTCTATTACTTAAATCAGTTTTTCTTTGTTTTCCACTTTTTATGAGTGATATACTGGGAACCTGCTGTGTGGATCTCATATTCCAAACTTGATTAGGCTTCTTTGAAACCAGCTGATGCTGAATTTATTGTATCTCTTTTCTTTGGGAATAAATAGTTTGGAATTGGGTAATCCATCATGTTCACCCTTGGATTAAAGTGTTCTCATTTGGTAAATTGTTGTGACAGGCGCCAGATGCATGTTCTTTTTCTGGCTTTCAAGGAAATGAAGCACAAACAGACAAGTCAGTGTTTGCTTTTACCTGACCATTTCTTGCGTTCATAATTCAGAGATTTGTTTCAAATAAACATACCAAATGCTTTTTCTTGCTTTCAGTTTTATTGAGATGTACCTCAGGCCTCCATCAGCAAGAGAAGAAGCAAGAATAAATGACTGGATTAAGGTGCGACAATCTGGTATTCAATATTATCTTTCACTTGGAGACCAAAGGATTGTTGACAAAAATTTCATTATCAGGCCAAAAGCTGAGTTTGAGGTGAGACATCTTCCCCCATTAAACTTCCTAGAATAGATCAAAGTCAGTGCTTGCATAAAAATTCTCGTGACAAGTAGGTTTCTGTCCTGTGATTCATCTTTTCTACTATCAGTCATATTTGATGTGTGATTATCTAACTGTTTAAATGCATTTGTGGTGCTGCTTTTTAGGTGGATGCTGATGCTTATATCTTTGTGGTGAATGCATTTTGTTAGTGTCACTTTTACAGTTTTAAATGTGTACAGTTCTATGACTTCAAATATTAGGTTGCTGTGGAAATTTTAACAAGATGTTCATTTGTTTTAACATAAATAGCTGTACACCTTTTTTTATTATTAGTGAATAATGGTCGACCCCAGTCCTTAATAGATCTACACCCATCGATTTTTAATTAGAGAATTCCACTCTACTTAGCCCCACAGTTGCATGTAACTTGGGCCACTTAGGTGAATGGTTATGAATGTCTCGTCATTATACGGTAAGCCACAATGATGTGTATAATATACTGTTTTATGCATTGTTTTATTAAATCTAACCACTCTTAAGATTCAAATATATAATGATCAAGGGAAAACACATAAGGATCTTAAACAGATTTTATCTTCCATGGAGCATTCAAGAAGGTCTGTGTATCATATTGACAATTTCATATAAAGTATGGCCTAAAATGCTGTTATCGCTGTTATCACTGTCATCATCATTTAGTAATCATGAAAATTACCATGATTTGTAAATTGTGCTGGCTTCTACTCTTATCATTTTGTATAATTTTATACTACAAGCATGCTTCTTGGTACTGGATATCTAAGATCTTTGTACAGTGACCAAAAGTTATATTGTTACATTTTGTTGGTTCTGTCACTTAAAGGTTACTATCTGGTGAAGTTAGAAGACTTCTGTTATCTGTTTAATCATTTAATATTGTAACAGGTCGGACGAATGACACTTGGCGGATTATTGGCTTTGGGGTACAATGTTGTTGTCAGTTATAAACGGGCATCTACATCTGTTACTATTGGCAATCTTTCATTGTCTCTTGAAACTATTGATACTCTTGGTGAGACATTCATGGTGCTGAGGGGAACAAATAGGAAGGTACGAACATATTTTTCTTGCTAAAGATAACATCTTGGATTTCCTTTTTGTTATCTTTTATTGCTGCATAGGGTTTAGTACTCTGATTTAAGTTCGAGATGATAATTAATGTTCTCTTAGGCAGTTATGGGGATATGTAGAAAATTTGGCTCTTTCTGTCTTCATTCTGAATTATTATTTTGTGAAAATTCTAGGACTTCGTTATGAAGAGAGTAGGCCGTCAAACAGTTGGCTTTTTTTAGTTGTTTATGCTTGCTTTGGGATGCTGTGAGATGTATAAATATCCTTATAGACACTATGTATGGTTCTTGATTGTTAAAGATGATAATACTAAAATATGGTTTGGAACACAGTTGATAATCATGATGCATAATTGCAAATGAACATGGCCTTATTTTTTCTAAGCTATGGAGTGAAAGCCTAGCAAGGTGGTTAAACCTTCAACCTTCTGAAGTAAGATAGAAATAATTATTAAAAGGTGAAAAGAACCAGTTGAAGGTGCAGTGGCCATCTTGATGGATGTTTACTCGCACATGATTTCTGTTAGCTCTTTCGCGCTTTTTCCCTTCTAATGGAGTTTCTTCCATTTCATATGCACATCTAATGTGTTAGTATCCTGTTTCTTACAAAATAGATCAGAGGAAGAAACTGATAATGGGAAGATGTGTATCTCTATTTAGGATATTCAAAATGAAATGGCTTTACTTATGGTGTTTGCCAATCAATTGAAATACAGCCACTTAGACTTTCAGACGCATATTTTCTTAAAACTCATTGTTCAAACAAGCAAAAATGGAAAACTACTTTGGCGTTGGTACGTACAGAGATTTCTGCTGTTCTGGACATTATTTAGCACTTCAGCCTGCCTTGTTTTCATTTTTTTGATACTAAATGAATATAAATTTCACCCCTGCCTAACTCTGGTGTGAGTGAGATTTGAACTTTGCCTCTTCTACCATCCCAAGAGGTTTTACCAATTGGACCAACTAACACCCACTTCTTCTTGTCTTCTCATAAGAGGACATTCAAATTTTTTTATGAGTTCATCTTTTTACCAAAGCTTGCTTGGCTGAAAAGTTGGTCAATCCGGGTTTAGTACCTTGACATGGTTTTTGTTATAATATTGTAAATGTAATTAATGCATTCTGCTTCATTGTTGGTCAAGAACTTTTGGAATTAATGAGCCTTGTGTTTTGACACCATTATGGAATATTTGACATGAAACTTTTCAACCAGTTCTCAGTGTGCATGTGTTTGTGCATGCGCTTGTTCTAAAAAAAGAAAAAATAATGATGAAAAAAATTGTCAAATTATGATTATGGACATAACGGAAAGATACATAATTACTCATGTTTTTGCTGATTATTGATGTAAATTAAGTGTCTAAATGATGGCTGGTCATTGTGGATACAGGAGTCAAAAGTGTTCGACACACCAGTTCTGATCGTAACAATGGTTTATTACCATATCATGTAGTTTATGTGGTCAACATGTTATCATTGAAAGAGTGGACTGTTTTGAATGCTGCATCTTTGCTCAAATTTCCCCTTTTGTCATATGGCACACTTCATAAATGAGTTAAAGCTTCAAGACCTACAACATATATCTCCTCTGTGGCTTTTGCTCAAATTATATCATATATTTTCTCGAATTTTAATTTGTAATTTGCAAAACCTTGACCTTTGATGTTTTTGCTTGGTTACCCTCATGTTGCGTAGACAGTTGGAGCAGAAGCATTGAGGATGGGTATAAATGGACCATGGCTTACCAAATCATATCTGGAAATGATTCTTGAGAGAAAAGGTCAGCAACTTGACTTAGCCTTTAGTTTAGATTCTCTTTTTCTATACATTCGTTGTTGGTTTGTCTGCAGTAATTCATGGTTATTGCTCTTTCCAACCAATTTTATTCCAATTGCAGGTGTACCACGCCTTAACACACCACCACTTTTGCCCAATACACCTATCGCCAGTAATCAAGAAAGGGTGATTGCTGCCCCAAAGCCAATCCGTACCACTCCAAACCTTGTTACACGGCTGGAGGATCTATCTCAGCCTTGGACTCGATCCCCTACAAAATCTAAAATGGAACCTGTATTAGCAACATGGCATTTCATCTCATCAGATCCTCGTGCTGATAACACAGTCACAGGTATGTCTCGTTACTTTGGAGAATCTATATGTTGTTTAAAAGATTCTAAATGCATTCTGTCAAAGGGTGTTTGTATCAGATTTTATGTTTAGACTACTCTCATGAAACAACCACAGGTTCGTCCTCTTTCAGGGATACCGTGAAGCTTGCTCCAATGCCTGATTCATACGACTTGGATAGAGGATTGCTTCTTTCTGTTCAAGCAATACAGGTAAGGAGTAAAATTATATTGGAAAAATTACATCATACAACAATTATTGAATACCTTATGAAGCTTGTAAGTATGTTCAGTTAGATGAAGTTCAATTACCTTTGTTTATTGTTTCAGGCTTTGTTGGAAAATAAAGGTCTCCCCATTATAGTTGGAATTGGTAATACATTAAAAATCTCTTTCCTTCATTTCTCTGAGTGTGGATGTTGGTTGGATGCCCTTAATAAAGCTTGTCAAGCTGGCAATATGAGATTTTGATCATTTAATTCTTTTCAATCTACATGGTTAAATGCATGACTGAATCTTTGCTGCCTCTACTTGTAAAGAAGAAGCTCACAGTATTTAATCAGAAACAAATGCCAAGAACTAATTTTTCCATCATTGCAACTGAGATGGATGTTTGGTTGTGTGTGTTTGAGTGTGCACAAGAGGAGAAGGCAAAAGGGAAGAATTTTGTAGGAGCAGTAGGTTTGTCAAGTTTGACTGGGCAAGAAAGACTTAAATGATGGTGAGGTATCCTCATTTATTTTTCCTGAAAAGGGAACAATTTATAGGAGCAGTAGGTGTCATCAAGTGTGATTGCACAAGAAAGACTTGGAAGTTGAGGCAATACTATTTTCTCGTATATGACAGTCATTAAAAAGATTAGATTATATTTGGGATGACATTTTGCAATATCTAGAGGATTAGTTAAGGAAAAGTTGTCGAATACTCTACTTTTACTTTCGTACTGGCTTTTGCCATTATTTTCTGTGAAATTGTGTATGTATCATCAGAGCTACTTTTGATTTCCTGTTTTCCTATGATTTAAATGAAGGCTGTAAGCTCCAAATATTAACAGCTTACTATAATGGTTCAAGAATTATTTGTTTGAACTGATTGAATTGTAAAATTAAAAATGGTGACATGTTGAACATTTTTTGGAGTTCATATTGGTTTTTATGTAGTTCATTCTGTTTAAGCTCTTTTATTGTTATTCTGTGATGTTTGCTCATCATTGCAGGAGGTCCTAGTGGATCAGGAAAGACTAGTCTGGCTCATAAAATGGCAAATATTGTTGGTTGTGAAGTGGTTTCCCTCGAAAGCTATTTTAAATCTGAACAAGTAAAGGATTTTAAGTATGATGACTTCAGCTCTCTTGATCTATCTTTGCTTTCAAAGGTAGGATGCTGACAACTGTGTACATCATATTTGGTTCTTCTATAAATTGTTGATCTTCCTTGTCATGAGTTAGCAGTATATCAGATGGCCAGTTACACTGCAAATTCAGCAGACTAAAATATATCTAAAAAGTTAATTTACTAATGTATATAACTAGTCAAGTTTCAACTCATTGGTTTATGTGGTCTACATCCTGTGCATATGAAGATAGAAAGATTTTAAAGATTTCGATACTATTTTCCCAAATATGATTTGGTTCATCATTGTGTTCTTCCCTGATCTATTTTGTTAAAACATCCTTCCCTGTCCAACCCATCATGCCAGTACGTATGGTTTCTGCCAAAATTGGGTTGTTTGAGGGTCCTCTTTATTGAGTATTGTTTTATGTAAATATCTCCCATGTGCTTTCAGTTCTTTGATGCTCTATTGTTATTAGTACATAACTACTTAAATCTTATCTGAGTTCCTGGATCTTTTTTTTTTTTGTGGCTTCCGCAATTACGTTCATGTTCCCAATTTTTCCTGAATCATTAAACCCTATGCTAATTGAGAACAGTCGGACTAACTTCCAATTTCCTTTTCTTCATTTGTCTCTTCGCTAGAGAAGTCTGATGGAAGTTTGATCAATCATATGATTTCCTAGTCTTAAAATATTTATGTTTTGCAAACATATGTATGTATACAAAAGAGAATACATATTGCCACTTGCATAGCATTAATTGTGCATAATGTTGTCAGGAAATATACTTGTATTGTAATGCCTTTTCCATTTATATCATTTGTTTGCAGAATATCGGTGATATAAGGCATGGTCGAAGAACCAAAGTACCCATATTTGACTTGGAGACTGGTGCTAGAAGTGGTTTCAAGGAGCTTGAAGTCTCTGAAGATTGTGGTGTGGTCTGTTATTTTGTTTAGTATACTGCTCCCAGAATTAATTTTTCTGGCTTCATTTTCTTAATTATGTTGTTTTTTACTGGACACGGGGGTGTTAATACAAACTTCCCAGGGTCATCAGGGGAGTGGGGAAGGAGGGAGGCATGAAAGTATAGATATCCTGTTTCTCTTCTTGAGACAATTGGCTTGAGTATGATTTCAGTGAGGTGTCTTATTTTTTTAATTTTGGATATAGGTATATTAAAATGATGTTCTTTTTCCGTTAGAGACAAATTGCTAAATTTTGCTTAACCTAAGCTTGCCCAAAGGATCAGCATTGATGTTGGTGCAGCTTAACAATTACTTGGGAAACTGACACATTCTAAGAGAAATTACTCTGAATCTGCTGGGGAATAGAAAGTCCCCTTCACAAAATGGTTTGGTTTCTAATTATTATTCATACATAGCATGCAGCTGCCCATGGTATAATAATGCCAAAATGAAATAGTCTGGGATCATGACAACTTTTGGATGTTCAAGCTCTCTGACTAGACGACTATTGTTTGACCTGTATATTTTGTGTGTTTATGGTCACAAGTATATTGAACCTTGCCACAAGCGAATCTTTCCTGAATGGTGTCAATTCTGTGCATGAATTATGCTGGTTGACATGGTTGTAATTAATGCAGTCCGCGAAGTTTGATTTGTTTCATTTGACCAGATAATTTTTGAAGGGGTTTACGCCTTGCATCCTGAAATCCGAAAATCACTTGACCTGTGGATTGCTGTGGTAAGATGACTTTCTAGTCTGTCTTTCTAGCTTTATTTTCCAAACATTCTTTCTAATATTCTTTTATTCTGAATTGTCTATGAAATACGTTTCTATTTGGAATCCAGGTTGGTGGTGTTCATTCTCATTTGATTTCTCGAGTTCAACGGGACAAAAGTAGAGTGGGATGTTTCATGTCCCAAAATGAGATCATGATGACGGTGTTTCCAATGTTCCAGCAGCATATCGAACCTCATCTTGTTCATGCACATGTAAGCGGTCTTTGAAAGTTTAAACTTTTTAATTATTTTTTCTCCTTTGGCATGAGCAATATTTCAGTGATAGCCATGACTCTGGCATGTCTTTTTACATTGTGCCAATTTCTATTCCAACCGTATCTTCAATTTTTCCTCATAATTTAGTAGTCAGATGATTAAATTAAGGCATGTTCCTTATTTTGTGTGGCATGTGATGATCAAATTCATCATCGTGAAGGGGGCCATTTATTAAAGTTGTAGCCATGACTGTAGCACCTGGGTTAGATTTATCCCTTGTTTCTTTTTTTAGCGGATGACTACCATTAAATCAGCTTATGCTGATGAATTTTAACTTAGAAATGAGGCCATCTGATTTCCTCAAGAAAACCAAACAGAGTCTTTGATTGATTATTAAGCAGTGATGCCAATGTACTATTACTCTTCGCTTTTGATGACGATTCTTTATTTGCAAGGCTAAATTTTCAACTTTGCTGATACAACTTATTTTTTGGTCAATGCAGCTGAAAATTCGAAATGACTTTGATCCTGTGCTTTCCCCTGAGAGTTCATTGTTTGTCTTAAAGAGCAACAAGCAAGTATGCCTGACCTAATCCTCTTATCCTAGTCTTGTTGATGATGGTCTGTCATTGCCATTCTGATACTGCTTATAAATGTTAACAGGTGGCTTATCAAGATATTTTAAAAATCCTTGACCCTGCAAAGTTCTGCAGTTCTGTGCAAAATTTCATCGATATATACCTAAGACTTCCGGGAATTCCTGCAAATGGTCAATTGACAGAGAGTGACTGCATCCGTGTTAGAATATGTGAAGGCAGATTTGCATTGCTGATACGAGAGGTTTAAAATCCAAATTTTTTTGGCTTATATTTTTGTTTTATTAGGTGATGGTTTTAACTTTCTTGGAGAGACTACCGAATGCTTGATTCTTAAAATCTTCTGAATTTGATCTGTTAGCCGATTCGAGAAGGGAATTTCATCATTCAACCAAAAGTGGATTTTGATATTAGCATTAGTACTGTTGCTGGGCTCCTTAATCTTGGGTACGCCAAATATTTTATAGTTAAAATTCCAATGATCATTGAATTTATTCTTTCATCAGCTTGTCATCTTATATTTGTTCCTAGTTGTCTAGATAAAAATTAGTATAGGTGAAAATTTATTTTGTTGCTGGGGAAACACAGTGAACGGCTTGCAAACTTGTAAGAAAAATGTTCATATAAACCAACTTTAAAGGAATAATTGTATCATCCCTATGTAGTGAAGGACCTGAGTAAGTGGGACTATGGAAGGCTTGGAAGATTTAAATGGGATTTGCAAAGTTATTTTGTTTCTTTATGCTTAATAGTTTCAAGAATAATAAGTAAGATAGTGCTTCTATCATGACCTTTATACTGAGCTAGGTGTAAAAGTTTTTTCTATTTTCAAGAGGATGGGATGCTTTATGCATTGAAACTAGCTGAAGGAGGGATAATAAAAATTAGTAATACTGTAAGTGCATCACATGGAGAGCTTGAGGTTTGTTGAAGGATCAGGTCATTGAAAAATGATCAGATCATGTGTAGTTTAGGTCTTAAAATAAGCAATGAAGTCCCCATTTCCTAGCATTTGGAAGGGGTAAAATGTCGTAGGCTCAGGTTTGAGTATGATATTCTTAACTATCAATTTACAGTACTTCTTTCTGTTATATGTATCATTGCTTGACATGAATTATCTGCTTACTTTTAGCTAGCTTTGCTTGTTTTTTGTTTTAGATTGCAGTTGATGGATTTATATACAATTGACTGGAATGTGATATTCTTTTGTCATGTCAGTTATCAAGCCGTGGCTTATATTGAAGCATCCGCATTTATCTACCAAGATGGAAAGGTCAAATCACCATAGATTTCATTTTAGTTAAATATATTTTTTTGTCTCCCTTTTGCATATTCTATCTGTTATTGGTGTGGTTCTATTAAATTGATTTCAGACTTCATTTTAATGATCTTCCTTAGATTCTTATCGAGGTGGATCATCTCCAAGATGTCCCTAGTCCTTACCTACAAATCAAAGGAGTCAACAAAGAAGCTGTGGCAGCTGCTGGTTCAACACTTAAATTGGATGGTTCATATACCACAAAGGTTGTGTCTTTAGCACCTAATTCATTTTAATTGTGTACAGATAACGTATAAGTTTGTATTATGTTGTTCCGCACCAGAAGGTCTAATGTCTGTGATGCCACCTGAGTTGACAACTGGCTGTTTTCTTATTCTTCAGAGTTATCTTCAGATAGTATTGGAAAGATTACCAGCAATAGAACGAAGTTCAAGTGGGATCCACACTCAGCAAGCTGCAAGGTTGCAAGAACTTATTGAATTTATACAATCTCAGGTAATTTACTGTGGTTAAATAGGAGTGGAGATATTTGTTTGTAAAAGCTAGTTTCTTTGGATAACTTTAAATTTATATAAGATTGATATTGTGGACAAGTAGTTTCTTCACACAGCACAAGGTTTTACTGTTTTGGGTTTTGGCTTCCCTTTCACTTATACTAGAAGTAAACATGAAAACACCTGAACTTTGTTCTACTTCTCTTGATCATCAGTGCCGCTTTAGCTTCTAGTTTTCTCTTATGTTTGTTGACCCATGCACCAAAAGAAGTCTAAAACATATTACCTTTTGTGATAATCTTTATGTTTTACATTATGTTTCACACAGTCGTACAATATCTCTAATCTATGGCCCGGTCAATTATCATTACTTTCTTACAAGTGGATGAAGAGATATGCCCTTTCTTATGCTAGAATTATAGATGTTGAAGATTATCTCCCATGTTTCATACTATGCTATTCTGAGAGAGAGTTGTGTTGATAAAGCTCATATTCAACAAGTTTGTACTACAGCTGCTACTGAGTTGGGAGCAAGATCTTATTATTTTGTCAGTCAAGCAGTCAACAAAATAAGCCAAAAATTACCATTCTATTCACGTGCATGTCATACTTCAAAGAGATGAACAAAGACCTATGCAATCCCCTTTATTTCTGTTAATTCATTCATTGTACCAAATTGGTTTTTGAATATTAGCTCTGACCAGCAGGGTGTATTTTCTTTACCTCATTAGAGAAATAAAATTGAATAATTTCAATTCCAATCTTAGGAGTTCATCAAATATTATCTGCATGGTTTGATGTAAATTAGTTCTAGATTATAAGAATAAAGTCTCGAAAGGAAACTAGTGAAAATGGAAGAATCTATCCTGCTGGAACATGCAAATTGTGGTGACAACATTGCATAGTTTTATTGCCAACAAAGATAAACATAGAATCATAGAACAAGGAAATAATTCTCCTGCAATATGTTAAATGGTTGTAAATATACATGGGACGGGGATCAAAGAATCTTAGATATTTGATGTATTTCTTTAATGTTGAATACATTTCTTATTCGTTTCGTTTCCTTTTTTTTCCCCCTCTTTTGAAGAATAATGTTAATTGTATTAATACTCTGGCAAAATTAACAGGGTAGTAGTTCATCCTCGGAGTCCTCCCAAAGTAGAGAGGCCTCTTCTCCTATAGAGGGAATTATTGAAGACATGCAATCCAGGATTAAGAGGCTCGAGCGATGGCATACAATCAACACGGTAATTTCAGAAGATATAAAACCCCTAATCATTTATGTGTATTGCCAAGAGAAAACGTGAATTGGAGCTCCACTTCTATTTCAAGTTTCCTAATCCCTTTACCATGAAAAGATCCCTAACCTTAATCCATGTTACCAAATGCTTTTATATATATGTTTGAGTTTTTATATTTCCTTGATCATTTTGATTCATTTTTTGTTCTATTAGACTTATATGATAATGTAATGGCAGGTACTATGGACTTTCTTGATGTCTGCACTGGTTGGTTATTCTCTTTACCAAAGAAAGCGACAATAACACTTTGTAACTAGGGGCATGTGTTTGAATCTAACAAAGACCTCTAACAGAGTCACAGGTTTCTCTCGGCATTGGCAATCAATTTCTGTAGCACTGAGTTACAAAATGTACACCTCATAGCAAGAAATATTTTGTTTGTTGCTCAACTATTGTAAATACCTTCATTTGAAGGAATAAGAAAACACAGATGAAACAAGTTGAGCACAAAACGTCTTCCTTCTGCCCAATTTGTGTTCTTATTTGTACTTTGGCTAGAGGGAAAAGAATATCATTGATTGATTTTCTTTCAAAGAGAAAAACAAAATATATTGTTTCTACGGATGGTCGATAAGCCAGAAAAAAATTTCAATCTTTGAAGCATTATGGCCATGTATGCTTACTGTCATTCTTCTGTGTCGAGACTTAAAACTCAGTTGATAATTACAACCAAAAGTAGCATATCAACTACTTAATATTATGTCTGAGAATTTTTCAACTCGCTGGACATAACAGTTTGAATAGGAGTGGGCACGTATAAGTTTGGCCTGAATTTCTGATTTTTAGATGTTTATCTTAAGTTTTTTTAATTCAAAATTAAAATCAAAATAATATTTTTTTATCTTAATATATATAATTTAACTTTATAATACTTAAATTTATTAATATAATAACATAATTAATTAATTAATTTGATGAAAAATATAAAAGTATAAAAACTCAGTCCACTTGAATTTTTTAACAAAAGTTTCGAGTTTTAATGTTAAACCCAAAATCGAATCAAATTACATGTAAGACAAGACCGGACCGAATAAGTTCAATTTGATCCAATTTATTGAGTTCCAATTTTTTTGCCTAGTCCTAAGTTTGGATGCAACTAAGTCTGAGTTTGAATGAATGAAAATTGAGCCTTGACCTTTTCTCTCCTAGGGATGGTATAATGGAGAATGGTGCGGAAAATAAAAAGGAAAATTTCCTAAAATAGCCGTAATTTCTTTTGAGTTTACGTAAATAATCTCTTATAAAAAAATTTTACCAACCTAACCAAAAATATATTTTTCGGACTAAATTATCCTCAATAGCCTACTTCAATTTTTTTACAAAAGTCTATTTTCTTTTTCTCTTTTCTTATTTCTCTAAAATTTGAAACTTTCGAAAATTCAGACTCTCCTCTGTCAAACTTATTCTTCTCTTCAAAATCATCTCTCTTGCTAATGGTGAATATGACGGTGTTATAGCTTTGTCGGAAAAGTCTTGGTCATCTATAGATTCTATACTAAGTGATTTTTTTTATTATATAGGTATGTATTTTATGTGTTAATTAATTAAAGAAAAATTTCTCAAATTTGGATTTATAATTCAATGTTGATTAAGTTGTAATAAGTATTGATTTAAGTTTAAATTACGTCGACTGGCTTGTTGTATAAATGTAAAGATCTGAAGCATTTGAGGATGTAATGTGTTGCGCGATTTTGAGTCATGGGTTTTTCCCCGAAAAATGAATTTCTGGTAAGGCCATATTTAGGGTAAGGCAAAATTTTGCCTTACCGTAAAACTACTTTTCGGGTAAGGCAAAATTTTGCCTTACCCTAAAACTACTTTTCGGGTAAAGCAAAATTTGCCTTACCCTAAATTCATTTTTCGGGTAAGGCAAAATTTTGCCTTACCCTAAAACCACTTTTCGGGTAAAGCAAATTTTTGCCTTACCCAAAAATCATTTTTAGGGTAAGGCGAATTTTTGCCTTACCCTAAAACTGAATAAATATATTTTTTTGAGTGATTTTTACATTTTAACAATATTATACCCTTTATTAATTTATGTATGACAGATTTACTAATATTTTTCATTTACTATAATGATTAGTAGAAAAATACTTGGTAATGTCATGTTGTCCATATTATTATAATAATCTTATAATGAATATTTATTGATGTTGTATCATTGTAATAAATGAAAACAAATAATTATTGCTAATATTGTCATCGCATAATTAATTGTCTTTGTTGTCATGAATGGATATCTTAAAATTACGATATTTTTTTATCCGAAAATTTCAACTTTAATGTTTTACGACATACTTGTTTAATTTGTTCAAGAAACAAAATATAAGCATGATTATATTTCAATAAATAACAAATGTGGAGAAATTTTTCCAAATTTTTTGACCAATAAGAATAATAATAATAATAACAATAATAAAATATAATAATAAATAACCACCTTTTGGACAAGGCTTTTGCCTTACCCGAAAAGTGGTTTTAGGGTAAGGCAAAATTTTGCCTTACCCGAAAAATGAATTTAGGGTAAGGCAAATTTTGCTTTACCCGAAAAGTAGTTTTAGGGTAAGGCAAAATTTTGCCTTACCCTAAATATGGCTTTGCCAGAAATTCACTTTTCGGGGAAAAACCCATGACTCAAAATCGCACAGCACATTACATCCTCAAATGCTTCAGATCTTTACATTTATAAAACAAGCCAGTCGACGTAATTTAAACTTAAATCAATACTTATTACAACTTAATCAACATTGAATTATAAATCCATATTTGAGAAATTTTTCTTTAATTAATTAACACATAAAATACATACCTATATAATAAAAAAAATCACTTAGTATAGAATCTATAGATGACCAAGACTTTTCCGACAAAGATATAACACCGTCATATTCACCATTAGCAAGAGAGATGATTTTAAAGAGAAGAATAAGTTTGACAGAGGAGAGTCTGAATTTTCGAAAGTTTCAAATTTTAGAGAAATAAGAAAAGAGAAAAAGAAAACAGACTTTTGTAAAAAAATTGAAGTAGGCTATTGAGGATAATTTAGTCCGAAAAATACATTTTTGGTTAGGTTGGTAAAATTTTTTTATAAGTGATTATTTACATAAACTCAAAAGAAATTACGGCTATTTTAGGAAATTTCCCAAATAAAAAAAGGTTAATTTTCATATTATAAATAGGATGAAAAACAATTTAATACTTCCCACCTTATATTCACCTTATTTCTCAAATATATAATAATATATTATATGTTATTTTTCAAATAAAAATATATATATGCGAACAATTTTTAATTAAAAAATTTATAATTCATAATTTTTTTATCCTATCAAATAGTGAAATTTATATTTTTCATATAATTATTACATATGAATAACACTATAGTATAATAATAATATTTTTAATGAGTATTTAATATAAATAAATATAAAAATAAAGAAAATAAATCAGAATGAGGAATCCATTTCTCTTATGGAGATTTTTCATCTCCGTTGCATTAAATTTTATTGAGAAATGAGGATCAAAGTTAAAACAGGATAGAGAACGGGAAAGGCCTCCTCACCCCTATCCTGCCCCATTACCATTCCTATCCTTATCCAACCTCGTCCCATTCAATTTTATTGAGGAATGAGGATCAAAATTAAAACAAGATAGGAAATGGTAAAGGCCTCCCCCCTCCAAAATTGTCATTCCTATCCTTATTCAATACTATAGTAAAATAAGGATCAAACAAAACATATTTAAATGTTTTGATCGCTATTAGGTTCAAAGTATGATCTCCCAAGTATAAAATAATTCAGAACCGCAAACTTCTCATATTTAAACAGTGAGGACATCAATATCAACCTAAGGAATGATTCCTTTATTCTTCAATATATACGCAGCCATTGCTAGTAATACGACGAAGATGATGATCCACATGTTCAACCCTCCTGCCAAAGGATTAACAAAAAGCATGACTTTTTGTATTCTAAATGAGCTATCGTATGTTTAGTTACACCAAATTTAACAACTGCTCGAGGCATCATATTATATGATCATGGTAGGGACATACCGCCTTTTTTCTTGTCCTCAACTAGTGTGACCCTTGCACTTGAGTCCATCGACGCAGAAACCAAAGCCCTGTATTTAAACATCACTTATCCCTATCAATCTATTTTAAGGAAAAATACTGCAGACTTAAAAGTTATTATAAGAGCACTTTAGCATGAACATGGAGGCCTCCAACCTTGAATCATGAGAGAATGCCAAAGCTGTCACTATGCCCAGGTGTGCTTTTTTAATCACCTGTTGAACTTTCATACTGCTTGAATCTATAATTGAAATGTCTCCCTGAGCTGTCCCACTGCAGGTCAATCAATCACAAGCGGAAGAGGTTAAAAGCTTTCATGACATGCTCACAAAACATCTTCAAGCAAACTAATGAAGTCTACAAGTCCTTACATAGCAAGGAGCTTGCCGTCCGCAGAAACATTGAAAGAAGAAATAGGTTCACGGTCTACTTTCTTTGAGCGAATTCTTTTCCACGAGTTTGTATTCCATGTCACAATACTTCCACCTTTGTCTATTTTGACATGAAGTTCATGATGGTTAGCTTATAAAATGGCAAACTCGACTCTGTATAGTAGATGGCTCCCAATTACTGAAAAATTGACCTGTTATTGCAGCAATGTATAGAACGGAATTCTGACCATCAATTGGAGAGAATCTACAAGAGGCAAAAAACTCATCCTGGGTGAATAAAAATAGATTTAGTTACGTCGGAGCCCATGTGAAATTATATCAACTCAATTAACCCAAAAGTAAAGACAATAAGTGAATGTTTCAAGAGTCTTTATTCTGCCAGTGCGCAGCAATCATGTGGTCATGCTCTATGGTCCTAGAAAAAATCTAGGTCAACTGAGTCAACCATCCAGATGGTTGTAATCAAACACTGCTTACATTTTCCTTTGGTAGAGATGCTACAACAGTTGATGAAGTAACATCCCAAACCCGAGCAGGGCCACGATTGCCCAAGGAGACAAGATATTTTCCATCAGGGCTGCAAGATAACCAAGTCAAAAAGTTAGCATAATGAGAAAAATAACAGTACATTTACTTTCTCTTATTCACGCTTGCAGATTCAGAACTAGCATTATAGTTAATCCCACTACTGCTGCAAACCTGAAAGATAAATCCTTCACAGAAGCATGATCTTGTGACTCATTTAGAATAATTTCCATGCTAGGCCACTTGAAAACCCGTAAATTGCCATCCTGCACTGCATCAAATCTGAGTATCATATAGCATGGTATTTCTGTTTAAAGAAAAGGACAATTTGGTCTTACATTTTTCTACCCATCATAACTGAAGCCAAAGTACAGAACACATTTGCTAAAACATTAACATTCAGATGTGCAATATCTAGTGTTCTAAGAGAGTGTTCCAATCTGCCACTGGAAATTGAGTCATGAAGAACAGTTTACCCATCTGACTTATCAGCAATAATTCACCTATAGAAAGGGGAAAAAGACTGAAAATACGAGCAATGGAAATATAAGGTAGACAGATTATAGGGCTGCGGGGTTGGGTGCCTACCCAGTGGAGTTGGAAAAGTTAAAAAATTGTATTGAGAAATCAAAAGATGATTGTCCTTAAGTTTCCTGCAGCAAATGCATTATTATTAAAAGTAAAGATGAAACATCTCTACCTCACTACCAGTAGCAAATGTAGCACCCTCAGAGTCAAATGCTAATGCTAACTGCTGTCCAACATCTTCTAATTGACTAAGCACTTTCTCTGACATTTTCACACTCAGTTTGCGGACTTCAGTGTCGTCCACTTCATCCCACTCAAACAATCTGAACAAAAAATATATAATAACAAATTAATCCTCCTTGTTGCCTTAATGATGAGGGAAAAAATAACATTAAGCATAGATACTGAAAGCGTTGTCTTTGGATGTAAATCATGGTGGTTTGGTGCCTAAAATACAAATTTGACTATAAAATTGAGCTTCAGGTTTAGCAGGGCAAAAGACACAAATTCATATTAGAACAATAGGTTATTTGATAAATCATGACTGTAATGTTAAGACACCTCTTCTAAAAGTTATTACGTTACATAGGCTTAGATTTATTCTTGTCAAATGATGACAGCAATAGCTGAAATATGAAAAATCAAACACCTGCAGCTATTTTGCATTGCACAAATAATGCCATCTCTACGTGGGTGAATAGCCATTCGATACGGCAAATCAGAACCAGTTCGAAGCTCAGCCACCTGAAACAAAAGATATTAAAAAAAAGTTAGCAACAGTGACATTTCCAATAGCATACCGGAACCATGAACATAAAATGTATCTTAAAAAATAATCTAAAACTACAGCTAAAAAAATGTCAAAGCCCATGACTCACGCCATTTAACAAGCCACAACAGACAATAGCCAAAAACAATCTGCAGCAAGAACTTAGGCCAAACTTTGTTAACTTTTTATGTCATCCTAAAAGGTAAACAATCCCCGTAATTGATCTAATATGCAGATAAATCACCCAGACTTGTAGTTATTTGCATATTGAATCAATTAATCTCCAAGTCATTAAATCCTACGCACATTCATTCTTGTATAACAAAATCATTAATTCCCTTTACATATTTAAATATCAGCTAACATCCATTTTACTTAAAAATGGTTTACTTCATGTTAGAAGATTATACAATGATCCCGTATTTAATGGGTGTTTGGAAGTACTTTTCTAGAAAGCGTTTATATTAAAAGCATATTCAACAAAAGCTTTTTTTTTTAAAAAAAAAAAGAAATTTAAGTGTTGCTCTTATGTTAAGCAGAAGTATTTTAAAGAAAGCACGTTTTAAGGACTTCTCAAAAGCACTTCGGCTCTATTTGGGAGTAATTCTGATATCTCCAAAGGTAATTCAATTTACCATAAAATGCATTTGACATTGACTAAAACAAATACTAAAACAATTCAGATAAAACTAAAAAACAGACACGTAATTATATTCTCTTACAGGTTGATCGGAGAGGGAATTGGAGGTGAAATCGAAGTGAGACAAAAGGACGGCGTTGCGGATACCGCTGCGGCCTTCACCACCGCCTCCGGTCAAAACGACGTAGTAGTCGTTACTAGAAGACGAAATCTCGTCCGATTTGTCGGTAACAGCTTCGTCCTGAGATCCATTTTGATCTTCTTCTTCTTCTTCTTCTTTTTTGTCTTCTTCCGGCTTGAGCTTGGATCTAACGTGATCGTATGGAACCCAGCCGGCTCCGTATAACGGAACGCCGTATTTCTGCAGGTTGTGAAATTCTGCGTTCGTGCTCATTGAGTTTCCGTTGATTCTTCTCTCTCCCTTTCAATGCTAGCGTGGGGGGAGGTATTTTGTTCCCTTTTCTCTGTTCATTACCTAAGAGAAAGACAAATTAAAAAATGTAATGAACGGAATAACATCCGAGTCCCATATCTCTTCTTTTCAGAGTAGAGAGTTTTTTCATTTGCATCAAATACATACCTTCTCTTCTCTATTCAAATAACCTTATAAATAAATAAATAAATAAATTTATATTTATAATTATTTAATAATTAATATATTATAAAATAATACTCTTTATTTTAGAAGTTTAAAATAATTTTTAAAAAGCTATTATTAAATGAGTGTAATTGTTAAAATAAATTAAAATTTTAATAAATATTTTTAAAACTCTTAAAATTAAAATCAATTTAATAGACCAAAATTTAGAGACCTGTAAGTCATTTTTCTTTAATTAACGTGTGTATACATATATATATATATATAGTCGTGCACTTTTATCTCTTAAAGATATCCGATTTATGCATATGATATACTTGTAACCATTGAATGGAGCAAGGTATCAAAAGTTAAACCAAACTAAGCTAGGTTTATCCAGCATCAAGAACAAAGTTGCATATATTGCAAACAAAAATTTGTAAATACTGTTTAACATGTCTTGTTCGCCAATAACTTTTAACATTTTTTACCCACTGTAATTGAAACAAGGAAATTATAGTAAAAATTATTGGCCTACAATTTTCCTTTTTTATTCATACGGGGTTTGAACATGATCCCTTTATTGTTGATGAAAGTGAAGCCACAGCTTCTCCAACAGTCAAGTAAAGGCTATCTGGTCTTCTGAGGTCACCGTTTACATCTGATCTCTGCAATTTTTCCAGCACTTCAGCCAGAGGATTCACCAACACAAGCTGTTTGATGACAATTTAATCAGCTTCAGAGCGATAAAAATGTCTTTTATGGAAAAATTTTAAGGTAAAACAAGAGACAAAAATGGAAGTAAAGTTTATGTAAAACTTGCCTCAACATCCTTCTTTTCCATTGCTTTCTTTAAATCTTTGAAGAAAGCAACCCCACTTGTGTCGATGGCACTCACAGCTGAAAGCCATGAATAAAAAACACTTTTGTCATGATTTATAGCTTAAATGAAAAGCAGAAGTATACATAAATAGCTTTTTTATATAGAAGATAAACTTACCTGACATTTCTAGGATGACATATCTAAGGCTTGATTGTTTCTTCAAATCTTCTTCAGATTCGTATTCTTCTATCCATCTCGAAATCCTTCATATCAAAATCCCAACGTGAGAAAACAGAGAATTAAACAACCCGTGCAATTCATTAAGAGGGTTCCTTGAGTTACAGGCAACCTTTCATTGAGATATGTCGTGTTGGCAAAATTGATTGGAGCTTCAACGCTTAGAATGAGGAAACCAGGAATCTTCATTGTATCCTTGTAATGGTGAAGATCTCGGTAAATATCTGTTCCCGGAATGTTTCCTAACATCACTGTTTTCGGCCTAGTAATTTGCAAGAGAATCTTGAAAATCGATATGCCAACCTGATTGACAATCAACATCTTCATCACAACATATTATATGTAATGCGCATAATTTAAATAGGTAGTACTTTTGTTTATTCAAATGGGTTATAATCTTTCACCTATTTGATAAAATGGTGATTGGAATATTATGCTGTGAACTTACTGCAATTGCGAGGCCATCTTGGACAGAGATGAATATAACACCCACGAAAGCACAAAGCAAGACAAGAAAGTCGAATTTGTCGACCTTCCAAATTTGGTAAGCAGCGGGAATATCAATTAGGCCAACAACTGCTGTAACTATGATCGCTCCCAGAACTACATTCGGTGTGTACTGGAAAAGTGGCATGAGGAAGAGGAGAGTCACCATAACTGTTACCGACATTATAACATTGGACACTGCAGTTTTTGCTCCGGCGTTGTGATTGACAGCCGAGCGGGAGAAAGCGCCTAAGATTAGTCGAAAAGTTGTTAAAAGCGCTTGGGATTATTATTATATGTGTGTTTCTATTGTTATTGCTTCTTAGAAAAGCAGAAAGTAGTAGATATCAGTTATGTACCAGTGGTGATGTAGCAGGAAGTTGAGGAGCCAACCATGTTCATTAGCCCAATAGCAATCATTTCTTTGTTACCATCGACTTGATAGTTCTTAAGAGCTGCAAAAGTCCTTCCCACTGCAATTCCTTCCTGTTTTTTTTAAAAGATAAATTGGGTTATATTCAATGAGGCAGATAGAGTAAAATAAGACACAAAATACTTAAAAAAAAAAAGCAGCAAAATTGGAACTCACAGTGAGAGAAATAATTCCGGTGATAAGCCCGGTTTTCATCACTAGTCCCATGTGGCTTCCATGAAACTTCAGCATGTTCCATGAAGGGGGGTTCAACCCTTCTTCCAGTTTCCCGATCTTGTCACAAATGCAGCAATAATTAATTAATATTTGATTATCATAAGAAACAGGAAATTAAAAAAAAAAATTGTTTAAACAGGCTCTTCTCATTCAAAAATCTCGACAAATAAAAAAAATTTCACTGAGACGGACAGTCCTTTTATATGTACTGTAAAAATGTGAACTTACAACACTGATGCCATGATGTTGAGCTTTGAATGCAAAAACCAGAAGAGTGGAAATGATGACAGAAGCAAGAGGCGCTCCAGCCGAGACCCAAAACAGTTTTGGTCTTTTCATGCCCTGCAATTGGCACACAATTCAATATAGATCATATTAACTGTCACCGCCAGTTACGAAGAAAAATACTCAAAAAAAGTTTTCTTTTGCTTCTGCACGGCCGTCTAAGGTTGCTTGGTCAGTTTGTTTAAATGATTGTACTTATGATCGGTAACTTTAGAACCTGAAGTACTGGATTGATACAAGTTAAGCTTAGCTTATCGTCCTGTGAATTTCCAGTTATAGAAGCAGAAGAGAACTTTTGTTTAAAAAACAAAACAGAAGAGTAATAACATTTCAGTCCCTGGAATTCTTATATTTTCACAAATAAAATATAATTTGTCTATTTATTATAAATAGATTCTTTACTATCACTCCTGTTAAAATGATTGAATATCTTTTGGTATATTAAGTTGGGAAAATTTTATCATTTCAAAATCAGTGAGAGAGAATTTTACAATAAATCAATAAATTATATCTTTATGTTAAACTCGTGTTTTTTGAATTATATGAAGACAATAAATAAACAGTAAATTTATAAATATTTGAACCGAATAAAAGATCTTTTTGAACAACCTGTTGTAATAAGAAAGTTATGAAATAAAAACGACTTATTACAAAAGTGCTTCCAGGCATTCACTGCCCAGGAATTTGGTCAACCAAAATTGGGAAAAAAATGAAAAAATGCTTTGTAGCAACTCCGTAGACCATGAGTTTGATTAGATATGATACGTGGCAGACATGCAGGCATTTAACTATTTAAAATCTTCCAAAACGGCTACTGTGGTTGGTGGGTAAGCTAGGTGTAAAAAACTCGGAGAATATAGATGATTGCAACCGTCTATAATAAATTAATACATATTGTAATTATTTTTTGACCTTTTTAGAATCATCGACAAGAGCCCAAAAGGTTTTTCAGTATTCTCGATGCGATTTTATATTTAATATTTAAGATAGAACTAGAATGTAAACAGTTGTATTGTATAATTGTTGTAATAAAAGGATTAAAATTATATTTATATGAGAGAAAAGAATATAGTACTGTAACATAACTTGCAATTTAATATGTACTTAGTAAAATTTATGGAGAAAAGGGGTGAGAAAGGAATAACTTACGACATGTCTTGTCAGCAGAAGAAACACGAGGAAGCAAAACCCCATGAGAATTGTTTGCCAAGACCACTGCAAAAACAACAATATAAAAGTGTTTGTTTCAGATAAGTGCTTTTATCTATATTTCACATGCAAGTATTAGTTCTATTTTTTTTTACCTTGGGCTGGGGGGACCGTGATATTATTAGCATACACTAAATTACCTCTTTTGTGTATTTTTCAGAATATAAAAGATAATAAAATCCAGGTTTCTATTTCTTGTGTTTTTAACAAATAAGAATATAATTTATTTATTCATAGCAATAAAACCCTTAAACTGAACTTCAATTAAAATGATCGGAATACTCTTCGGCTGTTAAGTAATGAGTTTTTTTTTTCTCTAAATAAGAATTAGAGACTTGTTTATTATAAACAGATAAATTATGGTAAAATTAACACTTGGGATCTGGATGTTATTATCCCTAAAATTACCTCTTTGGTGTTGTGGAAAACAGAACTCATTACAGGAACCAAGCCCATTTGTTTGGTAAAATGGGTGATTCCAAGGAGGCTTTTAAGTTGTTGAAGGGAGACAATAATGGCAGCTCCAGCCATGAATCCAATTAGTGTAGCCTTTGAAAGAAAATCAATGATGAATCCAAGCCTGCAACAGAATCAGAAAATCATTTTTGTTAATCTCTGTATATGCAACCTCGTCAAAGAACCAAAAAGGAAAAGGAAAATTGGGTTACCTTAGAAATCCTAGAGAAGCTTGGAAAAGACCAGCAAAGAAAGTTGCAGTAAAAGCGAGTTGAAGAAACAGAACAGGATCTTGTGTTGGAGAGACTTCTTGTCTGAGCATTGATCCCAGAATCAGAGAAGCAATTGAAACTGGCCCAACTGCAAGATCTCTGGAGCTTCCAAGCACAGCATAAACCAGAGGAGGAACAAAGCTTGAATCTACGAAAAAGGTGTGAGCAAATTCAATGAGAAAGAATTTCAGCAAACAGTTTGTTCCAGCGAAAATAAAGAAGAAGAAAGTACTTACAGAGACCCACTATAGGAGGCAGACTCGCAAGCTTAGCATAACTGATGCCCTGAAAGTTACATAACGAGAAAAAGAATTCGTTGAAAATTGAGAAGATTGTTAGAAGAAATTAATGAAGGAAACCATTTGGTTGGTGAATTTTAACCTGAGGAATGGCTAAACTGGCAATGGTGAGGCCAGAAATGACGTCAGATTTGAAGAGTTTGAGGCTGTAATTAGGACCCCATTCAAGGATAGGAAATATGTACTGAGCGGCAAGAATCCATTTCTTCCTCAATGGCTGTCCTTTGAATTGGCGCAGAGGATCATCAGGGAAGAAAGTTTCTTTCATCCTGGTCTTCAGCTTCTGTATGGTGCTTTTACGTGGGGGTGGCACAACTTTGTGCACTTCCATTGTTGTTATTTCTAAGCAGCTTTGATTTTGATGCTGCTGCTGCAAATTATTGTTGTTGCTGCTAGAATTTGGCTCCATGGATGAAATTTGCTTCTGCAATTCTCGGTTTCCCTCCCTGTCAATCAATTTTTCACAAGCTAGACCGCAACAAAACAAAGCAGTACTTGGTCTGCTAAACAACAATATATAAAAGGCTAGAGGCTTAATGTGAACCCTATCAAAAAAAAAATTAGAATATTATAGTATGGTTTTATTTTGAGCCCACTTGCTTTTCTGTCTGGCAGAAAGACACAGAATCACAGACAGGTTAACTGGTGTAAACTGGTGAAGGAAAAGAGCAAAGGAAAAAAAGAATATTTCACACAAGGGAAATAGAGTGGGTGAAGATAATAATATTGGAGCAAATAAATCATAAATTAGAATGCAATAAAACTGGGCATTTGGCAGGTGAAGAATGACAGAAATGGGATAATTTTGTGAATATTTTTGAATATTCCATTTTTTGATGGTTTACTTCTCTAAAAATGGATATGATTTTGATGATGAATTGATTGCTGTAAATGTTCCGAGTTCTGCCCACAGAAATTAAAATTGAGATGATCACAGTCGGTTTTCTGCATCACTGAGAGTCGGTTGAAGCAACCTATACTATTAATTATGCTGAACAAAATTCATACACATTGCTACTACGTGCCACTACTTCAATGGCTTTGCCCTTTTTCAGGTAATAACATCCGAAACCCTATATTTTTTAGTTTCACAAATAAAGACATAATTTATCTATCTATAATAAATAAGTCCCTAATCCTACTGAAATGACTAAAATTTCTTGGCAACCTTTTAGCGCCAAAACTATAAATATTATTCATTTTTAGCACACAACTCATCACGAGTTTATTTTCAAATTTTGTAATAAACAATATGTCTAATCAATTAAAAATAATTGAATGTGTAACTTAATTCAAATCTCTTTTTTATTGGCGACGTGAGATATTACTATTGTAAGACTAGTTTTCTTTGATTAAAAGTCAAATAGACAAACTAGATCCTTATTGGTGAAAATATAAAATTAGGGATTCAAATGGTATTAAACTTTTTTTTTTCTTTGGCTTATATAATGAATAAAATATCGTATATCATATTATCCTTTAGGGAATTTAAGTACCCTTATAATCATGTTGTGATAATTTACTCATTTTTGTCAAGGGTGTGAATTCAATCATGCAATAGGTAAGCAGATCTTCATTTGGTTGGTCATAACAAATGTGTGGATTTATATGAAGTAAGGTTATGTTAAGCTTTCCAAGCTTAACCTTACATGCCCAACTTGTATGAATTTGTGATGTAGTGTTAAAATTTTGCTGAAATTTCAAAAATCTAAATTCCAGTTCATATTTAACCCCCAATAATAGAGTTTTAATTTGTGTAACATTAATTCTTTGTTACATGTAAGATTAGAATTCTTTAACAAATTGTAATAGAAGTTTAAATAAAAATACCATCTTGTTTAAAATTAAGCGTATTATGTTAAGGATGTTTACATATTTATAGAGTAATAAATAAACATAAATTTAATCTAATTATTTATCCTCATATATAATATTTAGATTGTCTCAATTACGTATTTTAAAAAAATAGATGAGAATAAAAAAATTTATTCACAAAATACAAATTTTTTATTCTTACATATTTGAAGTCAAAATGATCTAAAAGTGTCCAACATATCACAAATATATTGCACTTTTATAATTCAAATGCACTTACCTATAATACAAGTAAAAAACATGTTAAAACGCAATTGGCAACATGGACCAAAAAGAAATTGGCTTGATCGATTGATTCCAAAAGTAGCTCTGTTGGAAACAATCATTGTATTTCAACCACCATTGTGTCTTGATTTCCATGCTCATTGAGGCCATTTTCCAATCTTATCACTGCCTTGCACAATAATCAACGTTTTAAATTATAAAATAAAATTACAAAATATCAAATATAAATACAAAAAAAGTGACAATAAAAATGAGTTTCCACTTTTGACTTCATATATTATTAGAACTTAAATAGAAGTAGAATAGTTTTCGACATACTATAAGTTGTTTTTAAAATAGAAAGCTACCTTTTCATTCCTTTCTTTCTTTCTTTCTTTTTTCTATTTTCATTTTCAATTCTACTTTTCAAATTCACAAGGATTCTCGAAAAAGATGAGTTGCCTCTTTTACTTTTTGAGCTAGAATCCAAGAATTATATGATAAGAATAAATTGCAAAAGGAAAGACTTGAAGGGGCAAAAAGAGAGAGCAATCGTATGTTTTAGAAAATGAACGAATGAATGTCCAAGTAAGACGGGAAAAAGATGAAAAAAAAAGAGAATCAATCATGAGTTTAGAGGTTCTTATCATTCTTTTTTTTATGTTAAATGGGTTGCCACTCAAGCTTATCTAGTTATCATGGTGATCAAAGCCAACGTTGGATTGTAATGGAATCACTATGTTGTGGGACTGTCTAGTTATCATGGTGATCAAAGCCAACGTTAAAGCTCCATTTAAGACCAAACTTAACAGTTAGTTAACACGGACCTTCTAGTGCAAAAATTAAAACGTGGGCGGCAGGATTCGAACCTGCGCGGGCAGAGCCCACATGATTTCTAGTCATGCCCGATAACCACTCCGGCACGCCCACCGGGAATGAGTTATTGTTTGTTTTAATTCTAAATATATATTTTGTAAAATAAACATAATTCAATTGTGGATTCTGGTGTCTCTTGGAGGCCCCACATGGTATATCTACCTATTTCATATTTGATATGAAATTCGCATTCAATTGGAATAAGTAAAAGCTTGATGAATTTCTACCAAAAAAAAAATTAGTATCAAACTTGTGGGCATGATTTAGCCCTTTGTGCAAAAGAATACTTGTTAAGATCAGGCTAGCGTCAATCTTTAACAATCCATTCTAGCCAAAGAATTTTTGATGTACCAATCCTTTGAATTCTTATACTCTTGTGATATTGCCACGTTTTGAAGGATTTTAAGTTCTTAAGGATAAGTATTTAGGTTAGATTTTCAACATGGGTCCATGATTCAATGATAATAATTGGGTTTTTGAATTTTTGCATTTTCGTAAATTGGGACATAGTTTATTTATTTTGTACATGTAATGATCATGAATCTTAAATAAATATATAAAATATTTTAAAATACCCACACCACAGAGGACATGAACAACATGAACCAACCAAAGTGTCTTCAGCAATCATAGAATATACTTGAATGATGAATTTGACATTTGTTGCACAAATGAAATAATGTATGTATATGTCATGTCATATCTTGTGGCGATCGAAGACTCGAGAGAGTTTGGCTCAATCTCTTCGAGCAATTCTTCACCATCATTATTGACTTGAATCATTATATTTCGAATGTGATATGTTATAATGAACTACTATTAAGCAAGATTCATTCAAAAGAATCTGTTCTCTGATCCATAAGGGGCCTACAGAACAAAATATAAAAAGATTTCATTTTTTTGGAAACCTTTTGAGCCTCAAAGACAAGCCATATGCTGTAGGGGGTGGCAAAGTTGTGATGGAATATGACATAATCACAATAATGTGGTCCTCAGAATGTCAACCCATGCACACTTCAAAAAGTTGCCGATCAACAACAACAAGAAGAAGCCAAAGGATTCTTCTTCTTCTTCTTCCTCTTTTTTTAATGGAAAAAAAATCAACCATTATAATTATGATTTCTAAAGTCACAGAGGTTCTCAGTTCAAATATATTTGAAAAAAGATAAGGATCAAATTTAATCTAACCTAGCTAACCTAACTATTATGATTTCCCAACACAGCTTTTGAATAATTTGCAGGCTTGATTGAAATACTATGCATGCCCATAATGCATCTTTTGCAGCTAGAGATAATGTATATGTTCAATTGAGCTAAGGGTGAATCTTTCATCTTTGAGTGGATGTCTCTATCATGATGCATATATAGTTCACTGAATTTGCATGTTTCATTAAAGAGAGAAAATTAAAGCCAAAAAAAAAAAAGAATAAAGAATCTTTCAATCGCTAAAAGATATCAATGCATTTGCATCTTGTGTTCTCTTGGTGGTAGTGAGGCCACAGCATGCAGTTCTGGTTATGGGATAGTGATGAATCAACATCTTGCACCTTTTTTTTTTCTTCTTTTCTTCCTCCTCTTTCGGCATCTACATTGTTTAATAATATATATATATATATATATATATATATATATATATATATATATTACTTTTTGGACTCCATTGTTTGTTTGGAATTTTTTTTTAACAAAACAAAGTACATGAAATCTATAAACTTTATGCCCTTTTCTTAAGTTTAATTTATTAAATATTTAAGAGTATTAGTTTCAAAAATATGTATTTTAAAAAATAATATCTAGCAAGACTAAATGCTTTTAATTAACATCAACGGTAGATGTGCAAATTATATATTAAAATTGTTAAAGATTTAAACTAATATGGTAAAATTATGTTATTGCCACGTGTTTTGCATAATTTATTTCTTTTTTTTTCAATAAATTTTTTACTCCCTTAAAACTATGGGCCGTGATAATTATATGATAAGTGTGTATTATTTTGTATAAATCAATTTATATAAGAGATTGTATACTTACAGTACTCTAAAAGTATATTTATTTATTTAATTGTTTACAAACATGTTTTTCATGTCAATTCAAAATCATGCATAGAACAAATTAAAATATTATTGTTTTTAACGTATTATCAATCCCAATTGATTTAGCATTTATAAATGGGACGTTGAAAATAAGATGACGAGATCTTCAAATCTTAATTTGTTTTTAATTCACCTTTTTACCTTGTTCTTTAAACTACTAATATTAATGGGCCTATTAATGGGCTTCACTGCAGGCTAAACTAGATATCGAGTTGTTTGGTCAATTTTTTCAAAGAAGACCTAAATACACCCGCCTAATTTCTGAATGCACATTTTCAATGCAGAGGAGGGGTGTAATCGGCATATTCTTACCTAACAATCTCATCGTCTTATTAAACGGGCTTACGAATTTTCATATTGGGCCACAGTCACTTTAATTTCCAGCCCAACACATCTCAAATCGGCTAAAACCCTAATTCGCCCTAAAACCCTAAGACCTAGAACCTTCTATCATCCTCCAGAATCTCTGATTTCTGAACCCCAAAAATTCCTCCGATTCTTTATAACGCAAGATCCAAACTTCGCTTCTTCAACCTGCCAGCTTCTGCAACAGATTCGACAGAAAAAGTCCCTAATCTGGAAATGGCCAAGCGTTTGCTACCAACTCTCAACCGTGTTCTTGTCGAGAAACTCGTCCCTCCTTCCAAAACCAACGCCGGGATTCTTCTCCCTGAAAAATCCAGCAAGGCAAGTGTCCGTAGCTGTTGCTTTAGTTGTCCCTCTTTTGTGTGAATTTTGTTTTTTCTTTTTTTCTTTTTTTTAATCAGCGGATCGGACGGTTCTGATTGAGTTTGGTGATGCATTTGTGCAGTTGAACTCCGGGAAAGTGGTTGCGGTGGGACCTGGAACACGAGACAAGGAAGGAAAGACTATTCCGGTGGCTTTCAAGGAAGGCGACACCGTTCTTCTGCCGGATTACGGGGGGCACCAGGTCAAGCTTGGCGAAAAAGAGTACGTCTTTTTGCGGCTTTTCCTTTTTCTTTTGGTTGCAAATTTAGGCTGTGTTTGGAGTTTAGAAAAGTGGCAAAAAGCGAATTTTATAGGCTCAAAAGCGCTTTTGTATGTGTTTTCATGATGACAAATCAATGTAGGCAGAGCATGGTAAATGTGCCGTTTGAGTGACATTTGGATGTTTGTAAGAGTAAACTGGACTAGATTTGTTGATGTAGTGTCAGACTGAAAAATTATAGTATGCATGAAAACTAGGTAAAGTTAAATCCAATGTAGTTTTATTAAAAGTTTAAATAGCTATTTAAATTTGATTGTGAATTATTTAACAGCAAAATATTTTATCAAACTCTGCATTTACAAATTGATGTAGCACTATTATATTTTATTGCTACATTTCTTTTCTTTTCTTTTCTTATCTTATCTTATCTAGAGTGCATTGATAAGTCACTATACATGTGTGTATTAAGACATCTGATCTACTGAGACTTTTTCTAGATTAGTCATTTGGGTGATTATTCGTTGTGTATTTTGCAGGTATCATTTGTATAGGGATGAGGACATCTTGGGAACTCTACTTGACTAGGGATCAAAGACTTTTGGGTTGAATGGATTTTGATATTATCATTCGGTTTAATTATGGTTACTTTTTGAATGAACTGTAACTGATTAATTGCCGGGGATTATGGATTTATGTTATTCCACCGTTTGGATTAATGCTAAATGGAAAAACTTTTTGGCTTCTCCTTTGTTTTAATTGTTGTAGAAGATAATAAGAATGGAAAAGGCATGAATTTGCGCAGGGGTCGACAATCCATGTGATTGACCAAACTAATTTCAATTTGCTATCGTGTTTTATAGATTAACATCAAAGTCTATGTATTCTGTCGGTCTATAATACAATTACGTTCCAGGGTTTTCGTAATTATAGATCTCAAGTTTTCGGTACAAAATCTTATAGAATAGTTTTCCTTCTGGAGCTAATGTTATCATGACGATAATGTGCAAACACTCGATGGTTTTTGGATTAGACTGTCGTAGGAAGGTGGTGATGAAGAAATTTATGTAGCTAAGATATTAATTGATTCGTGGTACACGTGTAAGCTATATATCCTAATCCAACGATTAGGACTTCAATTATACATTGAAACGCCATTTAAGTTTCTCATTTCTTCATTTATTGTGTGATAATGATGTTTTCGCTTAAGAACCCAAAATATTATTTTCGTTTTAAAAAGTAAGTTGGAAAATTATTTTAATTTTCAAAATTGATAATCAATCATACACCGCAATACTGTTTTTACAAGTTGTTTTAAAATTATTTAATTCATTTATCAATTACGTTGATAAAATTCTAATTTGGGTTAAGGTGGGGTGTTAATTATTTGTCAAATCACGCGCCACTTCACTGGTGGTGTTATTGGCCTCGCCATTGCTTTGTCTAACAACTCAGAAAGGCAAAAAAGCGAAAAGCAGAAAGCAAGTCAAATAAGCACTTCCCGTTCTGAGGAGTTCCGTTGCCTCATTTAATTGTTCTTTCCCCGTAATTCCCTTTAGCCACAACCACACATGATACGGATAGGTTCACAAAATTTAGAAATCTATTGGCTTTTAAGTCCTTTTCATGCCAATTATATAAAATAAAATTAATATTAGAATACAAAATGTAGGAAAGTATTCATTTTTGTTATATATGCTTTTAAATTTTAACCATTTATGGGATACAATTAATATTCAATTAATTAAATTATTAAAAACATAAAAATATATATAAAGAAGAACACCACTCTTTTGACCACTCACAATTATTGAACAATCCAATAATTAATTACTAATTTATTTAAAAAAAATTACTTTGTTTTGGTAATAAATTAGTTACGAACGTGGGAATGAAGATGCTTTGTTATCCAACAAAATTGTCATAGAAGTTTTATTAGATGTACTTTGAAATTTATTTTAACAAAAATCAATTAGATTTTAAATTAAAAATAACCATACTTTAAGGTTTCTAAATCTAGAAAAAAGTGGCTGGTGTGCTGAATTAAATTATAATATAAAATGAAAAGAATTAAAATATTTTGTGACCATTCAATGTCACATGCTTGCCATATGAATATGTGATTGTAGGTGAAATATTCAATAAAGGTGGTAAGATTAAAATTAAAATTTAATAAAAGATAAATAAAAATAAAAGTACAAGAAATTGTACCCAATAATGCACAAATCACTACGTCCCAATTAATGGGTTTGAAAACGTTTTTGCTGTCAGAAATCAGAAACACCCGAGAAAGTTGAAAACATAAAATTCATAAATTTGAATGTTAATTTAACACTATAATTTATGCCTTGAATCGTAAAATTTTAGTGTACATAAATTTTCAGGTTGTGAATTTTAAATTTTAGATTATTGAATAGAAATTAAAATATTACGTCTTATTTATGAATAAATTCAATATGCAAACTGAAAGTCCTTTATTAATTTGTTGACTGTGTTGAAAAAATAATTAATTAGAGCGAGAATTAATTAGACTTTCAATAAAGGGAAATAACCAATAATGCCCTTATTTGATAAGTAAAATTCAAAAATGCCACTGTCACTAATTTTCAATCAAAATTGCCCCTTTATTTCCCAAACTGACGAAATAGCCCTCATGCCCCCTTTTTTTTTACTTAACTAGAAATCCATGCTTTACTCGAAACTTAAATTTTATCTTAACTCGAAAGTGTAATTTCAACCTAACTCGAAAGTGTATTTTGAACTTAACTCGAAACTATAGGTTTTACTTTAACTAGAAAGTGCATTACTCGAAACTATAAGTATTACCTTTAACTCGAAAGTACATTTAAAACGTGACTAGATAGTGTACTTTCGAGTCACCTTACAAATACACTTTCGAGTCACTTTATAAATACACTTTCGAGTATAACTTAACTCGAAAGTACTAAGGGTTGGTCAAATAAAATTCGGTAAGGGGCATGAGGGCAATTCTGTCCGAAAGAGTAAAAAAATGATATTTTTTATTGAAAATTTATTGAGGAGGTATTTTTGAATTTTTATTATAAAATAAGGGCATTTTTTATTATTTCCCTTCAATAAATTACACGTTTAAATTGTTGTTAGTTTTAAATATGCAAACAAAATTAAAGGAAGTGATTTATCAAATATTTCAACTGAATTTTAACCCATTGAAACCAATCTCAAATTGACCTAGAATCATATAGAACTAAAATTATTGAAGAACTATTTTTGTTGTTAAAAATGAGATCGTATCAATAAAATGACAAAGAAAATTGATTTTGGTATAGATCTTCGCAATATTTTAAAATTGGTAATTTTTTAACTTTGTAATATAATTTTGAAGTCCCTATGGTCTGAAGCTTTTAAAATAAAAACATAACTTCTTTGTTTATTTATGTCTAACTCCAATCCGAATGACCATATCGGCCTTCTAATATTGGGTGACCGCTGCAATAGTAACAAATATAACTTAGAATATTAAATATTAATATTTTATGAAACACTATAATTGTTGTACTTGATTAAACAAAAATAGGATATTTCAGACTTTTATTATGGATGGTAGAACGTTATAAAAATAAAAACTATGTGCTTATTTGTTAGAAAATACATTCTCGGGGGGCTATTTATTATTACCCAAAACAAATACCTTCCTTGCGCAACTCTTCAACTCTCTCTCAGCACGTGCACGTCCTCTTCCTCCATTCTCTCTGTGTTGGAATCACTACAAACCAAAACGAAAGCACAGAGAACACACGGAGAGAGGAGAGGGGAAGAGAAGGGAGCGAGAATGCAAAAAACAACCACAAAGAAAACAAAAACTGTTTATATTATGTAGCGGAGAAAATTATTAAAACAGAAAAAGAAAAAGAAAAAAACTGCTCATCAAATGCTCGCATACAATCGGCTACCGAGCAGCGGCCACTCAACCCCATCACCTCCGGCATCTCCCCGCCGTTCCCCTCGGTACCGCCCTGGCCGGGGAAAACCTGGCCGGTTCACTCCGGCTGGGCCTCCGGCTCGGGCCAACTTAGCCCATCGGCTCGCCTGGCTTCTTTTATCTGTTCTTCTCCGGAGACAGGGTATTTTTTTGTTCGCTCCTCTTATTTATATCTCTGGGATGCTTCTTTACATGGGCACGGTGTCGTTTGATGTCGTTCCTATTATCAAACATCGGCCCGCTCCAGGTTCTGTTTATAGAAGTCCTCAGGTTTATGCCAAGTTGAAGCCCGAGATGGATGCCGATAATTCGTCAGCTGATGCGGTGAGTTCATGTGTTTTTTTTTTTTGTTTTTTCTAATTTTATGCTTTGAGATTGACAAATTGTTTGATTTTGCATGTGGGTGTGATTTGGTCTTCTGATTCTAGGTGATTTTTGATGTGGATGTGATTTGTTTGCTGATATATTTGGTGGATTTGATGGATCATTGTGGTTTTTGAAAGTGGGTTCAGTGGATTTTGTTGCTTGGGATCTTGGAATTTACTAGTGATTTTGATTTTAGATTTGAAACAACTTAAATATACAATGCCCTTGTTTGGCATTATAGTTGATGGCCTTTACATTACTCAAATGCAGTATCGACTGTGAATATGGCACCCAATTGAGCTCAGTAATTGGGATTATTTTGGTTTTCTATTCGTCTCTTGTTCTTTATGTTCCCTTGCTTTATGCAAAAAAAAAAAAAAAGAATCTGAAGAATGGAGAACGTGACCTTAATTATTTATGATTTAATAGTCATATAGATCTAAACGGGGTCTAGTTGCGCCATTTTGATATCTGATGTAATTGATAGAACGATGCTATGCTTGGTATTGAGGTGCTCTGATGAAGCTATACTTGTTCTGGGGATAAAATTATTGTAGTTTTGGTGTTTAGTGTTTACTTAACGTAAAGCACAGTAGAAGCACAACAATCCAAATGAAGCCTAATTTAGGTTGTCTAATGTAGCTAGATTGGGAACCAACTCAAAAGCAAGATATTCGAGATATAAGATATTGTTTGTGACATTTTTTATTCATATTCTGAGAAACACCTGTTCAAGAATGAGGAGACGAGTTATCTTTTGTTCTTGGAACTTGTATGCATTTGGATAATTGGAATTTAGAATGACCTAGAGTGCCAAGTTTATGAACTTCCTTTTCTAAAATAAGAGAGCACCTGAATGGTAATTTTGTGTGTGATCATTTACTTTAACTAGAAAAAACTGATCAAAAGCGTTAGGAAACATTGGATAACTGTTTCCGGAGCAATTTTCTTGGAAGCTATTTTTGCAAACTGCTACCAAACATGCAGTCCACTGAAGAATGCTTTTTGAGAATGAGAAACTGCTTTAGTGAAAGGGTTGCAAATATATCTAAGCTTGGTTGAGGTGAAGCATACTTTTGGGAAGAGTAGGAGGCAAGCTGTAATCTGATTACTTTGCTTCACTGAGTACTTTCCTTTCCACATTCCATTTCACGAATTTGACAATTGCAATCAGGTCAAAAAATTTTCGTTATCATGAAACCACGATTGGTTAATAGTAAAATTTGTCTCTGTTGAAAATTTTGCTGCTCCCCTCTGTGTAACTTGCAGTTTACATTTCGATTACATTCCATTTTTGCTGTATTTGCTTCTAGTCAACTTAATGTGAGTATATAATAGTCACTAGGAAACTCTTAGCTTTTGCGCTTACCAACTTAAGGCTTCTGCGTGTCAAAACCAAGCTATTTTAGATACTTAGTGTGCCCATGTTTCCACTTTGTTGTTACCAGCTTCTGTCATTGTCATTCCTCAATCATTTGCTTGGGAATTCATTGCTAGCCTATAGTTGTAGTCTATTTCTTTGATCCATTCTTTGTCAAGTGTAACTGAGCACTGATTTGAGCTATGAAATTCCACTGTAGATATCAACTATATGGAAATCCTATAAAGGTGGAGAGTGGAAGCCATGTGTTAAAAAGTCATCAGGAGGTATGTAATGTCTATGATTGTGTTCCTGAGTTCCTAATATATTCTTGTGTATATATGCATGCATATTTTCTTTATATATTGTAATTTTTATTGATTTATACTGCTTTTGCATGTCACTTATTTATATCAATTTGTTATTGTGTTTATTATTCTAGGCTTACCAGAATCAAATGGTTACATATCTGTTGAGGCCAATGGTGGCTTAAATCAGCAGAGGACATCGGTTGGTTTATTTCTTCTTTACTTCTTATTTATTTTTTGTGCCCAGAATCCTTATTCATATTCTGGCTATGGTAACTTATGTGTTCTTTACATGTTTACTTGTTATGGATGCTTTGTAGATATGCAATGCAGTTGCTTTGGCAGGCTATCTTAATGCAACACTTGTGATCCCAAGTTTTCATTATCATAGCATTTGGAAAGATCCTAGGTATGTCAGCAATTACAGTTCTTTAACATTAGGTTGTAGGACCAGGGAGCCTAAGGAGCACTAGGAGGAAAGGAAGTTTAACAATGTGTTGATATATAAATCTTGAACTGAAATATTTTTTCACGCATTTCGTATTGCTATGAAATTTATTTTTATTAGGCACAGAGTACAATGTTGGTGTTTTTTTCACTTTGTCATATCTAAAACTTACGTATTTGGAGTATTGGCTTCCATTGGAATATCATTGTCTTCTGAAACCATCATAGTGAAACATGATTGAGAGTGGTAATTTGATAGTTGTTACTTGTTAATGTAGTTTATTTGTGTCTGTAGTCATCTTCAAGGTCTTAGTGTGGATGGATTTTAAAAAATGGCTAAATTGATTTAGGGGTCCAATCGCTCTTTCTAATGGAGATGCCGTATCTAGAAGCCTTGTGTTCTTCCATTTGCTATTCCATCCTCCCAAGTTGATTTCTGGATAGACTTAGGCTGCATGACCTATGTGTAGCCTTTTGCGTAGTCAGTGATTCTCTACCACCTCATCATGATTTCATTTGAATAACATCTTATGGCATTTTACTGTGTTCATGGCCGCTTACTTGAAAACTATAAGTGGTAGCTTCTTGACAGAAGTAGAGAATATCATTCATTAACTTAAGTACATAAAACAGATTTTGTGCTAGCACATTATTTTTTAAATAAAATAGTATACATTAACCTTAACCAAACTAATATGACAGTGTGAGTTTTTGTTTTCTGGCAGCAAATTTGGGGACATCTACAATGAAGAGTATTTCATCAGTACCTTGCATAATGATGTGCGGGTGGTTAATAAAATTCCAGGATATATGATGGAACGTTTTGACCACAATATGAGTAATGTTTACAACTTCAGAGTTAAAGCATGGTCACCCATTCAGTATTATAAGGATGAGGTTCTGCCGAAGCTACTTGAAGAGAAGTAAGTTAAAAATAATGATTGTTGCAGTTCTTTTCCATATTTTAGCATGCGTAGTTCTTATATACAGGGTTAGAGTTTGTCTTAGTGATCAAAATTAAGCTCTCTAATTAGATAAGTTATTGTCACATACATAATATATGTTTTATTTTCCATCCTTTTTCTTTGGTTTACATTTTGTTTCCTTTAATTTATTTACTCACTATGTGATTTTAATTTTTGCAAAATTTTTGAATGGGACCTATTTAGCATTTCATTCAACAAAGTCTTGACCCTCATAATTGGGTTTAGGCAGATGTGAATCAAAATTTCAGCTACATTTCAGTGTTTGTGGGTGGTTGTTTTTTCTGATCTATTAATGTGATTCCTCAACTTTTCTTCCTTGATTCCTTGCACCTCTATCTCACAACCACTTCTATATTATTACTGTCATAAGTTTGGATAAGATTTGTTAGATTACAATTTGATCTGTCAAATTTGTAGTAATTCTTTGTCTACTTTATTCTGGGTTTGAATGTCAAAAATATTTTATTGACGTTTACATCATGATCTTTGCTTGTGTAATTGTCATGGCATGGCATTGTCATATATATATGACTATGCATGATCTTCACCATTTTTATTATTTGTTATTTATGGGCATATTATGATGATATCATGTGTTGATTGAAAGTACCTCTATTTCTAAACGAACGGAACAGGGTGATACGGATTTCTCCTTTTGCAAATCGATTGTCATTTGATGCTCCTCCAGCTGTTCAACGGCTTCGATGCTTGGCAAATTATGAAGCTCTAAGATTTTCTAGTCCTATATTAACTTTGGGAGAAACATTGGTTGCAAGAATGAAAGAACGCAGTGCAAACCATGGTGGTAAATACATTTCCGTGCATCTTCGATTTGAGGAGGTTAGCTTTCATTATGCAAGGAGTGTTGTAGCTTTACTTCTGTTTGTTTTGATCACCAACAATTAGGTGATTATCTCAATCTTAGTTGTAAGGACGTATTATGTTTTGACATGAGCAGGACATGGTTGCTTTCTCATGCTGTGTATTTGATGGTGGAGAGCAAGAAAAGGAAGATATGAAAGAAGCCAGGGAGAGGGGTTGGAAAGGAAAATTTACAAAACCTGGTCGAATTATACGTCCTGGAGCAATTAGGATAAATGGGAAATGCCCTCTTACTCCTTTAGAGGTAATATTTTATTCGTTTTATTGTTCTTTTGTGATAATAACGTTGATGCTGGAAATTCTATTGCTGCCATGATTTCTGTTGTTGCAGGGCACACATGCTTAAGCTTATATATGTTATTTTCTAGTTTTCTTCATTTTTTATACAATTTTTATATCAGTTTTTTCATTCCATGACTGAGATAGCAACCAGAACATGCACATATGAAGTCAATAAATAATTTCTTAACTACTACCCAAATTGTCTGGGTAAGCTTAGTCTCACTTGAGATCTTTTTCTTGGCTATATGAAGGAATTAATTATTATTATTATATCATCAATGTAAAAGAAACTCAATGGACATAGAATTGTTTTAAATCTACTAGAATAGAAATTAGACTTATTTAGTTTTACTAGGTTTAGTCTTATTCAGTATATTTATAGTCCAAGTATTATTAGTCTTTTGCTAGTTTGTTAAAGATTTCTAAGTTTATGAGGATTCCTAGTTTATATTGCTTTATTATTTTAGCCTATATAAAGGCACTTCTATGTACCTAGTTTAACATTCAAATGAGATTCAATACAATATTTTATTTTCTTTAACAAAATGTTTCTAATTTAACAGCTCTTTTTCATGTATTTTGTTGAGAAATGTCAAGTTATTCATTCAATGTGTAAAGAACATCAAGTGTCTTGCAAACTCTGATGCGTTAATTTGGTAGCGATAAACATAAAAATGTTCTCAAGCAGGGAGAATAAGATTCTTTTTTTTTTTTTCCTTCTAATATCGTATCCTCCATAAAATGTTGTCATGAAATGTGTTTGTTATTCTGTCCTACTATATAAATGTTATATGCTGGTTGGACTTGAGCATATAATTGGCAGAAGTTACTTACCTGGAAAGTAAGAGGATAACGGCCTATGAGTCAAATAACATTATTTTATTTTTGTTCAATTATATTTTATGCGGCCAACAATGTAACTTTTGCAACTGGGGTTCTGATATTTTTGTTGTTCTGTCTATTCTAAATTTTGCCCATTCTCTTTTTGATAAGGGTGTCCACTGGTGAGTCGCTGGTGTTCGGTAAAAGGTTTCTTCTGTTGTTTAAAACTTGCATTGTGCATCACCACAGTGAATTCACCCGTTAGTCTTATCATACCTCAGCAAAACTGATCAATAACTTGTGGAGTGATTCGATTAGCTTTAGTGTTACAGACTTGTATATAAAATGTTTTTGCATGGATGATTAACAAGAATTCATAGTTCATTTCAAATTTTCTTGTATCTCATCAGGTTGGGTTGATGCTTAGGGGAATGGGCTTTGATAAAAACACCTATATCTATTTGGCATCTGGAAAGATATACAATGCAGAGAAGACAATGACTCCACTTTTGGAAATGTTCCCTAATTTGCAAACCAAAGAAATGCTGGCATCAGAGGAGGAACTTGCTCCTTTTAAGGTCTGGGTGGTTTGTGGTTTTATGGTAGAACTTTCTACAAGCTTTGACGTCAGGTTTAATGTTATTACCTCAATTTGTGTTACTTCTTTCAGAACTATTCTTCCAGGATGGCCGCAATAGACTACACTGTTTGTCTCCACAGTGAAGTATTTGTGACGACTCAAGGTGGAAACTTCCCTCATTTCCTGATGGGTCACAGAAGATACCTGTTTGGAGGACACTCCAAGACAATCAAGCCAGACAAGCGAAAGTTAGCTATACTCTTTGATAATCCCAACATTGGGTATGTATTTGTTCATTGTCATACAATTTTCTTTTGTTCAAATGACCACTGCATTTCCGAAATGGAACCTGGCAATGTTATTTAAAATAACAACCTATGAAAAAGTAGGAAGACATTCTCATATGCATCAGCAAGTGTATTGGGCTGGAAAATGGTTAAGATTAACAATCTTATATGGATCTTGTGGTTCCAAATGTCCCTCACGACGTTGTTTTGGGAGTGGTCTGATTTACTTTTATGTGATAATATTCAGAAGGAAAAAAATAAAACCTATACGAACTTCATGAATTTAGGCCAAGTTCAGCCAAATCTTTTTGTGCTCTTAAAATCGGTTTGACACTTATCCAGCTTCCTGCTCATTCATGATGTAGACAGATGGAAAAGTTTATTCTTGGAATCACTATTATTAACTTTTTTTCTGCTTTTGATTCTCAGATGGAAAAGTTTCAAAAGACATTTGCTGAATATGCGGTCGCATAGTGATTCCAAGGGATATGAGCTGAAAAGACCAAATGACTCAACTTATACCTTTCCATGCCCAGATTGCATGTGCCGTGTGAACAAATCAGAAGCAAAGTGATATTCCGAGAGAGATTTTGATTGGTGAATTTTGCTCTACTAATTTTTGTGAGCATATCTTGCTGCTGACCACTTTCTGCACTGTATTCTTTCATTTTTTTTCCTCTTTCTGATTTCCATTGGTGAGAGGGCATACACTTCAGTTTTGGGTGCTTTGAAGATTTGTTGGAGTTCACATTGATCGAATTATTTCCCGGGAGTTGCATCTTTTTGTATATGATTCTGGAAAAGAACACTGGAAAACGACAAGCTTTTCATTGCAGAAATTCTCCGGGGCATTGACCTATCATTTTTTTTGCCACATATACCATTGCAGCTGCTGTATCTAACAAGCTGTGAGAATGACACACCATATTCTTTTGAACCCTGGTTCTGCCATGTTTGTATATTACTTTTGGAACTTTGATCTGGACACTTCGGAAAACAGTATTAACTTGGTGTACAATTGTTAGAAAATCAGGTATCCATTCTTTTGTACAATCTGCTGTTCAATTCTCTCCAACCTTACCCTCCTCAGTCTTGAGTGTTCCTTCTAAATTATTTTGGGACAATTATTTTTTCTACAATATTTACATTTACTAATTCTTAATGTGCAAATTTATCCTCTGTTTTTCTTTCCACTGTCAAGTATGCTTGGGATGAAGACACTGACTTTTAATTGACAAGATAAAGTTAATAGATGTTTAGTATGAATAAAAAAAGAAAGTGAAAGGTAGACGTTGGTCTTTAAAATAAAACTGAATATTAATCAACACTATTTTTTTTTTATAATAATAGTAACATCGAACTTTATTATTTATTTTAGCTGAGGTTGAGTGGCGCTATAATTTTTACATAATTTTGTATACTATTTTCTGAGCTATTTTCAAAATTGACAATGAAATACATGCGCATATACACACACATGAGATATTTTATAATTTTGTACACACACATGCGCATATACGTACATACCTAAACCTTTAGAACACGAAACACAGTTTTGAACTAAATAAATACGCCAAGTCTTGCATTTGACCAACACAGATAACCAACACTCAACGCTATGGCGCTCGTCGGAAATCTTAGTTCAGACAACCTGAACTCCTTCAATTCTCACGGTTCGTTCCATTATCTTCGTTTCTTTCTTTTTCTGTTTATTGTGTCTGTTTTTTTCTCCTTCTGAGAAAACAAAAGACAAAATTTTTTGTGTTTTGCGTGTTTGCTAATATTAGAATTCGACAATAATTTGCAGGATATATTGTGTTGGAATCATTTGCCAGTAATGAAGAGATTGATTCCATGAGGAAGAGAATGGACGAATTACTTGACGGCTTTGACTGTTCCACCTCCTCTGTTTTCTCTACTAAAAACCAGGTTTTTCGTAATTCAAGGGTTGATTCCTTTTTGTTGTAATTTTCATTTACTTTGGCTGAGTATAATATCAATTTATTTATTTTTCTGGGTTTTTTTTTTTTTTTTTGTGTTTTTATAGCAAAAGGTGACTGATGATTACTTCTATGAGAGTGCTGAGAAGGTTTCGTTTTTCTTTGAAGGTATTGGTTTTTCCACTCTTGCTATGTTTACTAATATTCCTTGTGTTTTTGGTGGTGGTTGTTTCCACATTTTTGCTGACAATCAATCTGAAATATGCTTTTCAAAGTGTTAAAACTACTTTAGAATCTGTAACCGCATAGATGATTAAATATTTATGAAGTATTTTAAAGATAATGTTGTGCATCAATCGAGTTTTGATGTTCCCTTGCTAAAATAATTTATCTTGAATCATATTTCTTCTGTGTGCTGTATCAATTGCATGGATCTTTAACTGTTCATATTGTATGAAACATGTATGGGATCGATGCCTATATTGAAGTGATTAATAATATGATCCTAATCTATGCTGGTTAAGATTGTAGTTGGATGCTTGTTGCACAATATATAGGTTATGTTCAGTACAGTTTTTAGGGTTCGAGGTTTTAAACTATTTAAATGGTTTTAATTATCTTTAATGCTTTTGGAAGACAAAGTTAGTCTGACACTTGTTTCTTGCTAATTTTTGGCAGAAAAAGCATTCGAGGATGATGGAAACTTGAAGCAACCAAAAGAACTGTCCATCAATAAAGTTGGGCACGGTATGTTCTCCTGGCTTTCTATCTCATTAGTCTTGTATTGTAAGATTTCCGTGGTTATTTGAATGAAACTAATCTTGCTATGCATGTGCTGATTTGGTGCAGCATTGCATGAAATTGATCCAGTTTTCAAAAAGATTTCCTGCTCTGAGAAAATATCAAATTTGCTGCGTTCTTTGGGTTACAAAAGGCCTGTAATCATCCAGTCAATGTACATATTTAAGGTATTCCATTTTCTTAATGAAGTCTTCTTTAAGTCTTTTGCTGCAAATTTGGGAGTTTAAGGCCTTAAGATGTCAAAGAGGATCTGCCATGTTACTTACCATTTTTTTTTTAAATTAAACTCATATTTAGTAGCTTGGCACATATTATAAGACTGGAAATTTGGATGAAAGAAGTGCATTTTATTATGTCAGTATTTAGTAATCAGTAGTGTCAACTTGCTAGCTCTCTCAATAGGAACCTGCAAAAAATGTCTCTCAAGTGCAAAATTATTAATCTTTTGGTTGCTTTGTGGGGTGGGAGGGCTTTGGTTGTAGAAGTTTCAATGTGTGTGAATAGGGCTTTAGTTGTAGAAGTTTCAATGTTTTTGCTTTGTATGCCAATGATATTTCATATACTTCAAAATCGTTTATCAATACTGCCAACAGATGATTTTGTTACCAAGCATCCCTTTGTGGTGTAGAACACCATTATTGTGTTTTCATGTTTTCCTAATACTGTTCAAATATAGCAATATACATTCACAGCAACCAGGTATGGGAAATTCAGATGAAAGAAGTGCATTTTATTATATCAATTTATTAATCAATGGTATCAACTTGCTAGCTCTCTCAATAGGAACCAGCTAAAAATGTCTTCCAAGTTGAAAATTATTAATCTTCTTTTTTGGTTGTTTTGGTTGGAGTGGGGGGGTTCTGGTGGTGGGAAGGGAATGGGGTTTGGTTGTAGAAGTTTCAATGTTTTTGCTTTGTATGCTAATGATATTTGATATATTTTAAAATCATTTATCAATACTGCCAATGGCTGATTGATGTTACCAAGCATCCCTTTGTGGTCTAGAACACCATTGTTTTGTGTTTTCATGTTTTCCTAATACTGTTGAAATATAGTAAATGCAAGAATTTTATTCACAGCAACCAGGTATTGGAGGCGAAGTAGTGCCACACCAGGATAACACATTTCTGTATACTGATCCACCAACTTGTACTGGGATGTGGCTAGCTCTAGAAGATGCAACAATTAAAAATGGTTGCCTTTGGGCCATTCCTGGATCACATAAAAGTAATTTCTATCCTTCTAATCCATCTTTTTAACTATTTTGGAGCTTAAAAGCTTTCCAGATGAAATATATCTTATACTAATGCTCTGTCACCTCATGTTGTTTCTAGATGGCCTTGTTAGGAGGTTTATTAGGGGCGAAAAGGGAGTTTACTTTGATCAGCCATCCCCTTCTTATGACCAAAACGATTTCATTCCTATTGAAGTGAAAGCTGGCTCTTTGGTTGTGATTCATGGTGATCTTATTCATCAGAGGTGAGTTTGAGAAATTTGCTTCAGAGCTCACCAACATAACTTTTAGCAGCAATGGCTACAAAACTCACTTTTTCCTTGTTTAATCTTATATTCTTTGCTACAGTTTTGAAAATCAGTCCTCAAAATCAAGGCATGCCTACAGCTTGCACGTTGTAGATACTGATGGCTGCAAATGGGCCCAAGAAAATTGGTAAGTACATGATTGGTCTAGCTATGTCAGCCCTATGTTTTCTTTGATTTCTACGATTACAAGGTAGTGTCATTGACCAAACCAGATATATTTCTCTAAACACATTTCAAATATCCATGGAGCTTAATATCTGGAGTATGTTTATTTGGTTTATTTTTTTATGTTGGAGGAATTTGATGTAGAGTAATTTTACAAGTATCAGTACTTGCTATATTTGCTGAGAAAGCGGCATGTGTACTTAGCGCTGATGATGGGCTATTGGTTCGTTATGCTTGATAGTCTCTTTGTTTTTACTTTTTGTTTGTGGTAGTTCATTGCAAATTCCTTGAATCTGATCTGTCTGTTTATGCAATCATCAGTTACAATTGTCCTTTAATACTTTGATGTGAGAAGAATCCTTAGACATTTTCTTGGCCTGGTGTGAAATTTGCAGAAGTGGAAAATGATTATGTGGGTTAGTTTTTTGGCCTTAAAAGACTAATGGTCTGTTTGGTATAATTTTTTAAGTAGAGTTTCGTAGGGTAAACCTTTTGTAATTGAAGCTTTTAACAAAAGTTTATTGATTATTTGGTTGTCACAAATAAGTTTTGGGAGAAGTTATGTAATCACTTCAATAGAAAAGTTTCTAAGGATGTATCATAAGTATTTCAAACAATTAACTTTTTGAAAAAGTTAAAAGTCTATTAATACAAGAATTTGGGCTTTTACCAATAGAAGCAAGATACTTTTGAAATTTCCAAGTCTTTCTTCAGTACCAACCAAATGATATAAAAAATTGAGAAAGATTTTTAACATTAAAAAAACTTTTTTGGTTACCGAAAAAATTAAACCAAATGGGCACTAACAAAAGGTGAACAATTGTTTTATGCCGATGAACTTCATCTAAAGGAATTGTTGAAATACTCAAATACCCCAAAAAAGGATTAGTTTTGTCCTTACTTTTATCTTCTTTATCCCCTGCAGGTGTGTGGTGTTGTCCGCATGATATAACATTCGTTGTTCTATTCTCAATCTTCCTATAATAAGGAGATTAATGATCAGTTAATTCAAGAAAACTTTGCACATGCACTTGATTCTTTGAATAGTCATTGTTATGAAAATATAGGATTTCATAATAGATATGTCAATTTATTATTATGCTGATTTTAGTTAAAAAAAAAATGCTTGAATTGTGAAATGAAATTAATGGTGGAGTAATAACAACTAAACAGGCAATTGGTACTCTTGTTTACTTGTGGCTTTCAATTGATTGGTTTTATGTGCTTTTAACACATCCATTCCTGCCTGACTTCGTAGCACTGTGGTTTTTTATGCTGATATTTTTCAGGATCAGAAGAACAGTGGAACCAGAGCCCCTTTATGCATCTTGAGTCCCTGACAGATAATACATTATCAGCTGTACAAAAGGCTGCCATATGCATATCAAGGGAAATTGTCAAAACTTGGTTGAAGCTTAGTAATTTCTGGTATGTGTATCTTGGGAGTTGAGCTTGCAATTAAAAGAAGAACAATAGAAATGGTTATCTTATGGTTGTAACATTTTCCTTGTTTATCTTTCCCATTAGCAGTAACTGTATTGAACTTTTCCTTTTTCTTTGTTTTGTCGAACAATTTACAGAATGCTCATGTAATGTAATTTTATGAAACAATGTTGTTTAGAAATTACTTTGAGCAATCTCTGTGATATAATTGTCTGCTTACCAACTGATCATTCTGCAATATCATCATGTAAAATAGTGTGTACTGGCTGCTAGGCAGCTGTGATTTGAAAACTGATTATTTCATGGTAATACAAGGTGATTTGTAATGTTACATATCGTTATGGGTACTGGGAAGTTTAAAATCTTCAATGGTAGACTTGTAACATTATGGTAAGTTTTATGTTTGAAAATGCAAAAGTTATATACCTGAATACAGCAGAGTCAACAACAGGTGAGCTAATGGTGAGACTACAAAATGTGAGATATGGGTTGGATTTATTGAAAGAATGGGGCTACTGATTCCGTTTTCCATTTGGACAGAAGTAGATTTGACTTGAAGAAGAAACTCTAAATTGACTCTGACTTCGCTGATGTTGTTAAGCGGAGCCAATCAATGCTGTGCTTGCTATTTTACAGATTACTAGTTGGATTTTCACCAGATCTGGCTCAGTTCCTCGGCAATATGCGCAATTTTTTGTAGTTTGTTCACAGAAATCATAGCGCATTTTACTTTTACCACACTCACTATTCCTTTCTCCAAATTGGTAGAATTTCTCTTTCATTTTTCGTGCTTGCTTTTTTCAGCAGACAGTTATGAAAACCCTGCAAAAGTTTCAGTGGTAACATGTATAATTGGCAGCTCTTTTATCTCTTTTTCTTGAATAGATTGTGATTTTTGAGTTCCAAGCATGCACCATCAGTACTTGTAATTATTTTGTTTATGATGAGTTGATATGAAGCATGTTCTGATTTGTACCGAGTGTCTGATCGGGTGATACAAGAGAGGTTATAAGCGACAAGTGTTTAACAGCGGTCAATCGTCTGATTTTTACTGCAAGAGGAATAGCTTTTGTTAGATAACATTCCCGTAGACAAGGGTGAGATTATTGAAATCTTGTACCGATTTTCTCACCTTTTCTGATTAGATTTTGATGAGAAAACGGGGGAAAAAAGACGAATCGTCCTTGCCAGGAAATTAGTCAAACATTAGAAAAAAAATAACATTTTACTCCTTGACGTTTCATTTTATCTTAAATAAGGAAAAAAATAATCTGTTCATTAATTTGAACTGCATAGTGCATAGGTTCTGATTCGATTATATTATTCTTATAAGCATAGTAGTCGACTCATATTAGGGGCTACGGTCTTATTTAATATATATCAATAAATAAATTATATCTTTGCTTTCCTTAAGAAATCATAAAAGTGCAAGGGTCTTAATGTTATTATTTCTAAAAAAATCTAGAAAGGAAATCGTTAAAAATTGCTCAAACGTGAAATCCAGCCCTCAACCAATAAAGGATATAATTCACCAACTTATTAGTTTGAAATCAATAAACATCTTTTTATTTGTAATTTTTTTTTATTTAGGGTTTTTGAATGGCAGAAAAGAGGATGCAGATTACGGAATTGGGGTTAGAGAAATTTGGTGCGACATCAAATGTTTCTAATTCAATTAAGCAACATCTACTTGATCTGCCAACAAGTGAGCAGCATGTTATAGAGTTATTGAATAAATATGAAAGCGGCTGGAAATCCATCATCATTATTATTTGCTTACATTCATTTCTTTTATTAGAAAATCAAGAAAAACACAGGCTACTAGCTACTTATTAACAAATTAATAATGTCAAATATTTAAGAGTAAATGTTCTGGTTGACTTGAAACTGTATAACCCCAGAAAAATGAAAGATAATATTTGAAATAGTTTGAAGAGACATGCGAAGCCATTTTCTCTCCCCATAAGAAAAACTTGAGATAAATTTCTTCTGCAAATTCTATACACAAAATTACTATATATATAAACACACAGTTTGTATTACCTTATGGAATGTATGTATAGAATAGTTTCTATACAATAATTTCTCGTACATATATATAGTGGAAGAGATATGTGCCTTATAATTTAATGAATAAATCAAATTAATAAACTGAAAATTATTACAATGAGACTTTGATTTCGCTTGTTTCACCAAAATGGAAAAAAGGTTGGGATATTATACCGTATATATGTTGCTATTGTTTAAAGTTACATATCCACAACACAAAGGGATAAGGATATTATATAAAATTGATAATTAAACATACATGTAATCAAATTTCTCTGAATATATTCCTCAAAAGCCCTACAATACTGCAAATTCTAGGTTACTTCAACATCATACTCTTTCACATCCTACTCGTATTTCAATTCTCCATTACCATGCAACAATCTCTCTCTCTCTCTCTCTCTCTCTTTTTATCTGAATACTCGAATAAGGTCAAGAAAATAGACAAACCTGTGAAAAACAGAAAGCTGCTTTATATTCTTTGTAGAAAATTACTAATAAAAATTTTAACTCTACCTTAGTATACATGGTCCATAGGTATTTTCAGGCAACGCTTCCCATATATGTAAGTACTGCTGCACCATGCACATGATATGAACAGGAAAACAGTCTCAATTTCCAACAAAATGACAAACTAATCAAAACCCACCTCCACATAAACAGCAAAGTGAAAGTGAGATTTTAATAAGTGCTTTTGTAGTAATCACATGGGCTTAGCTGCAATTTTCTGCACGCTGCTCTCTTCAGTTTTTCAGAGGAAGAAACTCAATGTACTGGCTTGGAGATGGAGTAAAGTTGTTGGTGTCATTTATGGTTGTGATGTTCACTGTTTTGTTGTCTTTCTTGGTAGCATTAACACTGTCATAATCATCATCACTATGAAGTGGGAAGAGCTGAAGTGTTTGTGTATCTCCAATTTCTTGATGATCAAGAAAATTGGCGAAGTTTTCTGCTTGATAGGGTTTCAATAAAGAAAAACCACCCAAAGTTTGAGTACTAGTCCTCGGTAACTTCATTGTGTGCCATGTGGCATTCATCATCTCTGCAGTGATGTTTGTACTCTTTCTCTGTTGTAATTCCCTCTCATCAAATTGTGTCCACCCAAATTGTGGTCCAGAAGTACTTTCTGCCATTGCTACAGCTCTATGCATTGAAACTAATTCCTGAAAATTACAAATGCAAAATCAAAATTATTCAAATCAGAGAAATCAATTTCATATTATTATTAGGTTTACTAGGCGTGCAAAAATTGATTCTGAAAGCTCTTTCACTCAACAACGTCCCCAACAGAAAGTAAAAAGAAGCAGCTTTTGGAAGAACTTTTTCCAACAGTACAAAATACAAAATTTTACGTCGCTCCCTGAAACTTTTTCCTTTATCCTCTTGACTTTCTTTTGATCTTTTGATCGTCAAACTGTATGAATTTATCATGGCCTCGTAATTTCATTTTTATAATTTTGTGTTTCCAATGATATAAAAAATTAAACAAAGACAAATTTCATATACACAGACCTCTGAATATTTGCTGCAGTTTGAAGAAGTTGCCCAGTTCTTTGTCAGTTCAATATCATAACTTGTCTTTCTCAACCCTTTTTCAGAACAAAACACAGCTTGCATCACAAAGATTCCGGCAAAGAGAAATGAATCAGCAGTAACAGTTAAATTACAAAGATTTATGAAAACCTAAGCTTGGTACCTGATTCTTTCTTCTCTCCTGAAATATTATGTAGTTTTTCTTCAGAATTGATCTCCATTTCACGGCGACGACGTTTTTGTCGTTCTCTTGCTTTGTGATTCTGAAACCAGTAGAACACATTTTTTCCCTCAATCTTACCAAACCTACGAAGCTGTGTAGCTATTTGTTGGATTTGTTCAGCACTTGGTGTACGTGTTCCACGTCGATACAGTTCTTCGAGAGCAAGTATCTGCTCCGGCGTCGGATTCCACCGTGAACTCCCTAACGGTTGCTCAATGAACTCCGTCCTGGTTTTCCGATCAGCTGCACCAACACAAAGCTAAAACTAAAGTTCTTAATGCAAAAAATATGAAAGATGAGTGAAAATAAGAAAATAAAGCATACCCAGATGGTGATTTAGTGTCAAGAGATTGGTGCTGTGAGAGCTGAAACTACAGTAAGAAGGAATTTCAGAAACGTTAGTATCTTTTGGGTGGGAAGAATTTGGGTTTGGAATCAAAGGCGTCATCACTGTAGTATTGGAATCTGTAGGCATGTTGTTAAATTCATCATCACGAGCAACACTCATTTTTGTGCTAAGCATGAAGCTAATAGGTTAAGCCAATTAATTTGGTTCCTGAATTTGCATTTAAATAGCAGCAATTTCTCTCACTGGTTCATTAGACAATGGAGGGAAGAAAAACAAAAGTGGACAAAAGGAAATGGTATAATTTGGTTTGAAACGGACACAAGAAAGTGAAAAAGAGAACAAAGAGTGGCAGAGGCTGACCGCGCTGTTACTCCTATGATCATAACCAAAGCGCAAAGAAAGAGAGAGAGAAATGTGTGAAGAAAACAAGAAAACAAAAGCAGAGAAAGCAAAGGCTCTAGCTCAGCTACAGCATAGCGTGGAATTCTGCGAGAGATATATAGTCAGCCAATCTAGCTGCTGAGAGTTTTAGGGCGTACTATAAAAACATTAATGCTAGCTAGCTAGGCAAAAGTGTTTTCTTATATCTATATAAAGAGAGAGAGAATTAGAATTCTTATTCTTAGGCTCTTTGCTACATGCTACGCTCGCACGTTTATTAATTGTTCAAGTTCGTACATCGTGTTGTGCCTTTCATAAATCATCTTTCTATCAACCCAGCCAAAATCTCTGAAGAGGCTATGAGAAGGATTAGAAAATTGCATATGTTGTGTAATATACAGAGGTCGCAATTTGGATGGTGGTATAGTTATTTCACATGAATTCAATGCGATTAAAATGGGTATGAGCTTGAAAAATTAACACGGATAATAATGATATATTTATATTTCATTTTCTATACTTGTTTATATTGATTTAAAATACATTTACAAATTCGTTTAAAATTATTATTAATTTTCATTATTATATTTGTAAAACATTAATTTAAAATAAAAAATATTTATATTATATCTAAATTTAATATCTAAAAAAAGTTGAAAACTCTTATTTTATTTAATGGCGGCTAAATCAATAATTTTAAACAATAATGATGTCTAAATAAATTGTATTTTAAAAAGAATATGATTCATCTAGACATTACTAATAAATAAGTTGTATTTGTATTTAAATTTTTGACATAATTAATAAAAAAAATTAGATTTATATTGATTGAAAATTTTAATATATCCGATACGATAGGAATACGGTTACAAAATTATTACCATAAAAATATGTAGCTAATAATTGGCAAGAATTACTAGGATGTTTATATATATGGATAAATTATTAGCATGGCCGCTCAACAAATTCATTGTTCTCATTTGTTGTTACTAGTATGTACTAACATGTGCAACAAGATTTGGGTTCAACTTTCTTTCAAATAAAAAAAAGAAAGATTTGCGTTCAACTTAGGCGTGGATTATTTGACTAGAACGAGGAATTATTAATGTACTTAACATATATCCGCTTTTGTCCGAGTTTTTTACTTCTCCTCATATGTAAAATTTGTGTTTAGTGGTAAAAATAATTATAATCACACGGACAGGTAATAAAGTTTAGATTAGGAAAGAATATTAAATTTCTGAATGACAACCACCAATACAATATTTCCCAGTAACATATATAATTATAAACATGACTACAGATATTTCCTTAAAACTTGCAAATGAGAATTATTTCTCTTATTATTGCTCGTTCAATTAAATCATAGACTCCTGTTCTACATGCTCAGGCTTGTATAAGACAATAAATACATAATTCTACATTGGAAGGAGAAAACTGATCACAGAAAACCCAATGACAGTTGGATTACTACTCTGAAAGAAGCTAATTCATGGCAGCAGTTCTCTTTCTTCCTTGTATGATTTGGTGGCATGTAAGCTAGGAAACGACCATTTTGATCTTTATAATTATGAAGAAGCTGCAGCTTTCTCCTCAATTGAATAAGGAATTGATCTAAGGTATATACACTACTCTAGAAGCTTGTTACAAGTACCTACACCAACAGCAGCAGCAAGATGCCAAGCAGCATGAAGGAATGGAGTCCTAGGAAAGAAATCATCAGCGATGAAAAGTACACCTCCCAATAATGATGAAACTTTATGCACATTGTGTGCCATCCTCAGGTTTGGATCCTTCAATGCTCTCTTCGCAAATGCTACCTGGAATGAATAAATGATATGGAATATTATTCCAGTAATGAAGAGCTCGAGTTAATGATGCCAATCTCGACTATTATTATGTGATTTTCCATCAGGGTTTATGAGTGGAATCTTTTATAAGAAATCAGCATGTCATGGTATGTAAAACAAATGGGGATGAAGATTGGTACAACAAAAAGAATGTATCAACTGCCATGGAATATTTTTTGTTTGTCAAGCATGCATCATACAGTAGGCCCTATTGATAATTGCAACATGCTTCCTCTGGAGAAAAAGACTTTTTGATGTTATACTTTTAGCAGATAATCATTTGTGGGTTAATTCTTACATGAATGCAGTTATCTGAGTGTTTTGTGATTATATGGTACTGTAGAGTTCAAAATTTAACAACTTTGTACAGTTGTGTTAAGCTATATTGCACAAAGAAACAACTTATCCTAATATATGTTCATAAATGAAAGAAAGACAGGAAACAATTAGCAACAACTACAATAAGGGATTCTCCTTCATCAACTCCATGAGCAGGAATTGTAAATCAAGGTAAACAAATTACAGAAGGAAGGCATAATTGTAAATAACACGATGAATTTGAAGGAAAGAACTGACTAGTTACCTCCATCATTCCAGTGTGAACAGCTGAAACCATCAGAGGTTGGACAGGTAAAATCAATGCAGATGCAGCCATCAGCAACTTCGGGTTCTCTTCTCTGAGGGCTCTTGACAGGCACTGCAAAAAGGTTCTTTCATTTTAACTAGTATGTTTAAGAGAGAATTGAGAACACTTCAGGCAAAATGTAACCAGTCGGACTAATATATGCCACGGAAAGTGCATCTGTTTTAATCAGTTTTACTGGTTGATAATTCACTGTGCCACTAGTTTTGGCAGCATCAATTTCAGTAACCAATGATGGTAAATATATAAGATAAATGGAAGACAACATGCCCTTAAAAAGGAAGAACCAACAAAGCAAATTCATATTGCTCAAAATCCAGCGGCTAAATCATCTGTGGGATGGATTAGCACGAGTTCTAATACATCATGGAATGCACTTAGGTACACTAAAACTATAAAATTATAGATTTTTTGTTCTCTCTCTCTAATTTTGCTTTCCCCTCTCTTGTAGAAAAATGGTTTTTGATTTAAAATTATTAAATTCCTAGAAGAATGCTTAAAAATAGTTGGAAACCAAGAAAAGTGGTTGATTTTCCCGTGCACTTTCCTCATAAAAGGTGTCCACGTTAAACCAAATAACATGGTCCAAACACCCTCAAACCACATCTTTTACCATGTTTTGCACCAATATTCTTTTATTTTTTAAAAGAAAAAGACAAAAGAGTAAGTGAAAAATGCTCGAAGACAAATAAAAGATAATAGAAATTGCAATTTAGCACATCATAACATTGGGCAAGGTGTGGCACATCCTTTGTTACTGATAAATATAAACGTCGCGATAGATTGTAAACTTAGTAAAATTTATCCAAAAGTCAGATGAGGACTAAGCTAACATCTAGCGAAGTTGTCTAAGGATGAAGATTAGATACGGCTAAAATTTCATAGCCAGAATGAAGTCATTCTGGAATGTTAAATGACAGAAATTAAACTACAAGAATACACAAAATAACTCATGGAAAATACAAGACAAGGCATTTTTTATTCATTTGAATGCAGCAAAAGTCCAAGCATCAAGTTAAGGAATAAATACACGGGAGCTGGAAGTATTTAAATGGCAATTAAGATAAAAGAGAACAGTATGATACAATTGTAAGAATTACTGAATCAATTTTAACCTACCACCGTTGCTGTGGCTATCATTGTATAGTCAGCCCATCTCAAATACCTCCTCAGATTTCCTCTCGAGGAATGATACATACTTGACGCAATTCCGACTCCAATCAATGAATTAGCATACAGTTTTGTATTTAGATTCTTCCTACATACAGAGTAAGTGATCAGAAATAACAGGAATATAAGACTTTTGTTGCATTCATCAAGCAGATTACCAAGGAATATTACCTAGGTGCCTGGAGTCCAAGAGCAATAAACGGAAGTGACGTTAGCACATTTGCAACCGTTTCTAAAAGATGCTCGTCTCCTAACAAAAAAGGTAAATGGTTGGAAAGAAGCATAGATTCTTGGACAAGCAATTGGAGTGCATGTTAGATAAGAAAAAAGGAAATAGTGTGCTATATGATACCATGAAGGCTACACTTTATTGGCCTCAGACATGCTGGTCTTTGCTGCCATGCTCGTCTGGAGAACATGAAAAGAAGTTAGCTATTGAGAATGCCACACAAAATTCGCATTTATTGGACTATGTACAGTCAAATATAGATAAAAATCAAACCTGAAAATTTCATGAATGAGTCTAAGGGATTTAAATTGAACAATTACTCTTAACAACCAAATAAGCAACACTTTAATATGTTTATGTTTCTGGATAAAGTTTCTTCTTCACTTACTGCATTAAAAAGAGTTGATTCGCTTCAATAGCTGAACTTTCACAAGTGGAACTGAAGTCCCCATGTTCTGTTATCTGTTTATAAGCAAACGGTGAATGAGGCACTACATGCACCCCATGCAGACCATCTAGGGCTTTAGTACAATTTGATGTACTCTCTGGACTCATGAGCTGTTCAGGTACAAGTTAAATATTCTTTATTGCCAGCAAGACCTTGCTGGCATCAGTCAGAAAAGCGCACCAGAAGACAGTGATAGTTCTGCTCAATTTCAATGCTGCGACAACACAAAGAGGAACAATTACAACCAATATTATGATGAACCACAGGTAATATGAATTCACTGAACAAAGCTTTCTCCTAAATGTACATCATGTGAAAGTGGTTGAATCCAACATCCCATAATTTCTTTTGAACATTTTGCATAATTTTTCACTGTAAAAACAATTACTATCAACAACTGCAGCATTTTCAAGAAATTCTTCAAATATTTTAAATCCTCATTTATCACTTAAACAAAGAGACATGAAAACTGGCATGTGGAACAAGCTGACACCTCAAAATATAAAATCTAAATCCAGGGTGGAATAAAAAAGAAAAGGTAAATAAACACCAATATTTACTCAACCATGAACTTTACTACTTTATTTGGATAAATAAAGACTCAACGAAATCGACTTGAATTCAAATTTAAGACGCTACTCACTCCCCCAAAAATTAAATGAATAAATAAATCTTCCGGATGCTTCAAGCAAACCCATTTATTGTTTGGTCCTGCTTCTCAAATATTAAGTTAAAGGAGAATTGATTCTGACTATTAAGCAGTAATTTTCCTAAAGGTATCATAGCATTCGAAATTTCAGGGCTGCAAGTCCAAAATTAGGACCAAACCAAGGGCATCAATCTCTTCCTTTAGCACGTTTTGCCATAAACTCAAAACTTCACAACAACTTTCCAGGTCAATTTCACCAAAAGAGCCATAAATCTAAATGGATTCATTCAATATCGAGTAAAATAAAAGGAAAATGCAACTTCATATCAAGGAAATGAATGAATAAAAATCCACAACACGTGTCTGACCATCAATTGATATCAAAATGCAGACAAATCCAAAATAATGAGCTGGGAGAAAATAGAAAGAGAGATACCTGAAGAGTGGCGACGCTGAAATGGTTTGGAAATTGAATATACAGAGAAGGGCGAAAGTAGTTGAGTTCGGTTAAATTGAACCGTTTTTAAGATAAAAGGACAGCATAAAGCAAGAGAGATGCGAATTAAGCTACGAATCTTCTCTCACTCTGTGTGCGCATATTCTTTCCTCTAATGAAATTGTGCCATCTAAGTTGAACACTTACGTGGACCACGTCAACTTTTTGACCTATTTTCCTCCTCGTCCTTCGTTCTTTTACTTGAAAAAGAATAATTTTATGACAAATGAAATCTAAATTTAGATGTTTTCAGATGGGATATAATCTAATCTCATTTATGAATTTGATAATCTAATTCTCGTATAGAGAGAGTTTCTACAAATTAATAATACAATAATAGTCTCACATATTATAATTTGTAATAAATATTATATTAATCAAAATTCATATTAATACTTAAAAGATATCTACACTTTATTTTATAAATAATTGTTAAACACATTTTTTAAATTAATTTTTTTATTAAAATAAATTCTTAACTGATTTAATAATAAAAATATCTCATGATTTTTATTTAATTAATATAATAATATAAATATATTTTTTATTATTTTAATTAATTTTTAGTTAAATAAATTAATTATATAAAGATAATTTTAATTTATTTTCAATTTTATTTTTTATTTAAAGTTTTCATTTTTTTATTTTAAAATTTTCATATTTAAAAAAAAAAGAATTGAAAACAAATTAAACTTACTTTGTAATAAAAATTAAATTATTTTTATATAACTAATTTATTTAACTAAAAAATCAATTAAAAATTATAAAAAAATAGGTATTTATGTCATTATATTGATCAAATAAAGTTAGAGGAATATTTTTATTATTGATCACTCAACGTTAGTCAATAGTTAATTTTAATTAAAAAAAATTGATAGAAGAAGTACCTTTAATAATTATTTTTTAAATTGAGATATAGATATCATTCGGACAATAAAATTTCAGATGTCATTTACCCATATATATATATTCCATTAATCAGATAATATTCTTATTTTACTTATGCTTAATTTTTATTTTTTTTAAAAAAAAAATTAAATGGAAAGAGTTTACGATGTTTTTGTTTTATTGTTATCATTTTCATTAATTTGGGATATTATTAAAACGTAAATTGGGCTAGGCTGATTCCAGAAAAGCTTAACTAGATCAACATTCACTTATTTTAGTTACGGCATATGGTCAAAATTTTTATATTAAAAAAGGCCCAAATCTACCTGACCTTTTATTTTACCAGGGGATAATAGATACCCATAATTAGTGAAATTCTCCTTCAAAGAGTTTACCTAAATTGAAATATGTTAGAACGACTTGATTTGCTCAATTCTTTCATCTAACCTACCCTAATATAATTTTATCAACTCATATACACAAAATTTTAGTCGAACTAAAATTTAGTTTAAAATTATTGCGCTTCTATTTTTTTTTCAACTAAAGTGTTTCGTAAATATTTACTTTTATTTAATAATTAATATGTGTCACTTAGATTGTCTCAAAATGAATGAAAAAGAATCGATTTTTCCACAAACCGACTCGTAAAGTCTTTAATTTGCATGTGATTTGGTTGCACAAACTTAAACTTGCAGGGTTACATAGGCCTCGGGAAATATGACCACAAAGAGTGGATCTTAATGGACCCTTCGTTCTATATACACATACTGTCAGTCAAGGCGATGCTTTCAACTTATTTTGGGAAGGGTGGAATCAAGAAGATTACGGAATGGTTTTAGCATCAGTGGTGCTGAAAATTGTAACATAGCCCGTTGCCTTTATTAATGGCCCAACCCCAGAATCAAAATAATAACGTTTCTGAATAAAATCATTAAATATTTAACATATGTTTATTTTTTAATTTTATTTAAAAATTTGTTAAAAATATGTTAATGTAATTAAAATAAAACTTTAACTTAAATTTAAATAATTAATGTCTAAATAAATTAAATTATTTCTCAACAATAATTTAATTTTTAATACTTCTATTTATGAATTATAGTGTCAATATAATTAATTTTTTTATAAAATATAAAAATATAAAAATACATAATATTTAATAAAGGTACATATATGTGAAAATATCAATTTAAGATATAAACGTTAACCTATTGATTTTTCAGAATACAAATATTCTATTTAAATTAGTTTTGTTAAGTATATTTCTTCTTTAATTAGTACTTGTTTTTTTTAGTTTATATTGTATTAGAATTTCTTAATTATATTCAATTAGATTTTCTAGTTTATTTTGAATTATTACTTTTTAAACAAAACTTATTATATATTAAAAATTCTAAGTCTCTAATATGGTTCAAGTGATTATATTCTATACAAATGCAATGTACAAATACATGCAATTTAAAAGATGTATGTTAATTTTTTTTACTATATCAAAAGGTGAATATTTTTGTATGGTAAAAATCTCTCTTAATATCTGTTGTTTTACCTTATATTTGATAGTTAAAATAAAAAAAATAATAATCTGAAAGGACTTAATTTTTATTAGAAAAAGCTTCCCATAATTTTAGAAAATGGCTAATCAATGTGGGTATATACGTAGGAGGGAAACAACCTTATTGTATCTAGGTTGGCTAACCATGTATTTAGTATTAATCAATAGAGTCCATTGTGTTAATTGTGGTGGGCGTTTTGAGGGGAAGAAAAAAGGAAGAGAGAGAGGGAGAGAGCACTGTTGTGAGCTGCAATTAATGCGACAACCTTCGTTTTATTGGCCGTTACTCGACCAAGTTCTCGTAATCTAACGCAACCAAACAAATATACTATAACAAATTTGTATCAATATCATTTCCCAATTATTTAATTAATTCTTATGCATACTTATTTATTTAACTAATTAGTATTCTAAATATTATAAATTAATTAAAATTAATATATAAAATAGCGTAACAGTGATACAGTTATTTTTTATATTATTTAGGATAAATATCGTGGAATATAAGTTGAGAAGTAATTTGTGTCAATTGTGATTTGGTAATGATACAAGACGGAATTAAAAAAATGTGCCCAATGAAGATCGTGATTTGAAATTGACAACAATCAAACTTTGACTGTATTAATTAATTTAGACCATTATTTAGCTGTGTGCTAGGTTATAAGTATATATATATATACAAGAAGGATTTCAAATGATGTACCGTAAGTTTATATATAATCTCTGTTTTGTATGGTAGTGGAACAGGAACGTAATGTCCTTGCGGGAAATTAAATTAGCTGCTTAGTATAGATAGAGACATGGAAGTCAAAACCTAGCGGAATGAGACACAGTACTGAGAGACAGAGAAATGGAAGAGCAAAGCAGAAGGGGCAACAAAGTCATATTGCACAAGCTGGAGAATATTTAACACTGAGATGATGAGAGATGAGCAAAGCAAATCTCTGAAGACAGCCAAGGCTTACAATGTAAAAAATCTCTCAATAAAAGCAACTTGCTTTTGCTGCCATACGCCAAAGTATGGTAGAAACTAGAAACATGCAAAGTTTGTTTTACCAATGCCTTCGATATAAATTCGTTGAAAATAAAAAATATTCCGGAGACAGCGGCTATTAATACTGGACAGTACCACAACACCTTCTCCAAGCAGAACAAGAGAAAGAAAAAGTAGTAAATAAAACAAGAAAAACAAAACAAAAAACAGATGCCAAAAGGCAAAATAGAAATCAAAGTTTGAGGTGCAAAGTCCAAAGATTTCAGAAGCTGCAGAAATAAGAAAATATAAGAAGGTTCCAGGAATCAAGGGTCAAGCTCATGTGACTAGACCCTCAGACAAGGAGAGAGAGAGAGAGAGGTCAAATCCAGCACCGAATTTTTTTTTCCTTTTTTTAAAAACATAGTTTCTCTCTTCCATTCTCGTACTCAAGAAGAGAGAAGTTACAACTTCTGAAAATCCACAGAGATTCAGAGAAATATTTGGAGCACACTTGGGTTTGTACACTATATAGTGTAAGTAGAGAGATCACACTGGTCTTTTTTGCTGGTGTTTTGGCTGGTTTAATCTAAAAGCAGTGTAATCAGTGAAATGACGGTTCCAAGAGAAGTTGTAGGAATTACAAGATGGAGAAGAAGATTCGTTCTAGCTAAAGCTGCAATTTTCTTCTTCTGGGTCATCTTACTTTTCTCTCAGTTAGGTCTGGTTTTTGCTCATCACGAAGAAACTGGTGGATACAACAGTTTTTCAGCAAGAAGAACAAGGTTTTTCAACGCAGATCAATCAACTTTCCACGCACCTCCAAGCTCAAGCCAGTTGGTGGACACAGAAGCAGAAACACCAGGCTCAAACTCAATATATGAAGACGACAAGAGAATAATTCACACAGGTCCAAATCCTCTTCATAACTAATGGAATAGCTAGGTTTTTGTTGCTGTGTATGTTAATGTTAGCAGCTTTAGTACTGTTGTTGATTTTTGTTTCTTCTTAATTTCTTATGGTTAAGAGATGAATGAGATGAGAGCAGAGCATTGGCTTTAGCCTTTTTCAGTTATGTTTCATTGAGGGTTTTGGGACAGTTACTGTAAGAATGAAAAAAAAAGGGTAAAAAAAGAAAAAACAAAGATGGTGAAGGCTAGTGTTAATGCTCTTGTTGCTTTTGCAGCATTATTGTTCTTCTGTACTCCTCTGTTAATGTTAAAAGATTCAATATTTGAATTTAATTGTAGTTACTCTCATTCATCTACTTTTCTTCCATGTTCTGCAACTCTTCTGGCCAACCCTTTACGGCTTTACCTACTGTCTCTCTTCATTTTTTTTTTTGACTTTTTATTAATTTCTTTTGTAACAGCATGAGATTTGAAAACCTAGATCCAAGAAAACCCACTAAATCCCTAATAATGATGTGCAACGCAGATAATAATTTGAACCAAAATCCTTTTCTTTTCCTTTTTACTTTTTATTCCAAATAATATACAGAATCATTCACATTTCGCAAGTTAAACAGGTCAATTAATATTGAATAATTTCCAACTATTTGAAGGCAAAATTCCTAAATATGAGTTCCACATTTGTTATTTATCATTAATTAACCATCCATCCAAGATAATCCCAAATGTTTTTCTGCACTGCAAAATTCACTCTAATTGGCAATGGTGCTTACTTGCTTTTTCCTTCGATACCCAAAAATAACAAAGACAAAAAGAATTAAATCACGGTGAAATTGAGGCACATTTCACTTTGAGATTACTATGTTAGGTCCCTATGCTTTACCTATAGCGAGCCTGGATATGACACCTGCATATATAATTAACAAACCTAAACTGAGTCAAACTCAGAAAGAATCTCGAGTTCTTGACCATCTGATTAGCATACGAAATGAACATCCAGCGTTGAGATGGAAAATCAGAACATGCTTGAGATAGGGTGCATAATCCGCAAGAAACAGTACTAAAACTATTCATCATGCTTTAATTATAGGCCATGCAGGCTAGAGGTATTTAAAAGCCTTTGATTGATTGTTCCTAGAAGTCCCAATCTGGTTTAACTATTTTTTTTTCTTGACTTAAATGCATCCATGTTTCTCAATGAGGATGCCTGTCCTACTGGGCCAACACGTTTTTTCAAGCCTTATAGGACTCTGTACCATCCCAACATATATTTAATATTAACAAATATTAAGGTGCACTGGTGTTATTTTTATTTATTAATTTATTGTTACGAAGTTTGTGTGTAAAAAACACAAGGTCTTTATCTTCTGGAGCACTCACTCTTCAATTTTATAGATAGATAAGTTCCATTTCTCTTGAAATGCCAATGACACCTCCTCTATCATTACCTTTTCTCAATGACGTTGCTTGAACCGGTTTGATTGTTCGACTGTATTATAGTAAGATCACCAATTAATATACCACTAAGATAGCTGCCGCATAGATACATATATATGCTACTTCTATGGAGAATATTTTGTGTATTGAACTTTAATTTTTTTTTTTATATATTGATAATACTAGATAAATCTATCAAATATTTGATACCATATCCAGGGAAAACAATAAAAAGAAAATTGTTATATATAAATAGTGAGTATCTGGAACAAATTATTATAAAACACAGGCTGATTGATTTACGTAACTATTTAGTTAAATTAAAAAAAAAAAAACGAGGGATCTATTTTTCAAGGTTTTTACATATGATGTAGCTTACGAAATCTCCCCCCTTTTTGGTTATATGTATATATTATTTGCTGTCTCAGTGTCACCTATTGGCGAAACAAATTTCATGATCTCGAGGTGAGATCTATAAAAGAAGCTTTGGAAAATTCCTTGGAATTCGTTTTGTCAACCTAGAAATGGCTGGAGAAAAGGGGCAGATATTTCTTCCAATAGTGTAACTTATTTTATTAATTTTTTGATGAGTTCAAAAGATTCTGTGCAAAGTATGAGAAAAGATGTGCAGGATGTTTATATATATAATTTGTGCAATATAAGGTGGGGAAATGAATGTTTGCTTGAAGCCATTACAGAAGCATTTAAAGGTCGATGCAGAGTTAAAAGAGAGTGTCATGATGAGAGTGAAAATACCTCATTTCTCTTTATTAACTTCCATAAACCTCTCGTTTATTGCTTCCACCAACCAAAGCTCTGGCCTGCAAAATTTCATTTTCTGTGCAAAATCCAGATCTTCTTTGTCTTGCTATCTCCATTGTCTATCACCTGTATGGAGGCCATTACCAATTTAAATTAGGTGCCCCACAAGGTTTCAAATTGTCAGCTGGAAGGCTAAATTTATTGCAATATCAACTACCGAAAAACTTTGTAATAATTCTAATCAGTGTGTGTCACATTCATGCATGCTTCTTAATGATGTGCTAGCTATGCCGTGGATATTTTTAAATTTGTTTTTGATAGGAAAATCAGACAAGCAAAAAGGGATATTTGTATTATTTTTTTCAAATCTGAATTTGAAGAAGCAAATGCATCAATCTGATTTAGAGTTTCATCTCTGCAACTACGAACAGCCAGCCCACCAATAATTTATGTTCAATAAATAAGCCTAAACAGCTTACAAAAATTGACCAATCCGCTACAATACAAATATGTGAAAACAAAAAAGTCAAGCTGTAAAGCCCTTGAGAGTTTGTAATATATATAGAAACATTTAGAAGTTTATTTTATATCTTGAGACTTGAGTGAAATGAATTAAAAGATTTGACCAATTTAAAAGAGTTAATTTTTTTGGATGCTCCTGTTTATGGACATAAAAAAGCATTAATATATAACACACTTCAAAGTGAAAAGAGGCCAAGAGGGTAGACTAGAGGACTGAAAAATAAGTTGCCAATCAATACAGTGAACCAGATGTCATGAATATATAAATATTAAATTAACAAAATTTGACATACACTCCCAATAAGTTTAAAGAAATGGCAGTTACCCTGCGTTTGAAGGTCGATAAATACCCTTCCAGTTTGAAGAAATAAATATCTATCACTTTTTGACTTTAAATTTTTATCTCTAAATTTTAATAAAATAATAAAGTAAGATATAAACTTTCTAATTATAATAATATAATTTTTATTATTTATAATATACTAAAAAATAAAAATTTAAAATTAATTTTTTAATTTATTATTCTAATAAAAATATAGAAAAGAAAATATTATCATTAAAAAAAATCTAACAATGAGTTGTAATAAATTCATATACTAAAATATTTCTAATTATTTTATTTTTTTAATAATAATTTAGTATATAATTATTAAAAAAATTAAATGAAAGAATTTTAGCATTTTATTTTTATATGTTTCACTCATTATATTATCTTAATAAGATACAAAATATATTCAGTTACTAATTCTATTAACACGACACCAAATTTAACTAAAATATTATAATTTGTTATTTTTATATTATTTAAAATGTATTTTTTTCTTTTAAATATTTCATAAAGATAAAAAGGCTATGAAATTTATATGAAATATTTAAAATAAAACTTTTAAATAAGATAAAAATAATAAACTATAATATGTAAATTAAATTTGGTGTTATGTATTAATAGAATTAGTAATAAAATGTGTTTTATATTTTTATTAAATAATTTAATTTAATTAAAAATATAAAAGAAGAAAGAGAATATTGTGATTATTTTTATTTGTAATAAATATAGCATCCATGCATGCTTTTGAACTTCATCTGGTAGAGGATTCAGGCCGTAATACCTCTGAAAGTGTTGTGAATTTGCATTGAGGAAATTATGCAACTTGGCACGAAAGCCTTTTGGAGGCTGCTTGTGTCTTTCTCTTAGATCATTGGTAATTATTGTCATTTAATAGTTTCTTTGAATTTTCTGTATTTTTTGTTGTATATTTTATAAAATATATATTATATTTCAAAATACTTATAGGTTTAATAAATAAAAAGATGTATGAAAAGACATGTTCTAATAAAAAAGTGTGTGAAAAGACATGTACTAATGAAAAGGTACATTTATACATATAAATAAAGGTTATATCTTAGCTTTATTATAAAAGAGAAAAGTAGAGAATGATCGATTTTGTGTTGTTCAAAGGGTTTTACACTTGGGAGTGCACTTTTATAGAACTAATAGCCATTGTATCTTGGAGGAAATACTGTCACAAAACCTATTTGCACCAGAACATTGTTTTAGAGGGGCAGAAATTTCCTGAAGGACAGTGCATTATGCATGCCTTGGCTTGAGGATATCCTATGTTATTTTTTATATCATTCAATCTATTTTAAAAATCTCCAACAATCTTAAGGAATTTTTTTTTTTATGTTGACGATGATGTATCGAAAAGTGGCATGAGATGATATCATTGTGAGATTAAGTTTAATGACTGTGAATGTAAGGGAGTTATGCTGCTCCCTTCACCCATTTGCATAGAATTCACCAGAATACTTGCCGTCCACAGAGATAACATGGGTGATGAAGATATGCAATTCTTCATGGCTGAAAATTGTGTGTCAAGAATCATTGTATGTTCACATTGAGTTTATGTCTCCAGGCCAGCGAAGGTTTTAATTGAACAAAAGCTTTACAGCCTAAAATTTTCAGTCAAAATTTTTATCCATGTTTGTACAAAGATGGAAAATCATTTAACTCTGTGTCTAAAAGATGTGGTTCATTTTCGTGTTGTGTTTGATGGAGAATGGGTGAACATCGAATTTTTTGAAAAAATTTCATGGAGAATTATAAGAAAGCAAAGAAATTTTGTTTGGAGAAGATAGGGTTTCTAGCATAATCATATGGTTAAAAGAACATTGAATAAGGTGCATTTTTTGTATTTTAAAATTAAAATTTTGATTTATTGGTAGAATTAAAATTTTGATTTATTGGTAGAAGTCAAAAGATGAGTAATTGAGTATTGCAATATGAATTTTTTTTTTTAAATTTGAATGCCCAATTGTCTCATGATTGAATATATTTGATTATTCATTTATTTGGCATATGTTGATTTGGGTGTTAAAATTGCAATACTGACTGTGAATTCGTGAGAAAATCTGGAAACGTCGACTGTGGAAAGGAAGATGATGATTAATATCATTTGAGTCTAATAGTAAATATCATTAAGGTCAATATCTATTGATTAATCATGAATTTTACTATGATCTTTAGATAGTTATGGATTGGACTTAACCTTTCTGCAAGGTTATTATTTGACCTTGATAATTTATTAATAATATTAATATGACCCTAATAACTTCTGTTTGTTGATATATAACCCCAGAAAATTTTTATTAAATAATTTATTATTTTGAGCATATTGGGCAGAATATTTGTGTATTGATGTGTAAGTTTTATTATATATAATTCATTACAATATTGATGTGATTTTGAATTATATTTATTTGATCTTAAGTTATTTAGCATGCTAGTTCCAAACCTTTTATGTTAATTAAAAATAAGAATTGATGAATTGGTTTCTAGCATGAGTGACATAAAAGAGACTATGATTTATTACTCCTAAATTAATTATGAGAGGAGTAATTATTATATAATATACATATATATATATGTATATTAAATTGAAGGTAGTCTCATTTTATTAAATAAAATATGTGTTATGGTAGCCTTTTATTCAATAAAAGTTGTATGAAAAATGACTTCATGTGTTATAGGCATCATTGTTATATTTTTGAGAAATTATAAATATATCAATAATCTTTAATAAGATTATTGGATTGCCTATAAAGATTATTGAATAAATATTTAAGGCACTATTAGTGTGCAATGTGATAATCCTCTACTATTAAAAAAGGCAATAGTGAAAAGTGATATACTAATGTTAAATTGCCTTTAGTGGAGAGGAAGTGTGTTGGAAAGCTTTCAACTAAAAATGTGTGTATATCTCGATTTTTATATCATTTTAGATCGAATGAAAAGTCTGTAAAAAGACATGATGTATAATTTTGGCCAATGTTTGACAAAACCATTAAAAAAAATTTTAGTTTTAAAAGTTAAGGGGGAGGGGACTATGCCTAAAATAAAAAGGCAAAAGTGATAGGAACCCCATCTATGTGATTGGAGATCCCATGAAGTAGGTTCATAGGGGTAATAACAAGTCACTTATTGTCTTGTTGTATTATCGATTTTATATATAATATTGAGTCACTCCTTATGGTAAGATAATACTTAAAACTATATTGATAAAGGATGAACTTTTTAAGCTCTTAATGAACTCCATAGCCCAAATGTTGAATAGTGGCATGTTTAAACTATAAGACATGCTTGATGGAGGGTTCACCTATATGAATATGAAACTGTGTTGGTTTCTATGAGAGCTTAGGCAAGCATCTCTAAAGCATTCATGAATTCCAAGTAGGTATAGGGCCATGAAAGTGCCACATTGCAGAACAACACTTATTGTGAGAATTCAATGTGGATAGCTAGTCCTCTGACTTACGCCAAAGAACTTTTGGTTCATAGAAACTATATGTTTCACCAAATTCCTGTAAGACACGATTAGTTGTCCAATGACTGATTCATAGCCTGATAAGCGCCAATATATATGCATTGAATTCTAAATATTCTCTAATATCTTATATGTATTTTGAAATAAAGGGGGATTGTTGTATATTTTATAAAATATATATTATATTTCAAAATACTTATAGGTTTAATAAATAAAAAGATATATGAAAAGATATGTTCTAATAAAAAAGTGTGTGAAAAGACATGTCCTAATGAAAAGGTACATGTATATATATAAATAAAGGTCATATCTTAACTTTATTATAAGAGAGAAAAATAGAGAATGATCGATTTTGTGTTATTCAAAGGGTTCTACACTTGGGAGTGCACCCTTATAGAACTAACATCCATTGTATCTTGGAAGGAATACTGTCACAAAACCTATTTGCACCAGGACATTGTCTTAGAGGGGCAAAAATTTCTTTAAGGACAGTGCATTATGCATGCCTTGGCTTGAGGATATCTTATGTTATTTTTTATATCATCCAATATATTTTAAAAATCTCCAACATTTTTCTAGTATATCATTTGTGAAGGTTTGGACAAATTGTTCTTAGTGTTGCTGGAAGAATCTTAGAAAATCAATATTCCTATGAATAAAAACTTACTAAATGACAGTAGGCTCTGTTTGATGCAAATAATTATTTATAAATGAACTATTTGATATAGATTCTTTGTTTGTTTATACAAGGCCTTTTACCTGAAGTGGTCTGTTACGAGTTGTTTACTTAAAAAATTATCTAGATCCTCCATTAAGAATAATCTGAAACAACATCTAGCATTAGCACAGATTTTCCAATCACCCCTTTCTTTAAATCTAATAATTTACTACATAATCCTCAAAATTTAATATATTGTATATTTTACATATATATGCCAACCTTCTGTCTTCACCAGAAAGGATATTTTATTTATTGCAGTTATCTGCAATGCTCTGGAGTTCTTGACAACTGGTTCACGCTTATTTGAATAGCCCTCAATTTAACCAAAAAACGACTCAAGACTAAGACCTTAGCCAATGGCTAAGACTTGGAGCATTTTCTCTCCTGTTTTCCTTCTCTTCAGACTTGAATTTTCCGCCAGAATGTCTGTTCCTGATGAACAGCACCATATTTATTACAATACACCGTCTCCAAATTTATTACAAAAATACCTATAATATAATGTGTGCTTAAGAACAATTGATGTAAATATAAGTATTGTGGCTCTATTTCTTTTTTTTTTTATTAAAATATGAATCTCCAAAGTATATTTTAAGGGGCAAATAATCAACCCACCCTAAGCATTATATTTATTTTTGTCAATTGTAAGTAATTTAATTAATTAAATTGGTTGATATTAGTATAATATAGTAGAGCAACTATGTACGGTTAGTATTTTCTAAACACAATTAAGGACATTGGATGTTTATATAAGTTTTGTGTTATTAAATTTCAATTATTAATTATTATTATTGTTATTGTTATAATGCGCACATTTACTTTTGTCAGATGCCTTATGAATATATATTCGTATAGACAACACATTCTTAAATAAAATAGGACAATTTATCTACTAGGAAAGTTGAAGGAAATAGGAATTTCCATACACAAATCATAGAATCATTAATTTCACATTCTGAATGCCATAAACAATTATTAAGGGTAAAAAAAATATTCAAAATTTATTCTCAATATTCCGTGAAACAACACTCTAATCATCTTATTGTTTGATAAGTCTATCATTAGAGTCAACTTTTAATTTATCTCATTTGATTGAAATTCTATTATTTTTCATTCATCAATTCCGTTAAATAGGATAATAAAAATATATTTGTGCCCCTAAAACAAATCTTGTGAAAAAGAAATAAAATATTTACCCTAATTTAATTTAATAAAAAAAATGGCACATATAGCTTTGATTTTAGTGTCAAACAAATGGGGTAATGTTAATTGGAGAAGATGGGTACTATAAATAGTTAGTGCTCGATTCCAGAAGAAAATTAAAATTGATTTTATGATTATTTCCATATTGGTATTGGTAATGGTAAAATTGGTCCCCTCTTCTCTGCACTTTGTCAACATCATAATAACCCTTTAGCTTTGCGGTACTACTACAACTATTACACCCTTTTGATTTTCTTCACTCTCTTTCTCAAACTAGTTACGTAATTACATTCTTTTAACCAATAAATTAAAATCTAAGTCTTAATTTTAATTAAGTCGCCCAGTAATTATCTAATTATAAAGTGCTTACCCACAAAATAAGGAGTTCGAAATCTCCATAGTTGCTTTGGATTAAATTTTGGACAAATGATAATGACATCTACATTTTTATTTCAAAAGTAAGGGGTATTAACACATACCTCCCTTGAGGTTTGAGACTTTAACACTTAGATGGAAGGTTTGAGTAAATGCACACTTATCTCCCCTGGACTTTTAGTTGACCATCCATTTATATTTAAATGACTAAAATACCCTTCATTACTTTTAAATTAAAATTTAAAAAATTTAATTTTAATTTATATAATGTTTGAAGATTAAAATTTAATTAACAATAATTTAAATTTTTATTTATTTAATATTTATTTAAAGTTAAAAATTTAATTTTGTATAAATATTAAATATAATACATAATTAAAAACTGAAATTATCAAATTAGAAAAGTGGTCATTTTGCACAATAAAGTTTAAAATTTGAATAAATATGGTATATGAATAAAAATTAAATTATCATTAACTAAATTCTTAATTTAAATAAATATAAATTAAAATTTTTAAATTATATTATCATTAATTAAATTCTTAATTTTAATAAATAATAAATAAATATAAAGTAAAATGGTCAAATTAAAAAATTATTAATTAAAATTTAAATAAATAAAAATTTAAATTATTGTTAAATATATTTTAATCTTTAAATATTATATAAATTAAATTTAAATTTCTTAAATTTTAATTTAAAAGTAATGAAGGGTATTTTAGTCATTTAAATATAAATGGATGGTCAACTAAAAGTCCAGGGGAGGTAAGTGTGCCTTTCCTCAAACCTTTCATCTAAGTGTTAAAGTTTCAAATCTCAGGGGAGGTATGTGTTAAAACCCCTCGAAAGTAATTATCAAATACACTCATTCTATTATTTTTTCTATTAAAATTAATTATTAACTCATGTTAACTGATTTAATGACGAAAATACTATTCTAATCCTTATTTAAGTAATATAATGACATAAATATTTTTTTTATAATTTTTAATTAATTTTTTAATTAAATAAATTAGTTATAATGAAAACAAATTTATTTCAATTAAAAAAATTAAAAGTTTAATTTATTTTCAATTCTAATTTTTTATTTTTTATTTTAAGATTTTCATCTTTCCTTTTTTAATTTTTAATTTTAAAGTTTCCATCACTTTTTATTTTTTATTTTTCCTCCAATCCACAATTAAAACAATACTTATATATATTAAGAAATAATAATCACAAATTCACTAAGTGATAAACAAAATAGTTAAAAAAATATAAAAATAATAATTCTTTTATGTCTAAGATGATTTTTTATATATATTCAATTTTTTCAACAAATACTATTATTTTTAATTATTTTTTATATTGTTTGATTATTTTTCTTGTCACTTATTAAATTTATAATTATTGTTTGCTAATATATGAGTATTGTTTCAATTATAGATTAGGATAAAAAATAAAAATTGAAAAAAAATAGAAACTTTAAAGTCAAAATAAAAAAAAGTGAAAATTTTAAAATAAAAAATAAAAAATAAAATTGAAAATAAATTAAATATTTACTTTTTAATTAAAATGACATTATGTTGATATAACTAATTCATTTAATTAAAAGAATTAAAAATTATAAAAAAATATTTATGTCATTATATTAATTAAATAAAGGTTAAAGGGATATTTTTGTTATTAAATCAGTTAACACGAGTTAATAGTTAATTTTAACAGAAAAATTAACAAAAAAATCCTTGACAAATATTTTTACAATGAAAATGTAACTATTATTGAACGATAAATTGGGAGTTCAAATGTAATTTGCGCTTTAAGTTTTTCTTAAATTAGAACAGATCTTATTTAAATTAAGCTCACACTTCTATGGACAGCAGCAGACGTCCGGCTATCTCTAGATTAGTCGTGAGTCGACTCCTGACTCCCAAAAAGTCTTAAGAGTTTATATAGGCATAAGTTTTTTTATTACTTGTGCTAGATAGAAGCCTACTTTGCTTTTGATGTACAGAAAATGAATTTTAATTATCCCACAGTACTACTACTGATATTTCCCTTCTTACAAATAAAAAGGGCAAACAGATTGAATATATTACAGTAAAAATTATACGTTATGTAAAAGAAGATGATTATGACAAGTGAACGTGAGTGGGTCGTTCATCGATCATGCAATCAATTTCGAGGATATTTGATTTCCCAATCCATCACGAGTCTGGTTTATTAATTTCTTCTCCCTCACGCACATTCCAAATTCAAATTAATAGCATGTGAAAAAAATTAAAAATAGTTAATATTTAAAAATAATCTTTTTAGAAAGAAAATTAATCAACATTAATTGCTACATTAGCGGATATGGGTACGTCAATACTTTGACTCCAGCAAGCCATGCACAATATTTGAAATTGTCTTCTTCTACCTGCAAAAAAAAAAAAAAAAAAAAAACTCACTTTCGTAGGAATCAAGATATTAAGATAACAAAAGTTCATATTATAAATTGTTTAGATACATACATTAATGTAACTGTATAGCCATTTTACATACGCTTAAATTCTTCACAAAAAATTTTAAAACTGTATCGATAATTAAATTAAAGTGCACCTCATGCACGCATAATATCATTAGTTCATTACCATTTTGGAGAGTGAGTAAGCGAGAACAATTCATGTAATAGATGTGATGATGCAATATTTATCTATAATTTTAGTAGTTTTTCTAAAGTTTGCACTCAGAGAGTACGCTAATGGAATGATGGCAAAGTTGTAATTTAGTCACGGTGGTGCTGACACTGACACATAACTACTCTCGTTCCACTTAAGGAAACAATTGATTTGCCAGAAGGCGTCTTAAGAGGAAACTGGTGCAGGGAAGCATGTACCTCGTGCTGTCTTTGTTGACCTTGAGCCTACTGTCATTGATGAAGTGAAAACTGGAACTTACCGCCAGCTCTTCCACCCTGAGCAGCTCATCAGTGGCAAGGAAGATGCTGCCAACAACTTTGCCGGTGGTCACTACACTATTGGTAAGGAGATTGTTGATCTCTGCCTTGACCTCATTAGGAACTTAGCTGATAACTGCACTGGTCTTCAGGGATTCCTTATTTTCAATGCTGTTGGTGGTGGTACTGGATCTGGTCTAGGTTCACTCCTCTTGGAGCATCTGTCAGTTGACTATGGAAAGAAATCAAAGCTGGTTTCACTGTCTACCCATCTCCTCAGGTCTCTACATCTGTTGTTGAGCCCTACAACAGTGTCACTGTCTGTTGGAGCACGCTGATGTGGCTGTTCTTCTTGACAATGAGGCCATCTATGATATCTGCAGGCGCTCCCTTGACATTGAACGCCCTACCTACACCAACCTTAACAGGTTTGTTTCACAGGTTATTTCTTCATTGACTGCCTCCCTGAGGTTTGATGGTGCTTTGAATGTGGATGTTACTGAATTCCAGACCAACTTGGTCCCTTACCCAAGAATCCACTTCATGCTTTCCTCTTATGCACCAGTCATCTCTGCTGAGAAGGCATACGATGAACAACTCTCAGTTGCTGAAATCACCAACAGTGCTTTGAGCCTTCGTCTATGATGGCTAAGTGTGACCCTCGTCATGGCAAGTACATGGCTTGCTGCCTCATGTACCGTGGTGATGTTGTGCCTAAGGATGTCAATGCTGCTGTTGCTACCATCAAGAAAAAGCGCACAATTCAATTTGTTGACTGGTGCCCCACTGGATTCAAGTGTGGTATCAACTACCAGCCACCAACTGTTGTCCCTGGTGGTGACCTTGCCAAGGTGCAGAGAGCTATTTGCATGATCTTCAACTCTACCAGTGTGGCTGAGGTGTTCTCTCTCATTGACCACAAGTTTGATCTTGTATATGCTAAGCGGGCCTTTGTCCACTGGTATGCGGGTGAAGGTAAAAAGGAAGGAGAGTTCTCTGAGGCTCGTGAGGATCTTGCTGCCCTTGAGAAGGATTATGAGGAGGTTGGCGCTGAGTCTGCTGAGGGTGAGGATGATGATGGTGAGGAGTACTAAGAAATTTGAGACTCCGAGTGTATCTGTCCTAGTTGTGTGATGTTTGTGTTTTAGTGTGGCTTTGTGCCCTTGCGTTTGCATGTCTCAAAGACTTCTATCTGCTTTGATTCTCACTTGGATTCAGAGCTAGTTAATCAACTTTTTATATTTATGTCAATTGAATGTTTTATGCTATATATAAAAAAAAAAATATAGCAAGAAAGCAGTAGCCAGCTGGGTTCTTAGGGTTGAGATTGAAAGGAGAGATTTTATCAGGGTTTTGGTGGGGAAAGGAACGATTTTGAAGCAGTTGCGGAGAAGGAAAGATGACTTGTGGGAGAAGTGGAACTGTGAGACAGTATATAAGATCAAAAGTTCTTTGTTTGAGATGGACCCTGAACTTTATCACTGTCTTGTCATGCCATTGAGAGGCTTGGTGGCCATAAAAGTAAGTTCTTTTTCATTTTTCTGTCTTCTTGTTTATTTGTTTGTTGAGTTTTCGTCTGAAAAGAAAAAGTGTTTCTGTATAAGCTACGCCTAAACTTGTTCTTCAGTTGATGGATGTCAAAGGGCTCACCGAGTTTCCTCTATTGGTCGTTCTACAAAGTTAAAACCAAATTTAATCAACTTACATTTTTAACATATGTTTTTGAAATCATGTGTATCTGCAACACCACCCTTTATTATATTCGCTTTTCTCAATTACTTAGCTGCTACCAAAATTGATTAGAACATTTAATTCTTAACCTGCTTCTTGATCAGATCTCCTCATATTGGCTTATGTCTCATGAAACCCACATTAACCAAGGATTCATTCTATCACTTTTGTTGGTTGTTCAACCAGAAGAAGAAGACGTAAAATGTGTGCATTATGATAAGAAAAGATCATACATCTTTTGAATATTAACATATTTTTGTGTGTTGTTGGGTTTCTGTTTGACAGATAAGAATTCAACCCGTCAGAGAAGACAATCTTTTGATGATTATGTCGATGAAGTATTCAAGATCAGAAGCTACTAAAGAATCAGATTCTTCTCAATGTATCTACAGTACAACCTCTCTCGTTCCTTCAAAAAGTCAGCTTAATCTTGTCACACTTATCAAAGATGTCATAAAATGTTAATTACTTTGCTACTGTATAGAAAAACAAAACTAAGGAAGATTTTACCATTGCAATTGCATGATCTTTTCCTTTTAAAGCTCTTGGTTTTTTCTTCAGATTCTTTTTGTGTTGATTTTCTTTTTACTGTTTGATCTCAACAGAGCTAGAACCGAGACCTGAAGTTCAATATCTAATCAGAACCTGCAATGCAACGAAGGATTATGTGAGACAGCTCCCTCAAATCCGTACCGTTTTGATGATTATCTGCAGCAGAATAAGGGTAATGTTAAAGAGCATAATAAGAGTAAAAAAGTGTTATGGGTTGGTTGGTGGTGGTGCCTTCAGATATGATCAGTTTCATTCTAAAGTCAAATCAACAACCTTCTCTCTGCCACATATCATCATCATCACCGTCTTCTTCACACTTTCAAATATCTATTGGCAGAAGAATCTGTACCCACAAGTGACTATTCTAGACCTCTCTGCCGAGAACCCATCTTTCTCTTTCTAATTTTCCATCACGCATTTTCTTTTGCCGACTTTTTCTGATATTGGTTCTTGGTTTTTCAATTAATGCAATTAAGTTGGTCTTTTCTTGTTTTGTTTCCTGAAAATTCTGACCAGTGGATGCATGGAATATCCATGCTTTTTAGGTGAACTTTCATCGGCTGCATAATTAATGGCAAATTAGGATACAAATTTAAGGATGTATTGGTTTAACTTTAGCAATCGAGTTTTTTGATTGATAATGATTAAAGATTAGGGGAAGGGAAAGTAATTGAATTTCCTTCTTTGCATGTATTGTTTACCTTTTTGCTTCCAACAAAATCGAAGGAATAGCAAAAAATAACATTCAGTTTTCATTCAGTGCTTCATATTTCTTTTTCTACGTAGATAATGATTTACATTAATTGAACCTCACCTCTCGCCCAAGGTAACTTTCTGGAAGAACAAAGCATCTAGCTGCTTTTCAGTAAAATGTTGATTGCATGATTAGCTCTTTGTTTGATTTTAATTTCCTCAAATGAAAAATAGATTTTGGTGTAACATTTTGAAATTTCAAATAATTTATAGTGTCCTTCATATAACTGTTTTTCAGTACAATATTGATTGCATACCTAATTGAAATTAAGTTCTGTTAATATACTGCTTAGATATAACTCTATTATGTACTTTTTCTTGTATAAAACATTGGCAATAGGAAAATAACATTTCCCATAAGATGAACAAAAAAAGAAACAATAAACTATATCTTGTTGTCATTCAAGATTCTAATATTTGCTAATCTTATTTCGCAGATTCTGCACTTAATGTGATGTATACCAGCTTAAATTCGCCTTCACAGCTGAGTGGTTGGAAATCAAGTGGTGGTAGAGGAAATTCGCTTTTGTCTTTGTACAGCGATGTCAGCTCCAACAACCTCAAGGACAGTGTACCATATCAGCTTCCTCCTAATCTCCGTCACCTGTAAGTCAGACAGTAATGTTTCACACATTAACTCTGAATTCTTTAACCTAAGAACAAACAAAACTTGGAATCAATTTTGACTCCAGGCAATATTCTGTATTATGTGCTTTGTAGTCCATTTTCTTCTGAAGTGATTCTATTTTTCAAACATCTTGCGTTTCCAGTATTAGGTTCAATTTTACCATATCTTGAACTGATGATGCTCATAACTAGAACAGGTATGCATATCCAGCCATATAAATGATAGTACTGATGGTCTATTATGTAATGGACTTGGTGATTGCACAGTTCTAGATAGAGGGCATTGCCGCTGTTAAAAATGCTATTTTGCTTTTGAATATGTATTATATTGAACTCCAATTCATCTGATAATGAATGTCACCTTAGGAAAGTGACATTTGGAACTTGAAGCTTAGTAGATTCGTTTATGTTGCTAATATGCTCACAGTTCAGTTGCTAAAACATTAACCAGATTGAGTTCAAACTCAGTCATGCTAATCTTATAAGCCTGATTTGCAGGGACCTTTCCAGAAATCAGTTCAGTGGCAATGTGCCGTATTCAATCTCTCAGATGACCAACCTGAAGTACCCGTAAGAAAAATTGGTTATGTTGGTGCCATAAATTTCCTAGAATTCACTTTTAATTCTAAATCGTATTGTGGTTGTTACAGAAATCTTGGTCATAATCAGCTCAATGGACAACTAACTGATATGTTTCAGAAACTTACGAAACTTGAATCTTTGTAAGTACTGCAGACATGGAAAAAAAATGAATCTTGCCTTTCTTTTTTTTACTTTTTCTGTTTTCTTTTCAATGCTGGGTTTGTTAGAGGCAATTGAATTTCCGTCCTAGAAAAGTTATGGTCTTGCATTAAGTTTTGTTTATCTGGCTTTCTTCCTTGTACAGAAAGAACAAATTTTTATACTTGGTTTATTCTCTCTGTAATACACTTACAGAGACAATGGAGAGAACAAACTTTATTTGTAACTTACAGAGACTATGGAAAAATCTAGAATGGATTCAGTAATTTTATAAAATTGAACTGACATTTCCAAGTTGCAGAGTATAAGGTGTTACATTAAGCAGAATAGAAAGTTCTCTAGTTTTTGTAAAGTAAATTTGAAATAAAATAATCTTATGTAGGAATAGATAGAAGCTGTCCAAGAATTATGGTTTGGTGCAACATTCTGTCTAGTATATTGTTATATAGATGGACCAGAAAAGTGGAGAATACTTTTTGTTTCATGTACTAACATTGTACCCTTATAGATCTTCATTCATTTTTTCACCCTTTAATAGTTAAAATGAAAGAGGAAAGCTTATAATATGAAATAGAAGCATAAATAAGAGATAATGTGTGTCTTTGGGAAAGTGATTCTAAATTTCATAAAGTAGTTCAAAAGAAACTTCTATCTTGGCAAGACTGTATGGAGAACAACTCGTTGTCCTTTGTCGGATCATTGATTGGTTGCTCATTTTAGTTTCTTAGTGATTAACTCCATATGTGTATTCACGGAAAAGATGCAGCGATCTATGAGTCAGTTGTTGATGCTCCACCCCTTATTTCCTTTGTTGTGGGAAGTGTTTGGAGAGCTAATTGGTGGATAGAATATTGCATTACATTACTGCCAGGTTGCCGTGGAAAATTATTTTGTTTATTGTTCTTATGAAACTATGAATATTTTTCTTAATGCCATCTACATCTGGCGAATATTAAATTTATACAAGTTATCTTCATTGAATTACATTGCTCTTCTTCACTAGCTAAAAACCATAGGGCAGCATTCATTTGTGATAATGTTGGTGATCATCCAGTATAATATAGGCCAATGACTGCCTTGATTGAGGTTACAAATGAGCCTCTGGGATTCTATCAAGTAAAGGATAGAAGAGTATAAGAGAATTTGTTTTGACACTTAACCAATTTTCTCTGTTTGAATAATTTCCCTTCAGAAATTCATACAGAAGTCTAGGATATGCCCTGAGATTCTCTTTAAAAGAAATTGCTGAGAGTATGATGTGTACTAATGCAATTGGCTTTATCTTGATTTAAATCTTCTAATTCATGAGCTGAAAAGCAGGGATGTATAAAAAAACCAACTGACAGGAGATCTACCTCAGTTTTGGATCCCTATCCTCCCTAAAAAAATTGTAAGCAATGCCAAAGTTTTATATTTAGCATTTTTTTTTTTCCTTTTCCAGGTGAGTTATATATAGATCTTTCAAGTTCCTTGCTACACATTTTCATATGTCTTTGTATAGGTACTTGCAAAACAATCAATTCACGGGTTCAATCAATGTCCTTGTCAATCTTCCCCTCGAAAAAGTGTAAGTTATCAGTTCAAAATATAGAACATGTAGCTCATATTCTTTTTCATCTCTGAATTACTTTGTTTGTGAGTTAGTTTGTCCTTTCAGTTGTATGTTGTGCTTTCATTCTAATGCTTTGAGAAGCATTTATTTCATCTTCAATTATTTTGTGATTCTATTTTTCCTAAAATTCCTTTTTCGTCACCGAGGAAATACTTTGGAGTTTTATGGCTTGAAATGCTGCTTCTTTACTTTTTTTCCTTTCTGTGTTTTATTACATTTATAAAACAAGATTTTCTTATGAAAGTTGGATAAAGTCTTGCAATTCCATTGCTGTACATTAAGGGAGCAGAATTATTGAGAATTTGCGAAGTTCGGCCAATCTTACTGGAGCTATTGTGTATTTTCACTTCACAGCTTTCAAACTCAGGAAAATCACTTCCTTAAAGCACTTTAACGAACAAGTGGGGCTGTTAATCAATTTAATCCCATATATTCTACAAAACCAGACAGCAGTTTCTTTATTTCTGAACATATATAGTCCATGCAGTAAATTTCCAAGAGTCTGAAAATCCTCAAGTCTATCTATCTAATAATATAAATAGGTAGACGAATCGTTACATAAAGTCTATCTAGATAATTCTAATTTTTCTCTTGAGGTCATTACCGGCTGCCTTTTTCATACTAGCGAATCTCACGAGAGCTTCTTCTTTTGAATTCGAGGTTTTGTTAAGAACTTTTTTAGCGTCTCCCAATCTGCCTTGTATAACTAGCCAACAAGGTGACTCTGGCATCGCTATAATGCCGATTGCGAAGAGCACCCACAAAATAGCGCCAATTATATACATCGTATGCCAATAAAAGTTAAACAACATCTTGGAGTATCCATAGTTTGAAATACATCCAAATAGTATGGCACCGTTAATGAAAACCTATAACATTGACCAACAAGTTCTTAGTTAATGATTTCCTAACATTTTGCAAAATTTTCGTTTTAGAAATCTAAGAAAACCAATAAACGTTTTTCATATGTATTGTTTCAGAAATTTTAAGATTTCACATTCAAAATTTGAAAATTAATTTACAAAAATTCATTTTTCAAAAAACGCAAAAATAATTACCTCAGGAAATGAAATGGGGAAGCCATGAGAGGAAGTCAGGGAGACTTCAGCAATTTAAATAGGAGCTATCATGAGAGCATATCTTATACCGATATTGGCAACAAACCGGTCTACCATAAGAAATTTGTAGTTTGTGGTGAACCCTATCAACAGAGTTCCCACGACGTAGATAGCTCTTACTAGCACGATTGTGTACCAGCGACCGCTCCAATAAGATGTTCTTTTGGCAACTGCCAACTCTATCAATGAGTAAAGGTTCAAGATTCCTATTAAGATCTCGACCTACTCGTCGCTGATTTTCAGGTCTTGTTGTAGCAAGATTACAGCTCTACTCATTAACCCAATATCTGTCGTACAAAAACATATATGAAACACGTAATGAGTTAATCCATGCAAACAATCACTAGAGACAATATATCTAACTAAGACAGAAATTAGAATTCCTTGTTATTTTTTTTAGAAAAATGAATAATATTCAGAGAAAAAATTTCTTCAGCTGCTTGTGAAAACTTAACATAACCTATTAAGATTAAAGTCATGGAAGCTAAAATAGAATAAGCAAAAGCAAAAGAGGGAAAGGTTCTCTTTAGCTTCTTAGGGGAATCAAATTCCTCAATAGTAATAGTTTCGGGCTATTGAGTGTCAATATTGCTCTCGGCTCCCATGCTTGCAGCCATTTTTGCTGAGCAATAAAGGAAAAAAAAAGGAATACCATGCCTGCAGCCATGTTTGCCGAGAAAGAAAAAGTGGCCTCTCCTCCCTCCAGTCTTGTTTGCCGAGTGAGAGAAAAAGAAATTGAAGGTAACAGTCATGAAATGCTAGTGTTAGCTACGTACATTTGAGATGTTGAAGAAGGAAATGAGGTATTGCAGTTTTGAAAGTCAAATGTCAATTGACTTTGGCTGCAACCTTTTCAACTTTTTCCCAATTTCCAAGAGTTATATTTAGTATGGGTTGTTATAAAATTCCTACCCCTCACGTTAAATTGTATTACTTACGTAAAAAATTTGAGAAGTATATCAAAAATCTCCTCTTAAACTATTAGTCAACTAACTTCAACTAATATATTTATTAAAATATTCTCAATCTTTAAATTTCATGTTAATTAATTATAAAAGTCATTTTTAGTCCAAAAGGTTTGTTGTAATACCTTCATAACTCTTAGTATTTTAAAAATTATTTTTATAAGTCACAATTTATTATAAAATAATAATATATCCTATATAATAATAATTATTATATAAAAATAACTAATAAATCTCTAAAATTGGACCAAATATAATATATTTATGTAAAATAACAATATTAGAAATATAAAATAACAATATTAGAAATTATTTAAAAGAAATTAGATAAAAATAAACTACACATTCGTAATTATTAGAAATTAAATAAAAAATATAAATAAATAAATAATATTTTAGATTTATAAATTTTATTTTATTTAACAACATATGCAATAAATATTTATAATTATATTATAATTTAGATAAAATATATGTATATATATTTTAAATGTAAATAAAATAATAAAAATAAATATCAATGAGTATGTATAATAAATTATATAAGAGTAAAATATAATATATTTATATAAGATATGTTAATTAAATAAATAACAGTATTATTTTAGTAATATTTTTTAACTTTCATTACTGCCTAACATAGAAGAATACTCAAATTATTTGAATTTAGATTACAAAGAAACAAGCTGGATGGATAGTTTAAGGGAAAAAGAAGAGAAGTTAAAAAAAAACCAATCATATTAGAAAATATGGATTTTAAAACCTCCAAAACCTGGTGATGCTGTGTGCTAGTCTTTGCAATGAAGGATTAAAAAAATGGATAGAAAATAAATATTGGCCTTGGGTGAAAAGGACAACATTACACCAACTTAGAATTCTTAACTAATAATTAGTAGAAATCCAATGTGAATATAAGCAACTCCTGATCATCATTACATAAACAGACCACATCAATCAAGCAAACTTCAAGCTCAAGCTGTTTGAGTTTATCAAAAACTTCTTCAAAATGAGCCTAATCATACTTATTTCTTTAAAATAATTGTATAATGAATGCATCAAACAAGATTAAAAATAACTAACTCGAAGCAACTCAGAGCAGTGTAGTATCAATCAACGCTTCCAGGATCTTCTTCTCCAATTATTTTTCACTAGTCCACACAAAATTTTGTCATCGTATGAGTCCATTCTTCTCTTTCTTCTACTCTTCCCTTGCCTTTTCTTTCATCTGTCATCTTTCATCTTTCAGTTTTCAAGCTTTTCAACTCTTTCCTTCAACTGAATCCATAAATAGAAAAATGGTTGAGGCATATGGTATATGCATATCAACAGCATAAGATGAGGTAGGCTATTCAAAAAATAGAAATGATTACATAATTGAAACAAACAGGTAAATAACAATACTTAACTTTTAACTCTTATAAGAAACGAAATTTTTGGATAAATTATTTGTTCAAATTATGGAGAGAAATAAATTATAAAATATCACCCTATGTGATTCATTCATAATTTATCATATTTCAATATACAAAGGCAACTATTTTTTAACAAAGAAAAACTAATTCTAAATAATTTTTTGTAAAAGTATTTTATTTTACCAAACTAACCCTTCAAGTGTTAAAAGACCATACCTAACTAACCCTTACTCGCATTGTCGCCGTTAACTTCATGTCTTGAGGAATTATCAAAAAGCCAGTCCATCTCTGCAAAGGTTTTCTCATGTATTTTGGGGAGACACATGTAAAAGAACACCATGGCTACTAATGCTGATATGAAAAATAAGACAATGTCATGGTAACTATGATCTTTCTGTAAAGTGATACAATCTAAGGGTAGACATAAGCCGATCTGGTTCGAGTTTTTTAAAAACCGGATTGAACTAAAACATATCGGGGTTTTAACTTTTAAGTTTAGACTGGACCGAATTTAAGAAAGAGACTGGACCAAGACTGGACCGACCAGTCCAGTCTAGGTCAATCCAGTTTTTAAATTTTTATTTTAAATTTTTTAATCTAAATTAAAATTAAAACAATGTTTTTTTTTCAATTTAATATATATAATTTGATTTTTATAATACTTAACTTATGAATATAATATAAAATAATTAATTAATTGAGAAAAATTAATAAAAATATTAGAATTCTGTCCGATCTGGATTTTTGAAGTAAAAACCGAAACTGAAACTGAAATTTCTAGATTTTTTATAATTGAACTCGAAACCAGACCGAATGATATGTAAGAGAGATCGGTCCGATCCAATTTTTCAAGCTTCGAGCTTTTTCGCCAAGCGCTAATACAATCCTCCTTGTTTCTCTATTTACAATATCTACAATACGAGTGCCATGAGCCCGTAACTTCAATGGTAACATCTCTACACTGTAAATTGAAGTAATAGATCCAATCTAATTGAGAAAGATGCAACGTATGATGGAATAGCCAAATGATTGACCCAAATCACTAGCTTGGTTCTCAAGAAGCATATGTCTGCAAGTGAAAAGATCATACGTGCAATACTGCTCAAAAGCGAAGGGTGTCATCTCGCTTTATCAAGTAAAAACGTAGCCTTTAAAGTAAAAATTGTGTTGACAAATTTAATGACACGGTTGCGCGTAATTTTTCATTATTTGATATTAAGAGATCATCTTTTCTAATAGGACTGTACGAGAAGATAGCATCTATGTCAGATGTTTGTTAGAACAAATGAATACTGAGGATTGCAATTATGGTGCAAAGAATAGTTAGTGTAGGATGTAGGAGTAGTTCTCTCTATAAACCCTCGCCATGGCTATAGTTTTGTACCAATACGACATTGTCGTTGTAATTCTAAGGAATACCAACTGCTTCTTTCATATTAGCAAATCTCATGAGAGCTTTTTCTTTTGAGTTCAAGGTTTTGTTAAAAACTGTTTTAGCGTCCCTCAATCTACCTTGCATGACTAGCCAACAAGGTAACTATGGCATCGCTAAAATGTCGATTGCAAAGAGCACTCACGAAATAGCGCCAATTATAAGTATAATATGCCAACGACAGTTAAGCAACGCCTTGGAGCATTCATAAATTGAAATAAATTCGAATAGTATGCAGCTGTTACTGAAAACCTATAACATTGACCACCAAATGCCTTAGTTAATGATTTCCTAACATTTTACAAAATTTTCGTTTTAGAAATCTAAAAAACCAATAAACTTTTTCCATATGTAGTATTTCAAGAATTTAAAAGTTTTACATTCAAAATTTGGAAATTAATTTCCAAAAATTCATTTTTCAAAAAACAAGAAAATAGTTACCTCAGGAGATGAATTGAGGAAGTCACGAGAAGAAGTTGGGGAGACTTCAGTAGTCTAAATAGGAGCTATCACGAGAGCATATTCTACACCAATACCAACAATAAACTGACCGACCATCATAAATCTGTAGTTTGTGGCGAGCCCTATCAGCAGAGCTCTTACGAAGTAGATAGCTCTTGTTACCACGATTGAGTACCGGTGACTGCTCCAATCGGATGTTCTTCTAGCAACTGTCGACTTTATCAATGAGTAAAGGTTAAAGATTCCCACTAAGATCTCGACCTGCTCGTCGTTAATTTTCATGTCTTGTTGTAGCAACATTATAGCTCTGCTCATTAACTCAATATTTGTCATAGAAAAACATGTATAAAACATGTAATGAGTTAATCCACGCAAAACAATTACTAGAGACAATATATCTAACTAAGATAGAAACCAGAATTCCTTTCTTCTTTTTTTTTCCTAGGAAAATGAATAATATTCAGAGAAAAAGTTTCTTCAACTCCTTATGAAAATTACCGTAACCTACTAATCATGGAAGCCAAAATAGAACAAGCAAAAGTAAAAGAGGGAAAGGTTCTCTTTGGCTTCTTAGGGGAATCAAATTCCTCAATAGTAATAGTTTTGGGCTGTTGTGTGTCAATATTGCTCTCGGCTTCCATGCCTGTAACCATTTTTGTCGAACAATAAAGAAAGAAAAAGAGGGCTCTCATGCCTGCAGCCATGTTTACCGAGTGAGAGAGAAAGAAAAAGAGGGCTCCCTTCCCTCCAGCCATGTTTATCGAGTGAGAGAAAATGAAATTGAAGGTAGTAGCCATGAAATACTAGTGTTAGCTACGTACGTTTAAGGGACGCCAAAAATGTTCTTAACAAAACCTTGAACTCAAAAGAAAAAGCTCTCATGAGACTCGCTAATATGAAAGAAGCAGCTGGTATTCCTCAGAATTACAACGACAACGTCACATTGGTACAAAAGCATAGCCATGGCGAGGGTTTATGGAGAGAACTACTTCTACATCCAACACCAGTTATTTGGTGCACCATAATTGCAATAGGGCTTCAATAGAACTTCAACCACAATTTAGGGTCAGCCCATCATGGTTTCTTATTTGGGCCGTATCTCCCCATGTACGTATCCAAAAATCATACAATTAGATGTTTTGGAAAGCTCATAGATAGATGTACAATTATTATGGTTTACACATGTGTAAATTTGAAGTCATTTCCTGTAAAAAATAGCCGTCATTCTAAAAGATCGATAGAGAAATCCAAACTAAACACCTTTGCTCATGTTCAACATAACTCTTGTTATACATAATCAATGTGGCTGAAATTTGGACCATTGGAAAGATGATGAAGACGCCTAAAACTTTGAAGAATATAGCTTCAACAAATTTAATGAATTACATGGTCCAAAATATGCTATAAGCTGATAGAGTATGATTAAGTTGAAAGTTTGCAATTTGTGTTCACACATGTGAAATATATTTTGTTTTGCCTATATAAAGGAAGTGGTAGAACTTATTTAGGATGGTTTTTTGTTAGATTCCATTCCCCTTTGTGTAATTTGGTGTTCTTTATATAATGTCTTTCTAAATTCATAATTAGGGCTAAGGATGAAATTTTGTTGATTTTATAGTATTGTTCTTTTATCATTTTTAAGTTGTGTTTCAATGCAAAATCTTTTCAATAGAGTGAAGTCTATTTCTTAAAAGTATTTTGATTTGTTAGGAAACTTGATTTATTATTAATAAAAGGTACATTGAATGCTTGCACATCTTCTACAAATCAAGGACAAGGTATGTTATAGCTTTCACAAATAAAATGAATGATTATTCTTTTATTTTATTACCTTTCTTTTAAAGAGGTGTTGTGATGTATTTAAAAATATTTATCTTCTGATTAAGATCATATTTTGAGTGATTTTTAATTGAGTTAAAAAAAGAGTAAAAAATAATTTCCATAATCATTAATAAAATGAACCCATAATACCCTAATAGTTAATAATATTAAATTCACATTCAATAATTAATAAATTCATTCTACTTTCATTATTTTTAAATTTGTAACAATTGGACATTAGACTTATGGAATTTGTATAATGTATTCACTGTGGACTGATTCTTGAACTTCCAAACTTTATTACTTGAGGTAACATATGCTTGAAAATTACAACCTTTAAGTTGTAGCAATGGGTTTTTCAGCCTTGGGGAACAAAAGTTTACAAGTGAGGAAGAAAAGTTCAGTCGTCTTGAATAATTTTTCAATAAGGTGTATTCAAAGCTTTTTCAACCATATTAATGAGTTTTTTAGTTATCTTGAAGAGATTTTGAGCTGTGTATAAGAGTTTTTCAGTCGTGGGGAAGAAAAGTTTAGAAATGAGGAAGAAAAGTTCAGCAGTGAGAAAGAAAAGTTCAGTCGTAAGTAAGAAAAAGTTTAGTCGTATTGAGTAAGTTTTCAATAAGGTGTATTCAAAGCTTTTTCAAACATATTGATAAGTTTTTCAGTCGTCTTGAAGAGATTTTGAGTTGTGTATAAGAGTTTTTCAGTCGCAGTAAAGAAAAGTTTAGAAGTGAGGAAGAAAGTTCAGTAGTGAGGAAGAAACGATTAGTCGTCTTGAATTAGAATTCAATAAAGTGTATTCAAAGCTTTTTCAACCATATTGATGAGTTTTTCAGTCCTCTTGCAGAGATTTTCAACCATATATAAGAGTTTTTCAGTCGTGGGGAAGAAAAGTTTAGAAGTGAGGAAGAAAAGTTCCTTCGTGAAGAAGAAATGTTCAGTTGTAACTAAGAAAAGTTTAGTCGTCTTGAATAAATTCTCAATAAGTAGTATTCAAAGCATTTTCAACCGTATTGATGAGTTTTTTAGTTGTCTTGAAAAGAGTTCAGCCGCATATAAGAGATTTTCAGTCGTGGGAAAAAAAGTTTAAAAGTGAGGAAGAAACGTTCAGTCGTGAGAAAAAAAGTTTAGTTGTAAGGAAGACATGTTCAGTCGTAAAGAAGAAAAGTTTAGTCGTAAGGAAGACATGTTCAGTCGTAAAGAAGAAAAGTTTAGTCGTCTTGAATAAAGTTTCAATAAGTAGTATTCAAAGCATTTTCAACCATGTTGATGAGTTGTTCAGTTGTCTTGAAGAGATTTTCAGCTGTATATATGAATTTTTTAGCCTTTGGGAACAAATGTTTAGAAGCGAGGAAGAAAAGTTTAATAGTGAGGAAGAAAAGTTCAGTCGTAAGGAAGAAAAGTTTAGTCGTCTTGAATAAATTCCTAACAAGTAGTATTCAAAGCTTTTTAAGCAAAGTTGATGAGTATTTCAGTCGTCTTTAAGAGATTTTCAACTATATATAAGATTTTTCAGTCATGGGGAAGAAACGTTTAATAGTGAGGAAGAAAAGTTTAGTGTAGGGAAGAAAAGTTATGAAGTGAGGAAGAAAAATTTAGTCATCTTGAATAAGTTTTCAATAAGGTGTATTCAAAGCTTTTTCAACCATATTAATGAGTTTTTCAGTTGCCTTGAAGAGATTTTGAGCAGTTTATAAGAGTTTTTCAGTCATAGGGAAGAAAAGTTTAAAAGTGAGGAAGAAAAGTTCAGTAGTGAGAAAGAAACATTTAGTCGTAAGGAAGAAAAGTTTAGTTGTCTTGAATTAGATTTCAATAGTGTATTCAAAGCATTTTCAACCGTATTGATGAGTTTTTCAGTCTTCTTGAAGAGAGTTCAACAGTATATAAGAGTTTTTCAGTCGTGGGGAAGAAAAGTTTAGAAGTGAGGAAGAAAAGTTTAGTCGCGAGGAAGAAATATTCAGTCGTAAAGAAGAAAGGTTTAGTCTTCTTGAATTAAATTTCAATAAAGTGTATTCAAAGCTTTTTTAACCATATAGATGAGTTTTTTAGTCGTGGGGAAGAAAAGTTTAGAAGTAAGGAGGAAAGGTTCAATCGTGAGGAATAAATGTTCAGTCGTAAAGAAGAAAATTTTAGTTGTCTTGAATAAATTTTCAATAAGTAATATTCAAAGCATTTTCATCTGTATTGATTAGTTGGTCAGTCGTCTTGAAGAGACTTTTAGTGGTATATTTGAGGTTTTTAGGCTTCAGGAACAAACGATTAGAAGCGAGGAAGAAAAGTCCGATAGTGAGGAAGAAATGTTTAGTCGTCTTGAATAAATTCTCAATAAATAGTATTCAAAGCATTTTCAACTATATTGATGAGTTGTTCTGTCGTCTTGAAGAGATTTTCAGCCATATATATATATATATATTAGTTTTTTAGCCTTTGGGAACAAATGTTTAGAAGCGAGGAAAAAAAGTTCAGCAGTGAGGAAGAAACGTTTAGTCGTCAGGAAGAAAAGTTTAGTCGTCTTGAACAAATTCCCAACAAGTAGTATTCAAAGCATTTTAAACTGTATTGATGAGTATTTCAATCGTCTTGAAGAGATTTTCAGTAGTATATAAGAGTTTTTCAATCGTGGGGAAGAAAAGTTTAGATATGAGGAAGAAAAGTTTAGCCGTGAGGAAGAAATGTTTGGTCGTAATTAAGAAAAGTTTAGTCGTCTTAAATAAATTCTCAATAAGTAGTATTCAAAGCTATTTTAAGCATATTGATGAGTTTTTTTAGTCATCTTGAAGAGATTTTCAGCCGTATATTTGAGTTTTTTAGCCTTTGGGAACAACGTTTAGAAGTGAGGAAGAAAAGTTCAGTCGTGAGGAATAAAGTTTAGTCGTAAGAAATAAAAGTTTAGTGGTCTTGAATTAGATTTCAATAAAGTGTATTCAAAGCTTTTTCAAACATGTGATGAGTTTTTCAGTCGTCTAGAAGAGATTTCAGTCGTATATAAGAGTTTTTCAGTCGTGGGGAAGAAAAGTTTAGAAGTGAGGAAGAAATGTTCAATCGTAATTAAGAAAAGTTTAGTCGTCTTGAATAAATTCTCAATAAGTAGTATTCAAAGCATTTTTAACTGTATTGATGAGTTTTTCAGTCGTTTATAAGAGAGTTCAACCGTATATAATAGTTTTTTAGTTGTGGGGAAGAAAAGTTAGAAGTGAGGCAGAAACGTTTGGTCGTGGGGAAGAAATGTTCAGTTGTGAGGAAGAAATGTTCAGTCGTATAGAAGAAAAGTTCAATTGTAAGGAAGAAAGTTTAGTCCTATTGAATAAATTCGCAACAAGTAGTATTCAAAGCATTTTAAATCGTATTGATGAGTATTTCAGTTGGCTTGAAGAGATTTTTTGCCGCATATTAGATTTTTCAGTTGTGGAAAAGAAATGTTTAGAAGTGGGGAAGAAACGTTCAGTAGTGAGGAAGAAAACGTTCAGTCGTAAAGAAGAAAAGTTTAGTCGTCTTAAAATAGATTTCAATAAAGTTTGTTTAAAATTTTTTTCACAAATATTGATGAGTTTTTCAATCGTCTTAAAGAGATTTTCAGCTATATATAAGAGTTTTTCAGTCGTGGGGAAGAAAAGTTTAGAAATGAGGAAGAAAAGTTCAGTCAAGAGGAAGAAATGTGCGGTCGTAAGTAAGAAAAGTTTAGTCGTGTTGAATAAATTCTCAAGAAGTAGTATTAAAATCTTTTTTAACCATATCGATGGATTGGTCAGTCGTCTTGAAGTATTTTCAATCGTATATATGGGTATTTAGCCTTTGGGAACAAATATTTAGAAGCGAGGAAGAAATGTTCAGTCGTGAGGAATAAAAGTTTAGTCGTAAGGAAAAAAAGTTTAGTCGTCTTGAATTAGATTTCAGTAAAGTGTATTCAACACTTTTTCAACCATGTTGATGAGTTTTTCAGTCATCTTGAAGAGAGTTCAGCCGTATATAAGAGTTTTTTCAATCATGGGGAAGAAAAGTTTAGAAGTGAAGAGGAAAGTTCTGTCGTGAGGAAGAAATGTTCAGTCGTAAAGAATAAAAGTTTAGTCGTCTTGAATTAGATTTCAATAAAGTGTATTCAAAGCTTTTTCAACCATGTTGATGAGTTTTTCAGTTGTCTAGAAGAGATTTTCAGCCATATATAAGAGTTTTTCAGCCGTGGGGAAGAAACTTTTAGAAGTGAGGAAAAAAAGTTCAGTCGTGAGGAAATATTCGATTGTAATTAAGAAAAGTTTAGTCGTCTTGAATAAATTCTCAATAAGTAGTATTCAAAGCATTTTTTCAACCGTATTGATGAGCTTTTCAGTCGTCTTGAAGAGAGTTTCAGCCGTATATAAGAGTTTTTCAGTCGTGGGAAAGAAAAGTTTAGAAGTGAGGAAGAAACGTTTAGAAGAGAGGAAGAAAAGTTCAGTAGTAAGGAAAAAACGTTCAGTTGTTAGGAAGAAAAGTTCAGAATTGAGGAAGAAAAGTTCAGTAGTAAGGTAGAAAAGTTTAATCGTAAGGAAGAAAAGTTTAGTCGACTTGAATACGTTTTCAATAAGTTAAACTCTAAGTATTTTCAACCATGTTGATGAATTTTTTGTCGTCTTGAAGAGATTTTCAGCCGTATATACGAGTTTTTCAATCGTGAGGGATTAAAACGTTTAGAAGTGAGGAAGAAAAGTTCGGTCATGAGGAAGAAGAAATGTTTGATCGTAATTAAGAAAAGATTAGTCGTCTTGAATAAATTCTCAATATGTAGTATTCAAAGCTATTTCAAGCATATGATGTTTTTTTTTCAGTCGTCTTGAAGAGATTTTCAACCGTGTATTTGAGTTTTTTAGCCTTTGGGAACAAACGTTAAGAAGCGAGGAAGAAAAGTTTAGTTGTCTTGAATTAGACTTCAATAAAGTGTATTCAAAGCTTTTTCAACCATGTTCATGAGGTTTTTTTCAATCGTTTAGAAGAGATTTTCAGCCGTATATAATAGTTTTTTCAGTCGTGGGGAAGAAACGTTTAGAAGTGAGGAAAAAAGTTCAGTGGTGAGGAAGGAAATGTTTGATCGTAATTAAGAAAAGTTTATTCGTCTTGAATAAATTCTTAATAAGTAAAATTCAAAGCTTTTTCAAGCATATTGATGAGTTTTTCAGTCGTCTTGAATAGATTTTCAGCCGTATATTTGAATTTTTTAGCCTTTGAAAACAAATGTGTTGAAGCGAGGAAGAATAGTTCAGTCGTGAGGAAAAAAAGTTCTGTTGTAACTAAAAAAAGTTTAGTCGTCTTGAATAAATTGTCAACAAAAAGTATTCAAAGTTTTTCAACCATATTGATGAGTTTTTCAGTCGTCTTGAAGAGATTTTCAGCCGTTATATTTGAGTTTTTTACCCTTTGAGAGCAAAGGTTTAGAAGCGCGGTAGAAAAGTTCAGTTGTGAGGAATAAAAGTTTAGTCGTCTGGAATTAGACTTCAAGAAAGTGTATTCAAAGCTTTTTCAACCATATTGATGAGTTTTTCAGTCGTCTAGAAGAGAGTTTCAGCCGTATATAAGAGTTTTTTCAGTCGCGGGGAAGAAACGTTTAAAAGTGAGGGAAGAAAAGCTCAGTTGTGAGGAAGAAATCTTCATTCGTAATTATGAAAGTTTAGTCGTCTTGAATAATTATCAATACGTAGTATTCAAAGGATTTTCAACCATGTTGATGAGTTTTCAGTCATCTAGAACAGGTTTTTAGCCGTGTATAAAAGTTTTCAGTCGTGGGGAAGAAAAGTTTAGAAGTGAGGAAGAAAAGTTCAGCCGTGAGAAAGAAACGTTCAGTCGTGAGGAAAAAAGTTTTGTCGTCTTGAATAAATTCTCAATAAGTAGTATTCAAAGCTGTTTCAACCATATTGATGAGTTTTTTCATTCATCTTGAAGAGATTTTCAGTCATATATAAAAGTTTTTCAGTAGTGAGGAAGAAATGTTTAGTGGTAAGGAAAAAAGTTTAGTCGTCTTGAATAAATTCTTAATAAGTAGTTTTGAAAGCATTTTCAACCATATTGATGAGTTGTTCAGTCGTCTTGAAGAGAGTTCTGCCGTATTATAGAAGAGTTTTTCAATTGTGGGGAAGAAAAGCTTAGAAGTAAGGAAGAAAAGTTCAGTTGAGGGGAAGAAATGTTCAGTTGTATAGAAAGAAAAAGTTTTAGTCGTCTTGAATAAATTCTCAATAAGTAGTTTTAAAAGCATTTTCAACCATATTGATGAGTTGTTCAATCGTCTTGAAGAGAGTTATGCCATATAGAAGAGGTTTTTCAGTTGTGGGGAAGAAAAGCTTAGAAGTAAGGAAGAAAAGTTCAGTTGAGGGGAATAAATGTTCAGTTGTACAGAAGAAAAGTTTAGTCGTCTTGAATAAATTTTCAATAAGTAGTATTCAAAGCATTTTCAACGTATTGATGAGTTGTGAAGTCCCTTTGAAGATATTTTTAGCCGTTATATATGAGTTTTTTAACCTTTGGGAACAAACGTTTTAAAAGCGAGGAAGAAAATTCAGTTGTGAGAAAGAAAATTTCAGTCATAATCTAAAAAAGTTTAATGGTCTGGAATAAATTCTAAATAAGTAGTATTCAAAGGTATTTCAACCATATTGATGAGTTTTTCTGTCGTCTTGAAGAGACTTTCTACCCCATATAAAATTTTTTAGTCGTGGGGAAGAAAAGTTTAGAAGTGAGGAAGAAAAGTTCAGTAATGAGGAAAAAATGTTCAGTCATAATTAAGAAAAGTTTAGTCGCTTGAACACATTCTCAATAAGTAGTATTCAAAGCATTTTCAACCATATTGATGAGTTTTTTAGAAAATCTATTTCGCCGTATATAATAGCTTTTCAGTCGTGGGGAAGAAAAGTGTAGAAGTGAGGAATAAAAGTTCAATAGTGAGGAATAAACGCTTAGTTGTAAGGAGGAAAAGTTTAGTTGTCCTGTCTTAGTTTTTCAATAAAGTATATTCAAGCTTTTTCAACCATATTCGATGGGTTTTTCAGTCGTCTTGAAGAGTTTTTTTAGCAGTTATATAAGAGCTTTTCAGTCGTGGGGAAGAAAAGTTAGAAGTAAGGAAGAAAAGTTCTGTCGTGAGGGAAAAAATATTGAATTCGCCAATAATAAAAGTTTAGTCGTCTTGAATAAATTCTCAATAAATAGTATTCAAAGCTATTTTCAAGCATATTGATGAGTTTTTTCAGCCATGTTGAAGAGATTTTTAGCCGTATATAAGAGTTTATCAATTGTGGGGAAGAAAAGTTAGTTTGTAAGGAAAAAATGTTCAGTTGTAAAGAAGAAAAGTTTAGAATTGAGGAAGAAACGTTCAGTCTTGAGGAGAAATTTTCGGTTGTAAGAAGAGAAATTTAGTTGTGTTGAATATAAATTCTCATAAGGAGTATTCAAAGCATTTTCAACCATATTGATGAGTTCTTCAGAAATCTGTTCAATCGTATATAATAGCTTTTTCCGTTTGGGGACGAAAGGTTTGTAGAAGTGAGGAATGAAGTTCAGTAGTGTGTTTGCATTAGTATTCAATAAAGTGTGAAAGAAAAGTTCAGTCGTGAGGAAGAAATGTAATGTTTAGTTTGTAAAGAAGAAAAAGCTTAGTCATCTTGAATAAATATTCAATTAGTAGTATTCAAAGCATTTTCAACCATATTGTTGAGTTGTACAGTTTGTCTTGAAGAGAGTTCAGCCATATATAAGAGTTTTTTCAGTCGTGGGGAAGAAAAGCTTAGAAGTGAGGAAGAAAAGTTCAGTCGAGGGGAATAAATGTTCAGTTGTAAGGAAGAAAAGTTTAGTCGACTTGAATAAATTTTCAATAAGTTCTACTCCAAGCATTTTTCAACCATGTTGATAAGTTTTCCATTCATCTTGCAGAGATTTTTCAGCCGTATATAAGGGATTCTCAGTCGTTGGAAGAAAAGTTTAGAAGCGAGGAAGAAACGTTTAGAAGTGAGGAAGAAACGTTCAATAGTAAGGTAGAGAAGTTCAGTAGTAAGGTAGAAAAGTTCAGTCGGAAGGAAGAAAATTTAGTCGTCTTGAATTAAGTTTTCAATAAGTTCTACTATTAACCATTTTCAACCACATTGAGTTTTTTAGTCGTCTGGAAGAGATTTTCAGTCGTATATAAGAGTTTTCAGTTGTGGGGAAGAAAAGTTTAGAAGTGAGCAAAAATAATTCAGTAGTAAGGTAGAAACGTTCATTCGTTAGGAAGAAAATTTTAGTCTTCTTGAATAAGTTTTCAATAAGTTATACTTTAAGCATTTTCAACTATATTGATGAGCTTTTCAGTCGTATACAAGAGATTTTCAGCCGTATATAAGAGAATTTCATTCGTGGGGAAGAAAAGTTTTGAAGCGAGGAAGAAATGTTTAGACGTGAGGTAGAAAAGTTTAGAAGTGAGGAAGAAAAGTTTAGCAGTAAGGTAGAAAAGTTCAGTCGGAAAGAAGAAAAGTTTAGTCGTCTTGAATAAGCTTTCATTAAGTTCTACTTTAAGCATTTTCAAGCATATTGATGAATTTTTCTGTCGGCTTGAAGAGATTTTCAGTTGTATATTAGAGCTTTTCAGTAGTGGG